>JACMZG010001863.1:3698438-3787822 GCA_018340805.1 Microvelia longipes
TAAATCGTGAGCTAAAGTAAAGTGATGAAGTTTCTCAAAACCTATTTTTGTGAATAGCAACGCCTGAAACGGATTTTAGCCAAATTCTAAAGTTCTACTCCCAGCACGCTACATATCTCTTTTGAGATTTTTTGCAAAGAAAATTCGCTAAAACAATTCACTTCGATTGACTCTTAATACAACTTTAATATAACTGTTTTCCTATTTTTATTTTTTCAGATTATTAATATCAGGCTGTGAATAATTTGCTCCTACTTCACAAAGGTGAGTTTAAAATAATTAATTTTATTAATGACAAATATCTTTAATATAGAGGATGCAGTGGTTAAGTCGATTTCATGTATCAATAAAACTCTGCTTAGCCTAAAAAAATAGATACGAAAGGTAGAAACTCTTAATAATATATATATAATATATATATATATATATATATATATATATAATTATATATATAATATAATTTATAGTTTTATCCTCAAATTATCCTCTTCCACGTATCTATCCCAACTCTGTTTTTGAATTTATTTTTAAGTAGTATTTTTCTAGTTCCAATAGTATTGTGTGTTTTTAAATGTAAAACTAAATTTAGCATAATTTAAGTTAGTGTAGTATTTCATAATAAGTATTTTTACTAAATGTCTAGTTCAGCGCTTATCTGTGATTTATTGTTAGTGCCAGTGTTAGCTATTAAAGTTATAGTGTAAAGTGATAATAGTTCCACATAAAGGTGTTTTTTTATACGTTAAATTAAATTTTATTTGTATTCTTTGTGGTTATTTAAAACTGTAATACAAATTAATAAATAATAAATAAATAAAAATAAATAAATAAATAAAATGCTTAGTACGAACTGCGCATGCTTGCAATGACTTTATCAATTTTGTTCGTCTTATTTGGGACTTAATGCGTGGAACATTTTAAATCGATTACGTCTTTTAACATTACTTTTAAATTCACCGAAACATTTGTCAATGTTTTATAAATTTTTGAATTTTTTTCTGAGTCATTAACGACACTGTCGTTATAACAAAAATCATCGAATACGGAGTACCTCGGAACTATCCCGCTCGCTTCGCTCGTCCTCAGGATATATGCAATACGCCAAATTTATACTGCAGCATGTCAGCGGACTTGCTTTGCTCTTCCTCAAATAGTTAATGCATCCGTTTTATTCTCAGCGGGAAACCACTTTGGAGGTCTTACGAACACCTGAAAGGGATAATTTCAGGTTTTCGGATTTTTTTGCAAACATAATATTTTTCCTATATATCTACGGTATAAATGAGGAAAAGTAAAATTTGAATAGCAAACTTGACCCAAACATTGATTTTTACTTCTCCACATTTATACCGTAGGTATATAGGAGAAGTATTGTGTTTGCGAAAATATCTGAAACTGGGATGAAACCGGAATTATACGTTCCAGGCGTTTTAAAGGCCTCCTGAGTGGTTTTTGCAAAGTTGTCTGTCTGTATGTGTGTGTGTGTCTGTATCGTAGCTCCCAGTGTATTCATGCTAAAGAGTTGAAACTTCGTACAAAAATTAGTCTACCGCTGTAGTTGTGCTTGTTGGAAAATATTTTTTATGACGTAATTAACCATAATGACTCAGCGAAAATTTCAAAAAATTATAAAACGCGGATAAATGTTGCGATCGGATTGAGATTTGGCACGCATGTAGTCATGTATAAGACTAACCTATGAGCCAAGTTATATTTCAATATCAGCATCAGTTCAAATTGTATTTGGAATTTTATTTTAAGTTGGAATTTAGTAGAAGTATAAACCAGTTCGTAAAAAAATTGTACTCCAAGTTTCGTTTTAATATGACAAGTATATCTTGGTTTTGTTGGATCGTAAAAGTTAAGCAGCATTGAGCGTGGTCAGTGCTGTATGGATGACCGCTGAGAATGATACGGATGCACATACTATCTGAGGATGAGCGAAGCGAGTCCGTAAACATGTTGCAGTATTAAGTTGGTGAATTGTAAATACTAAGGACGAACGAAGCGAAACAGGGATGATGCGAGTTTGATGTGACGATGAAAAGTTACGAGGTACCCTGTACCCTAATCTTGTACATATATCTAGCTATCAGCGTAAACACACAAGGACATACGATGATACAGACACACACAAACACTGACACACACAGTTACATACACAGAATACGGGCCTAAGTAAAACATCAGAAAACTGAGGCAGAAAATTTAGTCAAGCCTGTTTAGGAGGTCTTAAAACATTTGAATCTGATGTTTGGTTGCTAACATATTACTTTTCTATTTATCAGCAGCATAAATGAGAGAAAGTAAAGAGAATGAAGAAAAGTTTAGTGGATATTGATAATTTCATTTTGTTATTATTTCCTATTTCTATTGTTATGTTTCATATTGTATTCTATACAATAGGCTTAGCTCTATTATTGTCTGCTTTACTTATACATTTCAGCAATTCTATACAAAATAGATTTTTTTGTACATCCCATAATATTAATTATAATTGAATTGTTTTAAATTTAATTAACTTTTGCTTCCCTACCTCTCAAAGAGCGTAAAATCAGAAAATTACGCTTACGAGGCTGGTCGGATAACGAGAGTAGGCGCAGGCATTGGAAGTAAAATATTTTTTTAAAGAATTAAAAAAATATACATAGATATAAAATTATTCGACCCGATTCTGTCTAACTTTTTTTGGCTAAACTAGACAAAAAAAAACGCCTGACTTTTAGCGCCTGAATCCTAATTGGCTCCCAAAAGCCAACTCGGCTTTAAATCCGGTACCTAACTTAGCTCCCTAACCCGGTGCCCGACCTGACTCCCAAACCTGGTAACTAACTTGCCTCCCTAACCCGGAGCCCGACCCGACTCCCAAACCTGGTAACTAACTTGCCTCCCTAACCCGGAGCCCGACCCGACTCCCAAACCTGGTAACAAACGTGCCACCCTAACCCGGAGCCCGACCCGACTCCCAAACCTGGTAACTAACTTGCCTCCCTAACCCGGAGCCCGACCGACTCCCAAACCTGGTAACTAACGTGCCATCCTAACCCGGAGCCCGACCCGACTCCCAAACCTGGTAACAAACTTGCCTCCCTAACCCGGAGCCCGACCCGACTCCCAAATCTGGTAATTAACTTGCCTCCCTAACCCGGAGCCCGACCGACTCCAAACCTGGTAACTAACTTGCCTCCCTAACCCGGAGCCCGACCCGACTCCCAACCTGGTAACTAACTTGCCTCCCTAACCCGGAGCCCGACCCGACTCCCAAACCTGGTAACTAACTTGCCTCCCTAACCCGGAGCCCGACCGCTCCCTAACCCGGAGCCCGACCCGACTCCCAAACCTAGTAACTACTTGCCTCCCTAACCGGAGCCCGACCCGACTCCCAAACCTAGTAACTAACTTGCCTCCCTAACCCGGTGCCTGACCGGGGTTTTTATGGAAAATTAAATTTTATCCATATTATGAATAATTCATATTATCATAATTATCTTTATATAATTATATTATATTTTCTCCGTTTAATATTATATTCTCTCCTTTATATTATATTTACTCCGTTTTATATTATATTCACTCTCCTTTTATTCAATTTAAGACCTATAGTAAAGAATATTTAAGCCAAATATGCAGCTCAATCTCATACTTACACCACTGTGGTCGTAAACTTTACAAACCAAAATGCGACCATTCTTGCTATTTTGGTTGTGATTCTTATTTCCCTGAAGGATAAAACCACTATGACCCGAACCATTCTATATCAGCATTTAACACTTAGACTAATTTAACTCGGCTCTAAGAGAACCCATCTTGCCGTAATGGCTTCACTTGTAAACAGAATCATCCTGAATTCAGGAGTAGACAGACCCTTTAGTCCTTCCATTCAGCCTACAGATAGTGTGTAATTAATTCAAACTCCAAAGGGGTTCTAACAAATTACTCTATTTCTTAAATTTACTCTCTTTAATTTAGATTAACAGATAACAATTTGTAAAAGAACTACTTCCTTATTCGTAACTTCAGTTTCCTTGTCAGAATTAATAGTCCAAGAGCCTGGCCTAAAAAATGAGACTCATTTTGTACTACTTCAAACCAAATTTTTCTGAAAATATACTTTTTATTATGAAGGAAAAGCATAATCTGCCTATCCAGAGGGGAGCCCTTCATATGAGTTCGCTCTCTCAAAATATATAAGTGGTTCCCTGCAAGTCGTGTGCAAAACATGAAGAGATCTTTTTTAAAGCTGATAAAAGAGAGAACTTTGGTTGAAGTTATCCGATTTTGATGATTAAACACTCGTTTTATAGAACATTTTATCACCTTAAAAAATTATCTCTTCGTGTTTTCCAGACGACCCACAGGGAACCACTTATTTCAAGAAAACTGAAATTGGTGAGATTTTATAAAATTTTGAGCATGCGCAATCATATGAAGGGCAGCCTATGTTTTTTTTAATAATTTAAGGTATATTTTTAGGAATGTTTGGTTTGAAGTAGTACAAAATGAGTCACATTTTTTCAGGTCCGACTCCTGGACTATTACGTTACGAACTACCCGTCAAGCCAGGCTTGTCAGAAAATCTCCCGGTGAGCACGTGTGCTTGCTACCCAGACAGTCCGGGTTCGATCCCTGTCGGGCTCTCTAGGATTTTCATGTGAGGGATGAAAATTCTTTTGAGTTTTAAGTCAAATATGAACATTTATATCATTTGATACTACCGAGTTTTGCAAAACATGAATAGTTGACACAATATAATTGTGCGAGAGACACCTAGGAAATGTAACAAGCAAAATGCAATGCTACACCTGGGAACTGTTCCATCATTCGACATTCGTCATCATTGATGGCTCGACATAATGTCATGTCCCACTCTGTTTCGTTACGTCTAACTCATCAGGGCGCCGACAGAGCCTGAACTCACTCTGACCTTCAATTAATTCCGAAGAATATAATGTGAAGTACTTACCAGAGACGAGCGGTGCTCTCTTACCGCCATCATGCATGGCAAGCAAAACATATATCATTTGATACTACCGAGTTTTGCAAAACATGAATAGTTGACACAAATATAATTGTGCGAGAGACACCTAGGAAATGTAACAAGCAAAATGCAATGCTACACCTGGGAACTGTTCCATCATTCGACATTCGTCATCATTGATGGCTCGACATAATGTCATGTCCCACTCTGTTCGTTACGTCTAACTCATCAGGGCGCCGACAGAGCCTGAACTCACTCTGACCTTCAATTAATTCCGAAGAATATAATGTGAAGTACTTACCAGAGACGAGCGGTGCTCTCATACCGCCATCATGCATGGCAAGCAAAACATATATCATTTGATACTACAGAGTTTTGCAAAACATGAATAGTTGAAACAATATAATTGTGCGAGAGACACCTAGGAAATGTAACAAGCAAAATGCAATGCTACACCTGGGAACTGTTCCATCATTCGACATTCGTCATCATTGATGGCTCGACATAATGTCATGTCCCACTCTGTTTCGTTACGTCTAACTCATCAGGGCGCCGACAGAGCCTGAACTCACTCTGACCTTCAATTAATTCCGAAGAATATAATGTGAAGTACTTACCAGAGACGAGCGGTGCTCTCATACCGCCATCATGCATGGCAAGCAAAACATATATCATTTGATACTACCGAGTTTTGCAAAACATGAATAGTTGAAACAATATAATTGTGCGAGAGACACCTAGGAAATGTAACAAGCAAAATGCAATGCTACACCTGGGAACTGTTCCATCATTCGACATTCGTCATCATTGATGGCTCGACATAATGTCATGTCCCACTATGTTTCGTTACGTCTAACTCATCAGGGCGCCGACAGAGCCTGAACTCACTCTGACCTTCAATTAATTCCGAAGAATATAATGTGAAGTACTTACCAGAGACGAGCGGTGCTCTCATACCGCCATCATGCATGGCAAGCAAAACATATATCATTTGATACTACCGAGTTTTGCAAAACATGAATAGTTGAAACAATATAATTGTGCGAGAGACACCTAGGAAATGTAACAAGCAAATGCAATGCTACACCTGGGAACTGTTCCATCATTTGACACTCGTCATCATTGATGGCTCGACATAATGTCATGTCCCACTCTGTTTCGTTATGTCTAACTCATCAGGGCGCCGACAGAGCCTGAACTCACTCTGACCTTTAATTAATTCCGAAGAATATAATGTGAAGTACTTACCAGAGACGAGCGGTGCTCTCTTACCGCCATCATGCACGGCAAGCAAAACATGTATCATTTGATACTACCGAGTTTTGCATGACAGGGACATGACATTATGTCGAGCCATCAATGATGACGAATGTCGAATGATGGAACAGTTCCCAGGTGTAGCATTGCATTTTGCTTGTTACATTTCCTAGGTGTCTCTCGCACAATTATATTGTATGAACATTTATGATGAGAGATTTTTTTCTAAACATGAAATTTTTTTGTAGGGCCAATTTTTTGGCGCGCTACTAAGAGAAAAGTGTGTTCAAAAACGTTTGCTTAGTTCGGCAGTAAGAATTTTCTCAGATAAAATTCAGTATCTAGTAACTACCCAAAATGTACCCAAATGGTACCTTAAGTTGAGAATTGTACTTTTTGTATACAATTCAAGACATTGACTTTAATTTGGGAAAAATCTTACTGCAAAAGTTTTTATTTAGTGTAATTTTCTTTGCAAACTCTATTATTAACCCCCTTTTCTCTTGGAGGCTTTTTTGTAGTGTCCACAAAATTTTTTTGTAGCCAAAAAAATTCGTTTTTTGAAATAAAATCTTTCGTCATAAAAATGTTTATTTGACGTAATACTAGAAATTTTCTTAATTTTAATTTAAAATTTCGAACATTTTAAATTGAAATTAAATTAAATTTCAGATTAGGTAGGAAGAAAGAGAGAAGAGGTGGGTTTTTCTGAATGGGTGTGACATTCCAACTTTATTACAAACTTACATACACAGTACAATTTTGTTATTAATATTAGTTCTTATATTATTGATTGACATATATAACCATATGTAAACAAATCACGATTATTACTTATACATTTGATAATTTGCTTATATCAGGGCATTATGCCACTTGCATAAACTAGTAATATAAAAACTGATACAAGAAAAGAACAACAAGAGGCGGTGGGGCGGCGTATCGACCAAGAGGCTAAAGGCTTTTTTTAATTTAAATAAAGACCTCTTTTAAAATTTTAAAAGTTTTAAAATAATGAAAATTTTAAAAATTTTTATTGTTTAAATGAAAGTAACTATTTCACAAACTATCTGTAAGAGTTGTTACAATTCATACTATCATTACATTTAGGAAAAAGCACTTTAATTACGAGGATACAAATACTGATCTAATGGAAAGTTTTCCCCAAGAGTAAAACTTACTACTCGGCTGCCTCCAGTGTTGCCATCCTACCCAGTCTTACTAACTCACCCAGTTTTGCCAATTCATCCAAGGCTTCCCGACCCCTTTTCAGCCTTTTTAAAACTTAATACTCTTTTTTCCCACTTTATCTCTCTTCCAAACAGATAAATATTTCTGTTTCTATTTCAACTCGGTTTAAGTGTATCTAGGTTGAAAACTTTTTTTTAAAAAAGCACAAAAAACAAATAATGCTTTAGATTGCTAAAAAAAGATAAAAACGCTTTTCCTAACCTTAATATTTACAAAAGTTTAATTTCATTATTTTGTCTTCAGTATTTCAATAAATCCTACTTTTAATTTAAAATCTAGTTTGTTTTCTAAAGTTTTCTGATTTAATTTATTTCCATTTCGATTTTTACTTTTCCTCAATATACTGTTGGTATGTAGGAAAAGTATTGAGTTATCGCTAAAAATCAAAAACCGAGATTTTTCATGAATTTATTTACACAAAACGGGATTTGAGCCCAATTTATAATAAACTATACATGTAAAAACAGGACATCCTTAATCCTTATGGTATAAAACAAGCCTACTATGTACCAGAAAGGTTGACTTCAATCAACAATATTTATTTGAATTGGCTCGAGCAGACTTCTTGAATCGACTCGAATCGACTTCTTGTAGTCGACTTGAGTCGATTCGAGTCGACTCATAAAAATATCGACTTCTCAAATCGACTCGCCAAAAAATTAACTTAATCGACTCAAAAAGTCGACTTGGCACATCGCTAAGTATAGATTCAATCCTCACCTAGTGCTCTAACTTTTATTAGGAAAATTAAAATTTTAAATTAATTTTTAATTCGGTTTGATTAAAATTTTTACCTTTATACATCAATAACAGTCAACTTCAGCTAGAAAATAAATATTAATTATAAACATAATATATATTTAATAATATATTAAATATAAATAATAAACATGAGGTTACTTAATAATTACTATTGTTGAGAAACTTCGTAAGAAAATTACCTCAGTATGTAAAAAAATGATGTATAAAATTCATCATTTAATATCAAATTCAAAATTAAAGCCCTGTCATAGTTACTATAATAGTTTACAGGTCTACCATATTAATGTTAAGGTTAAATACGACAATGTTCCTTATTTTAAAAACTGCACTATATCCTAAGAACTGTAATAATATTATATTCCGAAACTGTAAACGCAATTTTTTTATATAAATATATATATATATATATATATATATATATATATATATATATATATATATATATATATACATATACATACATATACATATAATATATATATATATATATATATATATATATATATATATATATATATATATATATATATATATATATATATATATATATATATATATATATATATATATATATATATATATATATATATATATATATATATATATATATATATATATATATATATATATATATACAGTTAAAAATATTTCGAAATAAAATCTATGATATTTGTCACATATTAAGTTGGTGAAAAATTGCCAGATTAGAAACATATTAATTAAAGCAGCTTTAGTATAAGCAACATTACCCCAGCATAGAAAACTTAAAAATATTGTAAATTATACTACGCTTAACGTATATATTACAATTTATAATAGAACAAATAATGAGTAAGTCTCGTGAGCTGATGCGTTGCAGTAGAATATTTTAATAAGTAAGTCCTGGGAGCTAATGCGTTGTAGTATATTTCAATAAGTACGTTCTGGGAGCCAATGTGTTGCAGTAGTTTTATTACAATGAGTAAGTCCTGGGAGCTGATGCGTTGTAGTAGAATATTTTAATAAGTAAATCCTGGGAGCTAATGCGTTGTAGTATATTTCAATAAGTACGTCCTGGGAGCCAATGTGTTGCAGAAGTTTTATTACAATGAGTAAGTCCTGGGAGTTAATGCGTTTTAGTAGAACATTCCAATAAGTACGTTCTGGGAGCCAATGCGTTGCAGTAGAGTTGAATTAGAATAAGTATGGCCTGAGTCCTGAAAGCCAAGACGTTGCTGTAAACTTGTATTTTAATCTATATATGATATAGATCTGGAAGACAGGATCTTACCGAAGGCACACTGAAATAAAATAAAAATGCTCTTAATATTATAGTTTAACAATATATCATTGTGTCTTGAGCCACGAGCTAAACCTTTGCTCTGAACCAGAAGCTGATCCAGGCACGAGCATGTAATTTTTCTCTTAGGAGAGAAGGGTGTTCTATTTCTAATACTTAGGGTTGGGTAGACAGTGGAAGTTCGTCCACGAGAGCACATCTGCCCTGTGATAGATCTGGCTGCGCATTGCGTTAACTTATTTACCCAGTGTAGAATTGGCTGCGCTTTACGTGAGCTGATCTGTCCAATTTATAGGTCTTTCTGTACATTACTTGAGCATTACTGTCCAGTATATCGATAGCATGTAATATCTTACCCTTCATTTTCAGCATACACATGACTCCTCCGCTTGTTTTTTTATCTTTCTAATAGCATCCGATTCTACTCATTGTAATATTAGTTTCTAATTATATAATTATTTACATACTTCTACAATTTTAAAAAGCCAATATGAAAGTAAGGGGTTCTTATTAATTTTATAATATTAATATTACTAATTATAATCAATTTTAAATTTTACAATCAATTTTAAAAAAATTTCAATTTTAATTTATTTTTAATCTTAATATTTTATTTAATTTTAAATAGTTATATAATTGGTTTTAATCGTTACAAAAATATTTAATATGTAATAAAGGTAAGATCACTTTCTATGATAATTTAATAAATGATTTTTATTAATAAAACAGTATATATTTTCTTTAAATTAAATTTTTTAAATTTTTAATTTAATATAACTAAGATTTTAAGTTTTACGCCAAGAAATAGGACTCATGCTTATAGCTGCCAGTCCGAAACCATACTGCGTGTGACTAAACCCCTTGGACAGTAACGAATAACCTACATTACGGTCAATAAAAAATATTTTTTGAGCTGGTGTCGTTTGAGATGTTTTTGGGGGAACTAAATCGAATAAAACTAGTTCGACAACAAAGCGACCAATAAAGATATCTAAAGTTCCCAAGTTCAAATCTTAGTAACAGCGATAATTTCATATCTTCATTTGCGCAATATGTATATTAATCTACTTACGGCTGCAAAATTGCTCATTACCGAACTGTTTTTAAGCTACAAAATGTCATTTTGCCTACACTGTCAACAAAATATTTAAAAAACATTACGGGAAAATGGCTTGGTAATACAAAACCTCCTAGGGAGTTATGGTACATTTAAATATAATGGTAAAAAAGTCAAAACTCCCTAGGAGGAGAAATGAAACTATTTGAGGTTATTATGTTGCAGGTTATTAAGTAAATTTTAGTGTTTTTCACTTTGTCAGCAATGGCTCTTTATTGCTTGTTCTTTATATATTTATTTAATAATATCATAATATATTACGGTATAATAGGTATTATTAATACAAGTATTAAAATTAAAAAGTTTCTTATTTGTGGACTTGTAAAACAATATATAAATAAAAACAGATTAGTTACACAAAAGTCCTTTATTTTTTAATATATAATAATGACTAAACTTTCGACTAAAATTTTTATTTTTTATTTTATATTTTATATTTGTTAAACTCTGATGATGACTAATTTTTAGTCGAAAGCTTAGTTATTATTATATATTAAATAATAAAGGACTTTTGTGTAACTAATCTGTTTTTATTTATACAAGTATTAAATTTGTTTACAATTTAAAAACATTATAATATAATTTAAAAAAAAATAAAGTTGGCAACCCTGGTATATACTGCTTGTTTTAATTTTTTACCATGAGTTGTCAAATTTGTGTCATCGGTTTTTTTTATTTTTTGTTTATTTACTTTGTTTAAATAAAAGCAGTAGGTAATATAATACGCATATAAACGATAACTTATATAAATAAACGAAAAGTTGCTAATAATCAGAATGAATAAGATAAATAATAAGGAGAATGAACATAGAAACATTGTTGACATTAATGAATTATTGGACCAAACGCCACCTGATATTTTAAGTATTGCATCAACTTCAAAACAGTCTTTACTGCCAGCAAAATCTCGCAGTAAGTATTTAAAAACTTATAATATATTCAAAGATTGGTGTCAGTTAAAAATAAATAAAAGCATTAGTAAGAACTAATGTATTCAAATCATAATTCATAAGTAATAAAGCTTTATCAAACATCTTACAAATAATATAAAAACAATTTTCAAAGGTCCATAATCAAATAAACAATTTACATGCAAAACAAATTTTCTTTTATCAAGAGTTTAAACTATATTAATAATAACTAATCCACAATATTAAAAGTTCTTTTAATCAATAAATTATTTATTTTTATTTTTAATATTTTCTATCAAAATTTTTAACAGTTTTATTACTTATTCAAGTCATAAAAGTATAAAATAAGTATTCCATGGCTGTATGGTCCTAGTAGACCAATGCCAAAAAAAAAAAAAAAAAAAAAAATCATAATTCTCTTATATATTCAAATCATAATTTTTATTATGAGATAAATATTTAAACTATTTAACCATCATTAACTCTTGTATATTTTTTCTGCCGTAAGTAGATAAAATAAATATGCTACTATGCAGCAAAGAAACATTGCTGACTCGTTCTAGCGCATTTGTCTGCATCAGTTCCGCTTCTGCAGGCAAATCGCCTGGCTGGTTAATTACCAGCCTCGGCTAGCGCCTCGGCTGGTAATTTCAATAGCCTGCCCTAGCCTTCGGCTCGGGGACTAATTTATAAAACTCGTCTGCAAAACACCATTTTGTTGCCTAGTAGCATAATATACTAGTTCCTTATCAACCCTTATTTTCCTCATTAACAGGATTCTTGGGCATTAATATTTAAATTATGAAGAGTACACAAGTACTTCACTACGTCTAGATGACCTTCCTTTATAGCATAATGAAGGGCTGTCCAGTTATTCGTAGCCTTTAAGTTTACATCAACATGTTTTTCTTCTACTAGGTATTTTACTATGTGTGTAAAACCATTCTGAGCTGCGATATGTAAAGCAGTTCTGTTTTCGGTAGAAACTCTGCTATTAATATCTATATCTTGACGAGTACACAAGTATTTTACAACATCTATATGACCTTTCCAACACGCATATTGTAGGGCAGTCCAGTTGTTATTATCCTTTATGTTAACATCTACATGTTTTTCTACTAAGTATTTGACTATGTCTGTAAAACCATTCTCAGCTGAGATATGCAGAGCAGTTCTGCCATGTATAGATTCGTGGGCAATAATAACTATATCAAGACGAGTACACAAGTACTTGACAACATCTAGATGGCCTTTCCAACACGCATATTGTAGAGGAGTCCAGTTATTCTTATCCTTTATGTTAATATCAATATGTTTATTTTCAACTAGGTATTTGACTATATCTGTCTGACCATATTCTGCAGCGATGTGTAAAGCAGTTCCGTGTTCAATGGCTTCCTGGGCCATAATATCTATATTTTGACGAGTAAATAAGTTCTTTATTAAGTCTAATTGACCTTCTTTACTTGCATAATGTAGAGCCATCCATTTATTCTTATCCTTAACATTAGCATCAACGTTTTTATTATCTAAAAGGTATTTAAATACGTCGTTATTACCATTCATAGCTGCATAATGTAAAGCTGCTCTATCTAGAAAACCCTTTATATTTATATCAACGCGCTTATCTTCTACTAGATATTTGACTACTTGTAGATGTCCGTTTTTCGATGCTAAATGAAGAGCCGTGTCATTATTTTCATCTTTGACATAAATATCAACATGTTTATTCTTTATCAACTCTGTAAGAACAGTGACATTGCCTTGCTCAGCTGCAAGAAGGAATGTTTTTCCCAGATCACTAATATACTGAGTCAAATAGTTCTGTATGTTATGATACCCTTCATTTTCAGCTATTTCCAGAGGAGTTTTGCCCTCTTCGTCTTTGATGTATATGTTAGTATATTTATGTTCGGCCAAACATTTGACCATTTCAACATTGTTATTCCTTACAGCTATGTGTAGGGGTGCGTTGTTGTTCTTATCTCTAATATTTACATTTATCTCTATAACTTCTAATAAATATGTGACAATAATAATATAATTCTTAATTACAGCTAAATGTAACGGAGAATTGTCATTGATATCTCTCATATTAACAGCTGTATCTTTATGATTAGCAATATACTTGACAATTTCAGAATAGTTATTATTTACAGCTATATGTAGGGGTGCGTTATTAAACTTATCTCTTATATTTACAAAAGCTCCGTTCTCTATTAGTTGTTTTACATAATTAATTCTGCCATAGAGTACAGCCAGATGTAGAGGTGTCATTCCATCTACAGTGGGTTCATTTAGCGCTGCTTTCCCAACCAACCTTTCCACTGCGTCTGTTTGGTCCAGCACTACTGCCATGTGTAACGGAGTGATATTATCCTCTCCTGCTGCATTTACATCGATGGTTTCTGTATTTATTAAATTATCTGTAACATTCGGAAATTGGAATAGGATAGAATACATAAAAGGGGTCCAATTTTTTATGGATTGAGCATTAACATTAGTTTGTTGCTTGTTAATTAACATGTTAACTATATCAGAGTTCCCAGACATGGTTGCATAGTGGAGGGCAGTAAGGTTACCATTGCCTGCAGCATTAATGTCAATACTCGGACTCTGGAGAAGTATTTGGCAGATGTCAGGATAGTTATTTATAGCACACAGGTGTAAAGGAGTGAGCCCGTTTTTATCTTTGCCGTTAATATTGACCCTGTTATCCCTTATCAAAGCCTCCACAACATTTACTCCACCGAACACAGCGCTGTGGAGTGGTGTAAACCCGTCTATATCTTCTCCATTGACTTGTATTTCTGTACTTTCTAAAAGTATTCTTACAGTAGAAGTGAAGCCTCTAGAGGCTGCTATGTGGAGAGGTGTGAAAAGTTTACTGTAAGTCTTGGCATTGACATTTCCATGACGACTCAATAACATCCTAACAAAGTCATCATGGCCTGCTTCACTCGATATATGTAATGGAGAATACCCATTGTTATCTCGCACATCAATATCTGTAGTACTATCTCTAGAGATTAATATTTCACCTACTTTGACGTTTCCACTTTGCGCTGCAGCGTGTAACGAACATCTTCCATTATTAAACTTTGAACTCTTTTTAGCTCCGTTCCTAATCAAAATTCTTATTCCATCCACTTGTTTGTCCAATGCAGCGTTGTAGAGATCTCGGTCCAGATCTCTAAATAAAGTTTCAAAGGCATCTGAGATAACTCCAACATACTCTGCCATGCCCCAATCAAATTTTCTAAAAATCAAACGTTCTCTTCTTTTCTTATCCACAGGAATCCTTTTAGTGGTGTTAGCAGTTGTATTCACATTATAAGAGGCAGACCATTCGCTGACTTTAGAAAGCATCCTCTCATTCCTATACTGGACTGCGTATTGCACTTTAGTTCCTGCTGTCCACTTACCTATAGGGGTAAAGACCGATGATTGTTCGAAATCAGGTGTTCCCCGAAGTTTCTCTGGTACATCTGTTAATATAGGTCTGCTCATATTTAGCAGGTTGATTTTCATTAGACGGAGTGACTTAATTCTATCCGGTATAGACATAACGAATTTTTGGTGACTCTGGTCTAGATTCGCGGATATGATCTTACTCTGAGCATCCCACATAATATCAATGACGTTGTCTACGAGAGAGGTGTTAACCAGCGAGTACTTATAGTCATCGAATGTAATTTTAATTTTATCCATGTATCTATTGTATTTGCTAATGTCTAATAGATCGTAATAATAATCACTGAGATAGGAATACTGAGTCATTAAAAAATAAAAAACTGAAATATAAGTCTGGGTACCTAAATACAGAGTGTACAGAGCTCTTATCCTGATATTATCTGGACCATTAACAGCATAGCTATTCTCTATTATGCTGAACAGTAAAGAATGTAAGCTTGAAGGCTTAGGACTTCTGGAGTCTTCTAGCAGTGCCAGCAAACCACTGCGTTCTAGCTTTGCCACGTACTCATCTTTACTCAGTAGCATGATTCGAGCATTTTCCGATTCAAAATAGTTAACAAAGTTGTTTATCTTGGTTATTGTGTCTTTAATTTGAGAATTCCTGAATGACTCTAGTACTGTTGAGAACCCTTCCTTCATTTCCTGCCTGGAGATATTCACAAGCAGAGCTGTGTTGTCATGATCCAAGAGGTCAAGTATTTGATTTAATGCTCTATAATTCCTTGACAGCAGTCTATCAAGCCTCCTGGTACTATTATCCCCCCTGTCAAGCCTCCAGTTCATTTTTTGTAGATTCCCATCTAATTCTTCAACTCTGTCAAAAGTATTCAACATTGTTTTTCGATTTTTATTAAGAGCTATGTCAACAACATCTAACCTTGACTTTATTACGCGCAGAGTTTTCTCCAGAATGTCTTCTGTTTTGGTCAGTCTCTCTTCCAAAACAATTCTAACTTCCTTAAAGTCCCTGAGCAAGTTCTGCTTGATGTCACTAAGTCTGCTTTGTATGAGTTGGTCGAATTCGGGGACAGGCAAATCTTGGCAATCTTGCTCTGATGTAGTGTTATAGTAAAGCTGATATTTGGTAGATGCCCTCACTGTTATCAACGCGTCAGTAATCAATGAACCAAAGACAGGCATAATATCACCATCAGAATTAACTTGATTTTCTTTTGTTGTATCAGGTTTGTATTTAGAATCTACACACCGCTGTTTAAGCTGGGCATTTCGTGGCGATGTGGTTATTTCCTCAAACCCCTTTACTCCTAATGCTAAAATAAATAATACTAGATATACAATTATTTTCATTTTAACTAAGTCAAGAAACACTTCTTAAAGAATTTTATCAGAATTTGATTTTTTTATTGATAATAAAAATATTAAAAACAAATAAAATAAATTAAATCAATATATGATAGTTATGTATGTAGACACAGTAGTTCTATCAATAAAAATGTTAATTAATTAATTTATGGTAGTAAAAACAAACTTAATGACATAAGTAGATTAAAAACTTTATAAAATTATTTATTGATAGCCGGATGATTATCCAGATATTAATAGATGACGTGATAACTGTCTATTCAGAAAGCTGACACGATATCCGACTATTTGGATATTACTTGATGGCACGATGACTGTCTATTTATATATTAAAGGATGGTAGGATAGTTGTATATAAAGATATTAATAGATGATATGATGAGTGTCTATTCAGATATTAATGGATGACACGATATCTGTCTATACAGATATTAATGGATGACACGATATCTGTCTATACAGATATTAAGGAATGACACGATAGCTATCTTTTCTGATATTATTGGATGCCTCAATGGCTGTCTATTCTGATATTAATGGATGACACGCTAGATAGGTGTCTATCTAGATATTTATGGATTACTCGGTATCTACCTATCCAGAATATAAGTAGGCTCAGCAAATAACTGCGTTATATACGGGCGTGAAAAAGAAGTGATCTCACCTTACTTAGTCAGACAAGTAAGTTTATGACTAGGAATTGATGTCACAACCAAAGGAAAACTTAAATTAAATAAAACTTACAAAATTCAAATTGAAATATGAACTATTAAATGAATTTAAGTTTGAACAGCATTTTGATTTATAAAAATAAAAATAATATTAAATATGAATTGTTATTAAGATTTAATATTTATTATTAAATATATTTTTTCAGTCAATATTATTATAATTTATCAAATTTAATTAAAATATGAAGCTCAATTTAAATATATTTAAACTTATTATTTATTTAATCAAAATATAGATATTATTTAGCAAAATACGTTTGGCTCTGACGAGATAAATATTAAATTATCAAGTATATTAAGAATGAGTTTGGAAATATTTTTTATAACTTTTGATTTCTTTAAATATCTAAATAAAATATAGACTTTCAATGTTAATACATGACGGAAACGAGTTTGAATAAGAGAGATTAAATATGTGAGGTGCAAGGCCTTCTAGAGTGAATACGTCGAACGCAATCATGTTAATCGCACAGCATGGGTCAGGCGGGGTCACTTATCTGAATAAAATGTTACCATGAATCTTTACAATAAATATTTGAATGGATTTATGGATCTTCAAATAAGTATTTTTTTAAAACAAAATCTAAACTACAGTGCGTCTTCAACGTGATATTTTTTGTTTATATTTTATGCAGCACTTAATAAATACCTAAGCTAAGTTTAATCAAGAGTCCTTTGGCCTCTTGGCATCTCAGAGGCCTCAGCGGTTAGTACTCCGGCCGCTGTGCGGTGAAGGCGCTGGGGGTCACTTTGCGGGCTTTCGTTGTCCGTTGTCGTTGTCCTATATCAGTTTGTCATATTATTAGTTTATATAAGTGGCATACTGCCACGATATATGCGAATTTTCAAATGTATTAGTAAAAAAAACTTGATATATTTACATTATGTATATATGTCAATCAATAAAACCAGAATTAATGCTGATAATAAACAGTAACTTCGTACTGTTGTTTATCATACAAAGCAATACATGAGCAAAGAATTACAGCTCGATCTAAACACTTCTCGAAGATAGTTGATTTTTTAAAATGTTAGCCAATAAAGTCTTGTTTTTCCACAAAAACACGCGCTTTTAACCTACAAAGAGACCATAAAAGGGTTTAAGCGCTTTGTCAATAAAGTTTTGTTTTGTGGAGAGACTTCGTAGTTTTCATTATTTGTAATGGACTCCATTCACGCTCATTCTAATCATTCATTAAGACGCTGAAATAATGCATTAAGACGCTGAAATCACTCATTAAGACGTTGAAATCATTCATTAAGACGTTGAAATCATTCATTAAGACGTTGAAATCATTCATTAAGACGTTGAAATCATTCAAGACGTTGAAATCATTCATTAAGACGTTGAAATCATTCATTAAGACGTTGAAATCATTCATTAAGACGTTGAAATCATTCATTAAGACGTTGAAATCATTCATTAAAACGTTGAAATCATTCATTAAGACGTTGAAATCATTCATTAAGACGCTGAAATCATTCGTTAAGACGTGGAAATCATTGATTATTCTCTAAAAGTGTCTGTTGTAGACAAAATAAGAGACTTTCTTTATACATTCTGACCTTGGTAAATTTCTATTTTCGTTTAGTCTCAGGTGGATTTCAAGGATTAGAGAAAAAGAACTGGCTGACGCTGCAAACAGGAAAAAAAGGTTGGCCCAAATTACCTTCACGGGTAGATGAACTAACATCGTTACTGTGATCTAGTTATCTCGAGGAAAGACCTTTTTCTTTACCTTTATTTTGGAAGGAAACAGTAGTTTCATTTCTCAACTCCTCAGGGACAATAAACTTCTATCCTTCCTCAGATCCTCTCTCCTCCTTTTAACAGACCCTTTGCTAAAGAATTATTCCAACTTCTCTTGGACAAGTAAAATGATACCTAGATATCACAAAATGACAATAGGCTATAAAATTGTACGTTATAATTATTTAATTATACAGGGTGGTCTATAAGTGGTATAATTTTGAACCGTGTGAAAACACAAACCAATGTAAATAACAATTTGACAACTTAACTTATAACTGTAAAAAATTATAGCTTATAACAAATATAACAGTTTGCCTATATTTGCCTACTTGGCGACCTGGCCACGTAAATGCATTTTACATTCCTAGAGACATCCCTACAAGGAGGATCTCCATTTTAGTAAAGTATACTTTTTGCCTTAACCATTTGGGTAGTAGTAGTAGTAATAGGGTGGGGAGGCAAAGCCAGGCAAATAGGCCACGTTGTTGGCCCTTCTTGCCAGCCCCGATTCCTTAGCCTACACCACCTCTACCAAGAACCTCTTGGAAAGGTTGATATATTGTAGGATATCTCTCCAACTAAGAGAAGAAAGCTCCTCTTCATACAAGAGGCCTACGCCAAATATGCGGGTACGAAGAGATGTATAGGCCTCACACTCTGCAAGCAAGTGAAAGGCTGTCTCCTCATAATGCCACACATGGGCAGCTAGCCTCTGGATTATGCCTAAAGTATTAAGATGTTTATTTAATCTACAGGACCGGTCAGAACACTAACTAGATTCCTAACGCAAGGCTTTCTGAGGTTAATTAGAAAATTTGTATTTTTTACAATTGGCCCAGTAATGAACATTTTTGCTTGTCTGCCACCAGCAAAGGAACCATTTGGGTGCAGCACCCCCAATCCAATGGAGCCCCAGAACACCCAACTTAAAAACTTCAAATTGGACCCTATATTTTTTCTTGCGTAGTTTGAATCTATGACCTAAATAATTACTATTTCATTTGGTACTACCGAGTTTTGCAAAACATGAATAGTTGGTGCCCTGATGAGTTAGACGTAACGAAACAGAGTGGGACATGACATTATGTCGAGCCATCAATGATGACGAATATCGAATGTTCCCAGATGTAGCATTGCTTTTTGCTTGTTACATTTCCTAGATGTCTCTCGCTCAATTATATTGTGTCGATAATTACTATTATTGTTCTTTGATTTTCCCCCTTTGTAGGGGGGGAACTGTAAAAAGTAATTAAAGGTATATAATTAAATGTATTATTGTATGTAACTAACTAATTAAAGGTATATAACTAAATGATAACTAAAAAATTAAAATATTAAATGTATTATTGTATATAATAAATAGTTAAGGTATATAACTAAATGATAACTAAATAATTAAAGGTATATAATTAAATGTATTATTGTATATAACTAAATAGTTAAAGGTACATAACTAAATGATAACTAAATAATTAAAGGTATATAACTAAATGTATTATTGGCGTATTGTGTTCTTTATGTAGAATAAATGGTGTTTTATTCTAATTCATTTTTCTCCATCACTAATAGTTTGCCTTCATTTTTCAGTTCTATTTTTACTTTCCTCATTTATACCGTAGGTGTATAGGAAAAAGTTGCGTTTACAATAAAATCCGAAACTGGGATTATCCGTTTCAGGCGTTTTTAAAGCCTCCTGGGTAGTTTTCTATATGTGTGTGTGTGTGTATCTGTTATCACCGCTACGATGATAACAGATACACACACATAGCATAAATACACTGGGCGCTACGCCTAGTGTATTTATGCTAGAGAGTAGAAATTTTATACAAAGATTAGTCTACCGCTGTAGTTGTGCTATTCGGAAAATAATTTTTCCATGACCCACAACAATGACTCAGCAAAAATTTAGAAAATTATAAAAAACGGAAAAACGATGTGATCTTATTGAAATTTGGCATGCATGTAGCCATGTATAAGACTAACATATGTGCTAAGTTTCATTTCATTATCAGCATTAGTTCAATTTTAATCGAATTACTTGTGTACGTTTTTTAAAAATTGTAAAAAAATCAGAAATTTATCAATTCAGTTTAAGGTTAGTACAAGTAAAAACCTTTACTTAATAAAAATGTACACTAAGTGTTGTTTCAATATGACTAGTATATCTATGATTATTGTTGGATCATAAAAATTAAGGAGCATTGAGCGTGGTCAGTGCTGTATGGGTGACAGCTGATAATGATACGGCTGCATTTACTATCTAACGTGCGAAGCGAGTCCGAAGACATGTTGCAGTCTAAATTTACCGAATTGCATTTTCGGAGAACGAGCGAAGCGAGGGCGAAGCAGGGATGATGAGCGTATCCGATATGATGTGTTAACGTAAGGAAAACGCGACGGCCCCTTGAGAAGAATCTTTACCCTTTGGGATTAGAGCTGCAAACCTAGTGGGAAAATAACTCCTGATCAACCTGAGGCTCTTGTATTGAGTTAAAAATCAAATAAAAATCCAAAAAAGAGGTTTATTTAGGTGATAATTCACCTAAATTATCTATTTTCTGTGAACGAATTGGTTAGATAAGTGTATGGCGAAAAATTGGGCTGGCTCAATCTGTATCCATTAAAGTTCAATAACTTTCATGTTTGGTCTATACCAAATATGACAGGACAGACCGACTGAAAGACCAGTAAAAATACAAAATCTATGTTCCCGAATTGAATTCGGGAACCTCGTTTCCTCCTCTTCCTATGACGACTGACCCATACCTCGTCTTCCCAGAAGATGCCAATGTGTAGTTATTGTGGCTCCTCCCCACTAAAACTCTTGAGGTAAATTCGCGTAAAATTAATTTTTATTTATATATTTAAATAAAAATTAAAAATAAATTTAAATAAAATAAAATAATAAAAAAAAATTAAATTAAATTTAATATTTTTATTTTTATATTTATTTATTAAAAAATTAATAAACAAATTGTAGTTAATTTTAAATAAAATATAAACAACATTCACTCCACTAACTGTTTCATTTAGTGGAGAGACTGTTGTTTATAATTAATAATTTACTCCACAGTTCAGCGTTTTATTTATTCATTTTCCTTTTCCTTGCCTGCAGGTATTAGAAAAATTTACTGATTTTAAATTTATTAAAGTTTATTCAGTAATCCTAAAAATATAGCGTACCTTTGTTAGCATATCTTTATAAATAGTTTTACATTTGATTAGAAAACAAAACTTAGTGAGAACAAAAGGTAGTACTTTTCTTCTTTTTAAGTCCGTTCTTTATATTTAAGTTGAATTGTATGCTGTACTTAATACATCGCGTGATAAAAACAACCGTAAGAAATAATTGGGGGTAAGAACAGAGGGGTGAAATAGGAACAACCCATTTTTCAGATATTACATGACTAACAACTAAATAAAAATTCATTGACTTAAAAAACTATAGAAGTTGTTGAAAATTATATAATCAATGCAGCAGGCGACAGTTTCTTTTACAATCTATTTTTACCTCTCCTCCCTTACCTTAGGTGTGGGGAAAATTATTGTCACATTGTAATTAATCACAAATATAATTGTGCGAGAGACACCTAGGAAATGTAACAAGCAAAGAGCAATGCTACATCTGGGAACTGTTCCCAGATGTAGACGTCTAACTAATCAGGGCGCCGACAGAGCCTAAACTCACTCTGATCTTCAATTAATTCCGAAGAATATAATGTGAAGTATTTACCAGAGACGAGCGGTGCTCTCTTACCGCCATCATGCGTGGCAAGCAGATGTAGCATTGCATTTTGCTTGTTACATTTCCTAGGTGTCTCTCGCTATTGTATTGTGTCAACTATTCATGTTTTGCAAAACTCGGTAGTATCAAATGATATAGAAAATTATTGTGTTAAATCCGAAACTGACGTGTCATCATAATTATACGTTTTAGGATTAGAGATATATACTAGAGGGGGCATAGCATATCTTAATACATTGAGAGGCCTGAAACATCTTTTTAGGGCTCTGAGTAACCTCATTTAAACCTCCTTCAATAGGTTTCAATTATGAGTTAAGGTTATAATAAATAAATTGTTTATTTATTATAAATAATATTAATAATAAATAATTGTTAAATTGTCCTCATCGTTGACCTCACTTTATAATTGTTTGGTTTCTCATTAAGTCATTATAAATTTCTTATTGCAATGAGCAACTTTTCTAATGTATAACTTAGTTTTATATCACTTATGATTTGATCTCGTGTTTTTAAATTTAAAAGTTTTAACCCTTTAAAATAAAAATACTACTTCACAAAAAATATATTGTGAAGCAGTATTTCATTGGGTTTTTATATTTGCCTCGATATAACAAAAATATTAAATTTTTTTACCTAGATGTAGGGTTAAAAGTTTTTATTTAGAGTAGTGGTTTATTTTGTTTTAAAGTATGAGGCTGGCTACACTGCTTGTTTGCAGTACTACAAGTTGTTTAGTTGTTTTTATTAAATAATTGTACAAATATTTGCCGATAAAACACAAAAAGTGGAACGGAAAATGAACGGTCTCGAATACTATAATTTAATATTATTGGAAAATATCTTTTGACAGAATATATTTTATTTAATATTTAAATTTAAAAATATTCTATTTATTAAATTTGTAAAAAAAATATAAATTGGCTAGTTTCGATAAATTTGGGATCATTTAAAGAAACAACAGTAATAAATAAAATATAGGAAATGTTTGAGAAAGAAAGACGATGTTAAGATTGTTATTTGTCGAGGATTTCTTTATAGTAGGGTCATTTTTCATCTTTTATATCTCGGATGTAGAGGGGAGTTTGTTTTTGTTCAAGTTCCTTCGCTGAGTTTTGTAGAGGTTTTTAATGGAAAAATGTTTATAGTATATTGGTGAGAGAGACGGTAGAGTTTTAAATCGATCGTATGAACATGTGACACTTTTGACACTTTACGCAATAACAACCGATGCTGTGAATTTGAAAAAAGGGTTGTTTTCGAGTATTTATCTCATTGTACCATAAAATACAGCAAGAAAATAAACGTGAATGCAGATTTTACCTTGGTTTGTTGCATATTAATTTTTTTATTAAAATATTATAAAATATTAGTATAACTTAGCAATAACTTAAATATTGAGGAACCTATAACTGTCGACATTACTTGATGGAACTAATTTGGTTAGAGCACGATAACCCACTTGCATTATCAAAATTTCTCTACAAAAGAAAGAATCGAGTACAGGGTACAGGGTACCTTGGAACTTTTAGTCACACTGAATTTCAACTCAATTAGACCATTTTCTGATTTTTACAACTTTTTTTTTAAAAATAAATTTTAGTGCATAAGTCATTCCATAAAAGTTGAACTAATGGTCACAATGAGATGAAGTTTAGTGCATATGTTAGTCTTATACATGGCTACATGCGTGCTAAATTTCAATTGGATTGCATAATTTTGCCGCGTTTTATGATTTTTCAAAAATTTTTGCTGAGTCATTATTGCGGGTTAGTGACGTCATAAAATATATTTTCCGAATAGCAGAACGACAGTGGTAGACTGATTTTTGAGCAAAATTTCAACCCTTCTGCATAAATACACTAACGATGATAACAAACAAACACACCCACACAGACACAAACTTACTGCGGTAGATTGATTTTTCCACAATGTTTTAATTCTCTAGCAGCATAAATGCACTGGGCGCTACGATGATAACAGACACACACACACACACACACATACAGACAGAAAACTTTGCAAAAACTACTCAATCTCCCTTTTATGTCTTATCTACAAACCCTTTAAAGGATGCAATATATTCTTTTAAGGTGGGTCACGTTAAAGACTCTTACGCCATTACAGATAGTACGGTAACGAATCCACCCAAAACAAGGTAATTTATTTAGCTGTCAGATTATTTATTTTGGTGGGTCTATTATAATACTCTTATGTCCTAGTATATAATACGGCGGGCAATCCATTCTTTAGTAAAAATATATTTGCAGGGAAATTTATTTCTTTTGATTTTGAAAGTGGGTCCGTTATTGTACTATCTACAATAGCGCAAGAGTATTGTAACGCTACCAATCTAGAAGAATTATCGGGTTTGATCTTGTCTCTGATTATTTCACCTATATACCTTTTGTATAAATGGGGAAAAGGAAATAAAGTAATATTAAACTATTTAAAATCTTTCTTATCCGTCAAATAAAACAGAAAGTAGATGAAAAATATTCTGATCATGTTTCATCTCAGAGAGAAAACCTCTTACGGAAAATAAGAAAAGCGCAAACTTAAAAGCTTCATCTTATCCTTTAGATGATATAAAAAATTCATAGAGCATCTTCGATTTCAGGTTTGATCTTCCGGTCTCCTGGGACCCGAAGCAAAAGAACCGGGCTACAAGGCCGTGTAAAGACCTTTCTCAATATTCAAAACTTTTAATGAAATAATAAAAAATATTATTGATTTTAAAGCTTTTTACTTGTTCTCATTTGAACACCATATGTACGTAGGAGAAAAAGTTTTGCCTTATTCGCACTAAAAATTTTAAACTTAGATTACAACTGAATTATTCATTCCAGTTGTTATTAAAACCATAGAGATATTATTACTAGAGCGGCTCTATAGGATAAATTTTGAAACATCGAAAAAGTAACCTGACCACCTTCGCTTATAAATTAATCAAATAATCAGTACAAAATTTCAGTAACTTATATTGTAAAACGTTAAAAATACAAATAAAAACACAAACAGTGTGCGGGAAGCCAAAATAAATTTATTAATTAAACCTTAAAACTTTAACTTACACTTGAAGGAGGTTTCAATGATGTTACACAGAGCCCCTGAGAGCCCTAAAAAGATGTTTCAGGCCTCTCAATATATTTGGATATGCTATGGCCTTTTTTGAATGTGTCTCAATGATTAGAACCTCCTGAGTTGTTTTTACAAAGTTGTGATTTTGCAACGTTAATTGACGAGCTTATTATTTTCTATTTTAATGTCCATAGTAGGCTTTGCACTATTTTTCAATCATGAAATGTTCATATTTTATTTGATCATCTGTTTCCGTGGCCGTGATAGTATAGGCACTCGATTTCAGCACCGGAGGTGTGGGTTTCGCAGCCCGGGCTTTGATCTAAGATTATATGAATAGTAAAAAAGATTTCACCAAAATTAATTAATACTTAGAGGAAAACTATTAAAAAATTATTTCCAAAGGAAATTCGCTAAAATTTAATATGTTACATTATATGTTAATTGTTTACAATCAATAACACTCGCACGAACAATCAGCTATGCATTTTCGCGTGAACAAGGATTCGCGGGAACGCAGGCGACCCGGTAATTGACTAATACATTTGGAAATTCGCAAATAATGTGGCAGTATGTCTCTTACAAAGTCTAGCAATACAAAATCCTTATATAGAACCACGCCGCAGCGCGTGGCGGTCATCAAGCCGAATGCCTTTTGTTTTTACTCGTTGAAAAGTTTCATTTTAAATCCTAAAAATATTTAAAAAATAATAAGTTTAATGTTTATGTTGGCTTTAAGAGTGGTAGACATAAAGAGTCAAAACAAAAACTTTGTAGGCTTCTCCAATATTTTTAACCTCTAGTTTTGTCTGAGGCCTTCTATTTCTCTGAAATACGATGACTACTCTATTTTCGCTCTATGCTCCCTGTTTGGTTTACAATTTCAAAGATACGTATAAAATTTCATAGTGGTAGTATAAGAGTCAGGTATATCATGCCTCAAAATAACGCTACGTTGTCTAGATTATTGAATAATGTTCGTTCAATTATCACGGAACTAAGATCTTAGATTCCATATAAATAGGCTTACAAATCAATAAATAAACAGCTTACATTTATCTGGTCTGTAGTAAATAAATAAAATAACTAACCATCACTATAACTGTCCTGCTATAGTTTATTGAACGAATGTAAATAGTTTGTTTGATTTCAGAAGTTAAAGACGGCATGTGTGTTTTCTGTATTTGTGTGTTTGTTCGTGACACAACACGAACTAACACAAACTGCTACATTTTCAACGCCATAACTACTGTTCATGTTCATTAAAATGTTAACTAATTTAAATGAAACTTAATATAGATGTTTTTTTTTTTGTTTTTTTTTTTTATTTATTTATTTCCATATTTACAATAAAATTATTAAGCAACATAAACAAATTAATATATTAAACATGACGGTTAAATATATATAGAACTTAAAGATTAAATATTTATGAACCATTGACACCGTCAATAAAACTGGTGACCATTCTGCTGCTGTGATAAATTACAGGAATCTTTCCACTTTAAGGCAGAGAGCCCTGTGTTGTGGAAGATTGTCTGTGTACTTTACTCAACAAAACATCTATTCAAACCATGTATAGAATTTTGTATACCATGTGATTTATATTTGTGAACTAAATAAAAATTTTTGTTTATAGTTTTAGTGGTTTGTATTATAAATACGGGCCTTCGGCCCGTAGCCGCTACGCGGCCTCGGCGCTTCGCGCCTCGTCCGCTCCACGGCGTCGGCCCAACGGGCCGCTTCGCGGCCCGGGGGCCTCCCTGTGACCGCTTCGCGCCACATTGTTTTGGTTTGTATTATGTGTTGTTCTTGTTACATGGCATTTTGCCATGTATCTAGCGAATTTTCACAGCCTTTCACACAGGCCCGCTTCGCGGCCTGAGAGGCTTTCTCACAAAATTTGATTGCTAATTGAGATTTTTATATCATACTCTATTATTAATAGTATGCTATAATATTAAAATTAAGAAGCATTATTGCCGGCAATCGCGCAACAATCGTCACGAAATTCATTCTAGCTACACAAATTTAAAGTCAGACAGCTTTAACTTTCACAGAGTTTTATTGATATAAGTATCGATACGAAGAAGGAACAACTGTAACATAAAACGTCCCGTTTTCACGAACAATAATCGAACAAGAACCCGTAAAAACCCCATTTGAACCCTGGTTAGAACCCGTAAAAGAATATTTTACCGTCTAAACTAATAAATCTTGAAACGAATCGAAAAACTAGAATAAAATACGTCAAACATAATTCTTTCCAGACAGTGTTGTCCAAAACAAAAACATTACAAAAAAAAAACAAAACAAATATAGAAAAATAAACCTAGCGGCGGCCGCGACAATTATAAACAAAAATATATTCATGATTTTAGCTTTTAAATAAAAATGCCGTTTCCGTCACTTAAGCTTGCCTGACTGAGCTGAAACCGGTCGCAATCGTTTTAGAATGACTTCGACCATATAAAGACTACTTCGAGGTTCTTCCGCTTTACGGGCCTGCTTAGCTTGGCGTGGTTTAGTGGAAGCCATTTTGTCCTGTCTCTCTGGACAGTAGGCTTACCAGGATGGAGCTAGAGGTAGAGGCCCTCTTTTATACTATATCACCACCCTCTAACACTACTGAACCCAACAGATATCGTACGAGTCTTTGACCTAGACGTATACATATATACAAGATTATATATATATGTATACCGTTTGCGCCATTTGTGATGGTTCGATTGAGCTGAAATTGGTCTTAATCGATTCAGCTAGCCGTCTACCTAAACACGAAATACCTTGTTTTATAGCCATTTCAAGTTTCAAAAAAAATTTTTTTTCATGACGTCATAACTTTAGTTGATGACGTCATAATGTTTTTATAAACAATAGGCCTCGTAACCTCCTCGTCATCTCGCGATTTGCAAAGTTTCGTTTCAATTTGAGAACGCCTTCGAGAGTTATCGTTCGCCATACGAAAGGGTAGAAACTCTTACATACATATATATATATATATATACATATATATATATATATACATATATATATAAACTTTTTTCGGACATATATTTTTGTTATCAGGAAGTCAATAGGAACCGATTCCGCTCACTCCCACCCTCAACTTCCGTCATCCGAACAACCTCATAAGCGTCATTTTCATAATGAAAATTCGCTAAAACGACCTTAGTCCATAGATTTTAAACTCACCTGAACTAGATTAGATTATCTGTTTATTTTATCATCTTTTTCTTGTTTATTTATGAGAATCAATTTTATTTTTTTAGTAAAGACTGTTTTTGAAAGATTAAAATTTATGTATTTAGGTAAATTATTGTATAGTTTTGTACCGATGAATTTCCATTGCCTTTGTCCCATGGTGGTTTTCATAAATGGCTCAATCAACGTTTCTTTATGAGCTGATCTTGTTTTACCTATAACTCTAGGCATTTCTAGATTATGTTTGATTATGTTGTATTAATAAGTCTTAAGCGCTTTAATTCATTGGTTATAGTGCGACCAAAATTGTTTAAATGACAATTTAATAAATCCAATTAAATAGTGGATCATTGAAAAAAAGATTTTGAGCAAAAAAAAACTTTTTTAATTTTCTTCATTTATACCGTAGGTATAAAGTATAGGGAAAAAACTGTGTTTGCAAAAAAATCCAAAACTGGAATTACCCGTTTCAGGTTTTTTTAAGGAAACCCTGAGTGGTTTTCTCAAATTTGCCTGTCTGTATGTGTGTGTGTGTGTGTCTGTTATTATCGTAGCGCCCAGTGTATTCATGCTAGAGAGTTGAAATTTTGTACAAAAACCAGTCTACCGCTGTAGTTGTGCTATTAGGAAAATATTTTTTATAACGTCATAAACCCGCAATAATTACTCAGAAAAAATTTTGAAAAATCATAAAACGCGGAAAAATGATGCGATCAGATTGAGATTTAGCGCGCATGTGACGCGTGCTGAATGTGACGCATGTATAAGACTAACATATGCGCCAAGTTTGATCGCATTATCAGTATTAGTTCAAGTTTTATTAAATGACTTGTGTACGTTTTTTATTATATAATTGTAAAAAATTAGGAAATGGCCCAATTGCGTAGAAATTAGGTATATTTATACCTAATAAATAAGTACACTAAGTTTCGTTTCAATACGACAAGTATACAAATTTTTTAAATTTTAATGCTCCTTTTTTAACTTTTAATGCTGCTTCAATCATTTACTTTGTAACTTATTTTTATTTATTTACGTTTTAAATTATCTACTTAATTGTTATTTTTTTTGTATAAAATCTTATAGAGCGCCTCGCTTGTGGCAATGCTGTTGAGGGCTCGTATTTGTAAAATTTTTATAAATAAATAAATAAATAAATACCTATTATTTTTATTGGATTATAAAAATTAAGGAGCATTGAGCGTGGTCAGTGCTGTATGAGTGACCGCTGAGAATGATTGTATGCATTTAATATCTGAAGGCGAGCGAAGCGAGTTCGAAGGCATGTTGTAGTATAAATTTGGTGAACTGTATTTCTGAGGACGAGCGAAGCGAGGATGAGCGTAGCGAATCCGATGTAATAAAGAAAAGTTTCGAGGTACCCCGTATCCGATTTTTGTTTTTTCAGGTTCCCCCGTACCTTATTTTTAATTTTAAATTTTTTGCTAATTAGCAAATATGTATAAGTAACATGCAAACAATTATCAAAATATCTGAAAATTTTAAAATTCCGGTCAATATGCCTGCCACTTTTTATTAGATTCTGACAACAGTTCCGGATGCAACAGATTAATAATTTTAATATTTATGATAAAAATGAAAAGCCGACTTTAAACATTGCCGCGATATTAGTTAAATAAAATCTAGTGACAGAGACTAACAGCTCATTATTTAACTCGCACGCAATATTTCTGATTATATAACGTGTTGAGAAAATAAAATTAATTAACTTTTAAAATAAATAATCTAGGTGAGTGATTGAAACTACTTTTTATTCCTAGCTAACACCCTCCTACTAACTTAATAACTTCAAACTACCACACTAAGCCACTGGCTTGTGGGATGGTCAAAATGTATATACTTTATACAATAAAGTCTAAATATTTATATTTTAAGCAATAAAAATAAAAATAATTTATATTTTAAATTAAATTTTTTTTTTTAATCGTACATGATTATTTTTTTTGTAACTTATGAATAAAAAAAAGTTTTTATTCTCAATGTTTGTGAAATTTTTGACAATAAAAGATTTTTCTTAATTTGTTGACAAATTATATATCAACTATATGAATAATAATTTGAAAACATAATTATGAACTAATTTCCAAAAATGCTTTATAATTTTCGTGCTAAGATTTTTGATTGATTTCGTTTTGTTATCTTTTATCTTGAGCCTCGCTTTGGCTCCAGGGTTGAAAACGGGTTTGAATATCTGTCATGGAAACCCCGCCCTTAATGTCCCATCATTCATCCTTTACGAGATTGCTGATAAATGCCTTTCTTTTTTCTCATTTTATAAAATCATTTATCATTGCGAAAATAAGGGTTTCTTTATCTGTTTTTTAAAGCTCACAGTAATTGGAAAAACAAATAATGATATTAGTATAACTAGTATAGTATATAACTAGTTTCTTAGTTTTTTTTGCTGCATCATTATTGTTTTTTATATACTATAAACATAAAAATTTAAATCTTTATGCATATTTCATGCGATCAATATACATTGCTTGCATGTATAATACGGCTATTAAATATATGGTTTACTAATGTTAAAAAGCATCGAGTAAAGACAGTGCCTGGATTGGCGGCCGCTGGGAATAAAATTAACAATTTTACTGTCTGAAGACCTACTGCAATATAAATGATGGGATTTCCATATTCTGAAGACGAGCGAATTGAGTCTGAAGCAGTGAGGTTCGCGTAGCGAATCCAAAATGGTTAGGAAAAGTTCAAAGTGGGGTACACCTTGACCCGGTTTTATATTGCTACTTATAATAAACCTAATTTAATATATAATTTAATACATACATAATATAACATATAATACATATGTTACATACATTATAACAAATTACATACATACATTATGTCAACAAATTATAACATATAACAGCTATTAAATATAATAGCTACATATATAATTTAATAATACATACATACATTTAATAATACATTTTAGGTTTAATAATAAACCTAAAATAATAAACTTATTTATAGGTTTAATATTTTCCTCGTATGCTGTAAATTATGACTTATTTCCAGCACAACCGTAATTGTTTTACATAACAAAAGACACCTGGGGAGGTTAAAATAAATAAACAACAGCAATAAAGAACTTCTCTCCGGAATATTTCCCAGGAATAAAGTGAATTCATTCCCCGGCAGAGCAAGTTTAGCGTAAACAAAGCGCACATATCCCAGGGGTTTACCAACGTTAAAACCAAGTAAAGCTTAATCTAGCATAGTCTTCTTGTCAAAGGAATACCTCAAATCCTTGCTACGTTTTTATTCTACATTTTTTTCAGTCATAACTTAACCTGCATTTTTACTTTTCCTCATTTATACCGGAGATATATAGGAAATTCTGGATTAATTAAATTTGCCTGTGCGTTTATGCCAAGGAAGAAATTTATTTTCTGTTAAATTTTGTAAGGTTTTTTTATGCATATGTTGAGAATATTAAATAAATATGTACATCCCCAAGAATTATGAAAACATCGAATGTATTGAATTGGCGTAAACAATGATATCATGACTTTTTACGCAAGACTTGGCTGCATTTTTTCATTGCCCTGAATTTTGCCGATTTTTTTAAAATTTCGCTGACTCAGCAAACCAGGTTAATTCCGTCACAAAAACCTGGTTTTCAATAGGGTTCGTGTTCTCTCAAAGGATGATTTTTGTGCAAAGTTTGGTTAAAAAATATAAATCCGTTCGAAAGATAGAGAATATTTACTTACACATATATATATATATATATATATATATATATATATATATATAATATATATATTATATATATATATATATATATATATATATATATATATATATATGAACGAGCCACTTCGGGTAGCTCACGTGAGGTTTGAGCTGGTTCACAAAGTATTTCAAAATTAGCTAGCATTTATTTCAAGTAGCAAGTATTTCAAATGAGCTTGAAACGCGCTGGGTTTCAGACCATAAGTGATGGTATTGAGCTCGTACTCGAGAATAGGAGAGCTGGGGTCAGGTCTCCAGAAAATATGCTGATACTTTCTATCATCAGACTTCACCCAAAATTGGCGATACATCATTCGAATGTCGGCACACACGGCGACAGGCTGTAAACGAAAATTTATGAGAATAGCTGGTAAGTCGGTCATTGGTCAGCCATAAGACGGTCATTGAGCGACAGGCTCGAAGAATCTGAAAAGGTGGCGTGAAAAACAACTCTTAGTTTGTTTGTAATTACAACATGATGAGGTATGACGTACGGAGAGGAAGTTTGAGCTAGCGACATATGTCCTAAAGTGAGATATTGTTCGAGAAAACTATTATACTCGAGTTCAAGTTGAGGAGACTTTGACAGCTTACGGAGTCGGCTTTACTACTTCTTCAGTTTCCCAAAACTTTTGAACTACTTCATCTAATGAGTTAACTGAAGTGAGAAGAGAGAAAGTCTGAGCAGAATGCTTATTAGGCTCCTTGATAGAGCCACAAATAACCCATCCGAGTGTCGTCTTGACAGCTGTCGGAGAACCCTTACATATGGGATGAGCTTCATCTGAGAGTATTTCAGAGTATAGGTCAACACCTATGAGGAAGTCAATTTTTCCTGGTGTGTGAAACAATTCATCGGCTAACTGAAAATTAGAAAACCTTTCAACTACCTCAAGAGGTAGCCGAGCGGTGGGTAGATCGTGAATAACTTGTTTAAGCACCACAGCTTCAGTTGAGTAAGTCCTTCTAGAGTCATATCTAGACTGTAGAGTACAATGAGCAGCACCGAGTACATTTACTTTAGCGCCGGAGATACCGGTTACTTCTAAGTGAGATTTATGCAACTTCAGGCCTAAACGCCTAGCAAAAGAAGAAGAAATAGTTGAAATTTCAGAACCAGGATCAACTACTGCTCTAAAGGGAACGTAAGAACCAGTAGCGTCCCGCATGAATGCCTGTACAGTTCCTAACATAGCAGGGCGGGAACAAAATGAAGTTGTGCTAGCACAAGTAGAGGTAGAGCTTACAGCGAGTGAAGCGTTCGGCTCAACGAGAGTAGCCTCTTGAGCTGAAGGAGTAGCGCGGTTGGTTGAGTTGCTTGATGCGTGGACGGACGGGGTCGTAGTACCTGATTCACTTCGATGGAGAAGAGTGTTATGGAATTTACTTTGGCATTCTCTGCAGGTGTTAGAAGAACCACAATCTGCCACGTTGTGCGAACCAAAACAAGCAAAGCATCGCTTAAGGTTGCGAATAGATTGATAGCGTTGATTGATGTTATAATTTAAGAAATCTGGGCAAGTGTAAATAGTGTGCGCAGCAGAAGAGCAGACAGGACATTTACTCTTAGCCATAAACTTTGAAGAAGAAGAAGCTTTGCTAGAGTTAGAGTTAGTCACTAAAGTGCTTCGCTTTGAGCTAGAGCGCGCCATTTCAGATTTAATTTCGATCGAAGATGCCTTCGAGTCAGGCGTGAGTTCGAGTGTTCGACATTGTTTAGTTACATAGCTAATCAACTCGCTATAAGTAGGAATATCGTTGGCTTCTTTGGTGCCCTCAAATCGCTTGCGGGTACCTGCGTCTAAATTGGAGAGAGAGAGCTGAAACAAAATAAAATCGGAGAGATCCGGAACATTCAACGCCTTGAGTGCGTTGACAGCATTGTCATGAACGCTTAAGTATTTTTGAAGGTTAGAGTGCGTTGGTGAAGAAAATGAAGGAAAATTTCTGATTTCCTGAACATAGTGCGACGCCAAGCGTCTTTTATCTTGGTATCGGCGTTTTAGAGCGTCATAAGCTAGATTATAATTTGCTTCAGTTAAAGCAAAATTAGAGATGACGGCAAGAGCGGGTCCTTTTAAGTAAGATTTTAAATAATAAAACTTTTGAGAGACCTTCACAGAATTATTTTCATGAACCATGGCATTGAAAAGAGAGTAAAAGTTGGACCACTCTGCGATATCACCAGAAAAATTAGGTAGAGGAATGTCAGGTAGGCTACTACTAACATGTACTTGAGGCGGGGAGGCCTCGGTAGGGGCTTGAGTAGTTTTAACTAGGGCCATAAATGCGCCCACAACCTCATAAGTCATGTCGTCAAATGCCTTTTGCACTTGAGCGACCTCAATAACGTGAGTGGGGTCAGTAAGATCATTGTTAAGTTCAATAATCTCGTCCTGAACTACATTAAATTCATTTTCTAACTCTGAAATACGTTCGTAACGCGCCCTGAACTGAGATATTTTCTCCGCAGTGGCAGTTTTAGCGTAATCATACGTGGTCTGGAGCCTAGCGAAGATTTTGTTACGCTTAGCTACTCTAATATTTAGAGCTTTGAGAGTGTTTGCATCGGTCGACATGGTTAGAAAAATTTATTATTATTGAATCACACCCCAACAACAATATAAAATTAAATGGAGTCTTAAAAAACCTAAAGAATACTTCGAAATCTGAACATAAAATAATAAAAAGGAAAATACTTCTTTTGATCACAAAAAGGAGGGGGGGGGGAAGTGATAAAAAATATTTTTCCCGAGTGAGGTGTCTATTAAAAGCGCTTGAAAAGACGAATCCAACCATGTAGCACTTACTTAAACCAAAAATTCTTGAGAAACGCTAGAGCTTGTAAAAGAAAGCGTTTTTATTTCGATAAAAAGCTGCATAAATAAATTTGAATTAAAATCCCAGGTATTGTAGAAATTAAATCATAACAATAACTTGTCAAAAGAATTTGGATCTTTTTCTTATCGAACGTAAACAAAGGATGATCCGGAGTGAGTAAAGAGAAGAATGTATCCGTATAGGTATTGAGTATAGATGAACTGGATCTTTTTCTTATCTAACGTAAAGAAAAGGATGATCCGGAGTGAGTATAGAGCAAAATGTATCCATATAGGTATTGAGTATAGAAGAACTGGATCCTTCACAGTGGCGTGGAGGGGGTGAAGACATGCAGGGCTGCCAACACCAACTGTAACATAAGAAATTTCCCTCGGGAAACCTGTAGGGATATTTACTTGTAGAATACGTAGAATTTTGCAAAATATTTTACAATTTTAATTTTAATTAAATGATTCGATTTTTCGGACTGTATAACCAAAAATTTAGAATTATCCGGTTCGATCGGACCAAAAACATGAACGAGCCACTTCGGGTAGCTCACGTGAGGTTTGAGCTGGTTCACAAAGTATTTCAAAATTAGTATAAAAAATTAACTCGCTTACCGAAGATGGTTGCTGCAGCGTCTTGAGAGGGCCCTCTACGCCTTCTTCTCCCTGTTTTACCAGGGTAATCCACGCACAGCGTTCGGTAATTATTTTGGTTAATTATATTTGCACGTATCGGAAACGGTATACGTAATTTTGATAAAAGAAAATAATACTTTTTGATCGAAATGATAAAGAATCTTAAAGCCAGTAGGCGATGTAAAGAGAGGAGAAATCACAACAGTCTGCTTGGATATCAGATCCCGGTAGCAACTAAAGGGAAATCTCGTGAGATACGTAGTCGAGGTGTGAAACTCCGCCCTTTCAACTCTCATTGGCGAAAACTAAAAATGATAAGAAAACTTCGCGCGAAATTAAAGAAAAATATGAACTGGCGTCAAAATATATAATATATATATATATATATATATATATATATATATATATATATATATATATATATATATATATATAATATATATATATATATATAAAGTCTTGCGAAACGTATGTTTTCGTCATTAGGGAACTCTGAAACGGATTCGTGTCATGGTCCGAGGTTCGACTTCCGCCATGATGCCTATCCCATTAGCGAATATTCCCAAAGGAAAATCGCTAAAAAATGAAGTATGTGGGTCAGGGACTCAAGTTCATTTGACTGCTTTTAGACTTTTACAAGATGCCTAACGTACAGAGAGGCTCTCGCACACAAGAGTTTTCTTCAAAGCTCTAATATACGCAGGAAAAAGCCCTCAAGGCACTTAGTAGAACAGAGGCACTAATACTGAGCCTGTGATGCCAGACTCTCACACTATATAACAGTCACGATACGTGAGGCATTGTTTACTAAGCTCACAACACAAACACGATCGCACCCCGTCTTTATTTGCTAATCGATAAGACATAATCACCCAGTTAGAAACCAAAATTAGCTTCGTATAATTTCATTAATGAGGTTACTATCAGGGAAATCAATTAATGATCAAAGTAGAATTTAGGTTGATAGAGGAATTGCACATTCTGTTATGTAAGGCAAAATTGGTTATAAAGACATCCTATATAGAGACATCCACATGTTCGATAATTTTAGAAACACTGCTTTTTATAAATGCTCTTTAGAATAATGCACAATTGAGATTTTATTGACTATTTGGAAATTGTCAAATTTGGTCTGCCTCCGTGGCCGTGATCGTAAAGGCGTTCGATTTCTGCACCGGAGGTCTGGGGTTCGCAGCCCGGGCTATGCTCTAAGATTTTATGAATAGTATTTGTATTAAAATGATTTCGCCAACTTTAATTAATTCTTAGAGTGTAGTAGATGCAACCCACCTGAGGTGGTTCCCGCAGGGTGAATACCCTGATGGGCTGAAAGGCCCTATAACGGGCATTTCATTTTATTTTTTATTTTTGGAAATTGTCAAAAAATCGGGTACCTTGGAACTTTTCTTCATTACACCGGATTCGCTACGCTCATTCTACCAGCTTTGCTCGTCATTAGAATATAAAAGTCGTTAAATTTATAATGAAAAACTTCTTTGGACACGCTTCGCTCGCCCTCAGATAGTAAGTACATTCGTTTTATTCCCAGTGATCACCGATTCAAGCACTGACCGCGCTCAATGTTGCTTATCTTTTATGATCCACTAAAAATACAAACAATGTACGGGAAGCCAAAAACAATTAATTTATTATAACCTTAACTCACTCTTGTAGGAGGTTTAAAAGAGGTTACACAGAGCCCCTGAGAGCCCCAAAAAGATGTTTTATGTTTCTCAATGTAATGAGATAGACTGTGCCACCTCTAGTATGTATCTCTATACATATTAAAGTAAGAAAACAAGATAAAAAGTAAAACTCTCTTAATGATATCAGGGTTGCCAATAAAACTTAGTAAAAAACGTAAATCCTAAGATGCGCATGCGCAGTTATTCCAATTTTAGCTTTTTTTTTATTTTTGAGCCAGCAATCTGCTGATCACGCAGGTCTGAATTTTTTCACACATGTTAGTTAAGGAGTTTCCCTACTTCGTTTATATATTACTTTAGTGTATCCCTTAAGGTAATAATGAGTATACTTTTATTTATTAATAAGTTTGTTTTATTACAACAAGTAAATCTATGGTTTTCTCTAGATCTTAAAAGTTAAGCACATCGAGCGAGGTCAGTGTTTGGAAGGATTACCTCTAGAAATAAAACTTATAGATTTACTATCTGAAGACGAGCGAATGAGTCCGACGACGTGTTTAGACTAAATTTGTAACCGAATTACAATTAATTGTAATTAATTGTAACCGAAATTGTAACCGAATTAAAATTAATATTTGAAGGGGAAAAAACAAATAATCATTTGCAAAAATGTACTAAGTTAAGTAGTGCACACGAAAAAAAGTTTAATTAGCCGCTCGTTTTAAGTAATTTAAACAAACCTAGTATTTAAAGATTCGGACTTAAACCTCTATAGGATGTGGCAAAATGTATTTCTTACACAAATTATTGACATTTTAAACTAAACTATTCAAATAAATGCAATAAAAACACAAATTTTGAGTACCTTAAATAGTTTGTTTAGATTTTCTAGGGTAAAACAAAATGGCCGCGGCCATAAGGAAAATTTGAGCCAACTCCCTGGTGGACAAAATGTAAACTACATGCCAGGTCTGACAGAAATCGCGTTTGTTTCCCTACTTAGTTTATATATTACTTTATGCTCTGGTAAAGAGATGTATTGTCTTGAATATTTTAGTGAATTTTATGCAAATCATCTAAGATATTTAAACAAGTGGAAGTTTAAAATTATGTTTTTTTGGTTACTTAATTGGTTGAATATATTAAACCACAGGCCTTAGGCCTTGACGCCTATTAGAAATAGTTTTTTTTGTGTATTGTTTGTTGGTTATTTTTATTATTTGTTTAAAATTTGCTTAAAATAAGCGTTCCTAACGAGAATCGAACTTTTAACCTTTAACTTAAGAGCTAAAAGCGCTGCCAACTGAGCTAAAAAGGAATTGCAATGCGGAATTTAAATAGTCGCCTAGGCAACTAGGGCCATTCGTTTCTACCGCGAGTTACTTTTCTCCGTTTAGATTCTGATTAGTTAAGTGTCACTTTTGCTCTATTTGAATGTAAAATAAATATGTTAATTATGAAGTAAAATTTATTAAATAAAAACTTCTAAAATTAGAAATGAAAACTTCAATTAGAATTGTTGAATATTCTTTTCTTGTCTAGTAGAAAGGAAATGCTTATAAGGTTAAGGGAAGGTAGACGAGAATTTCCAGAGTCCAGAAAAGAATGTCTTTCCAAGAGTTATGCAAGGTTTAGTAGGGAGCCCCAGCTAGACACGAGTAATCGATATGCCCATTCATCTGTAGCCTGCCATCCTTTTCATTATATTTTCATGAACTTGAGCTAGTTTCCAATAGAATGGAAAATTATATTTGTGTAAAAAAATCCAGGAAAAGTGTTAAATGGGTACAGGGTGCCTCAAAAACTTTTTTTATCATATGAAATTGATACAGTCATCTTCACCACTTAGGCCTCACCTCATCCTCACCACTTAGGCCTCACTTCGCTCCTCACCACTTAGGCCTCACTTCGTCATCCTCACCACTTAGGCTTCGCTCATCCTCACCACTTAGGCCTCACTTCGCTCATCCTACCACTTAGGCCTCACTTCGCTCATCCTCACCAGCCTCACTCGCTCATCCTCACCACTTAGGCCTCACTTCGTCACTCCTCACTTCGCTCATCTCACCACTTAGGCCTCACTTCGCTCATCCTCACCACATAGGCCTCACTTCGCTCATCCTCACCACTTAGGCCTCACTTCGCTCATCCTCACCACTTAGGCCTCACTTCGCTCATCCTCACCACATAGGCCTCACTTCGCTCATCCTCACCACTTAGCCTCACTTCGCCTCACTTAGGCCTCCTTGCTCATTCGCCTCATCATTCACCATCAATCCTCACCACTAGCCTCACTTTGCTCATCCTACCAAAGGCCTCACTCACCTCACCACGCTCACTTCGCTCACCACTTAGGCCTCACTTCGCTCATCCTCACCACTTAGGCCCTCACTTCGCTCATCCTCACCACATAGGCCTCACTTCGCTCATCCTCACCACTTAGGCCTCACTTCGCTCATCCTCACCACATAGGCCTCACTTCCCTCATCCTCACCACTTAGGCCTCACTTTGCTCAATCCTCACCACATAGGCCTCACTTCGCTCATCCTCACCACTTAGGCCTCACTTTGCTCATCCTTACACATAGGCCTCACTTCCCTCATCCTCACCACTTAGGCTCACTTCGCTCATCCTCACCACTTAGGCCTCACTTCGCTCATCCTCATCCTCACCACGGCTCATCCTTAGCCTCACTCGCTCATCCTCACCACTTAGGCCTCACTTCGCTCATCCTCACCACTTAGGCCTCACTTCGCTCATCCACACCACATAGGCCTCACTTCCCTCATCCTCACACTTACTCACTCGTCATCCTCCTCATCATCCACCACTAGCCTCACTTCGCTCATCCTCACCACATAGGCCTCACTTCCCTCACCTCACCACTTAGGCCTCACTTCGCTCATCCTCACCACATAGGCCTCACTTCGCTCATCCTCACCACTTAGGCCTCACTTTGCTCATCCTTACCACTTAGGCCCACTTCGCTCATCCTCACCACTTAGGCCTCACTTCGCTCATCCTCACCACTTAGGCCTCACTTCGCTCATCCACACCACATAGGCCTCACTTCGCTCATTCTCACCACTTAGGCCTCACTTCGCTCATCCTCACCACATAGGCCTCACTTCCCTCATCCTCACCACTTAGGCCTCACTTCGCTCATCCTCACCACATAGGCCTCACTTCGCTCATCCTCACCACATAGGCCTCACTTCGCTCATCCTCACCACTTAGGCCTCACTTCGCTCATCCTCACCACTTAGGCCTCACTTTGCTCATCCTTACCACATAGGCCTCACTTCGCACTCACTTCGCTCATCCTCACCACTTAGGCCTCACTTCGCTCATCCTCACCACATAGGCCTCACTTCCCTCATCCTCACCACTTAGGCCTCACTCGTCATCCTCACCACTTAGGCCTCACTTCGCTCATCCTCACCCAGGCCTCACTTCGCTCATCCTCACCACTTAGGCTCACTTCGCTCATCCTCACCACTTAGGCCTCACTTCGCTCATCCACACCATAGGCCTCACTTCGCTCATCTCACCACTTAGGCCTCACTTCGCTCATCCTCACCACATAGGCCTCACTTCCCTCATCCTCACCACTTAGGCCTCACTTCGCTCATCCTCACCACATAGCCTCACTTTGCTCATCCTCAACCACTTAGGCCTCACTTCGCTCATCCTCACCACATAGCTCATCCCTCATCCTCACCACTTAGCTCACTTCGCTCATCCTCACCACTTAGGCCTCACTTCGCTCATCCTCACCACTTAGGCCTCACTTTGCTCAACCACTTAGGCCTCACTTCGCTCATCCTCACCACTTAGGCCTCACTTCGCTCATCCTCACCACATAGCCTCACTTCCTCATCCTCACCACTTAGGCCTCACTTCGCTCATCCTCACCACTTAGGCCTCACTTCGCTCATCCTCACCACATAGGCCTCACTTCCCTCATCCTCACCACTTAGGCCTCACTTCGCTCATCCTCACCACATAGGCCTCACTTCGCTCATCCTCACCACTTAGGCCTCACTTTGCTCATCCTTACCACTTAGGCCACTCGCTCATCCTCACCACTTAGGCCTCACTTCGCCTCGCTCATCCTTAGGCCTCACTTCGCTCATCCTCACCACATACGCCTCCCTTCGCTCATCCTCACCACTTAGGCCTCACTTTGCTCATCCTTACCACTTAGGGGGCCTCACTTCGCTCATCCTCACCACTTAGGCCTCACTTCGCTCATCCTCACCACTTAGGCCTCACCTCACACGCCTCACGCTCACCTCAGCGCCTCACTTCGCTCATCCTCACCACATAGGCCTCACTTCCTCATCCTCCACTTAGGCCTCACTTCGCTCATCCTCACCACATAGGCCTCACTTCGCTCATCCTCACCACTTAGGCCTCACTTTGCTCATCCACCACTTAGGCCTCACTTCGCTCATCCTCACCACTTAGGCCTCACTTCGCTCATCCTCACCACATAGGCCTCACTTCCCTCATCCTCACCACTTAGGCCTCACTTCGCTCATCCTTAGGCCTCACTTCGCTCATCCTCACCACTTAGGCCTCACTTTGCTCATCCTTACCACTTAGGCCTCACTTCGCTCATCCTCACCACTTAGGCCTCACTTCGCTCATCCTCACCACTTAGGCCTCACTTCGCTCATCCTCACCACTTAGGCCTCACTTCGCTCATCCTCACCACTTAGGCATCACTTTCGCTTGTCCTGAAGTAAAAACTTCGTTTTATTTCCAACGGTCGTCCATCCTGGTAATGACCCTCCCTCGATACAACTTAACATTAGTGATCTAACAAAACCCGTAGATTTAATAGCTGTATTAAATAATACTTAAAATAGTTATTTATTACACGAAGGAAAATTTTACCATTTAATTATGTTTTAATTTTTTACATTATTTAAAAAAAACGTTTGCATGACAATCTGGTTAAAATAACAATCTGTAAATCTGGGTAACATTTTCTAACGTTTCCTAGTTAAAGATATAATCATTGATTAAAAATCAATAAATTATATAAAGCAATATTAAATAAATATTTATATTGTAACCTCACATAAATAAGATAAATTCTATGTAGGTATAATAAAAATATGTAATCTAAAAACAGCTTAAGATGTTAGAAATTAGGCTATAGAAAATCATTATGTTGTTTGTAAACTAACTCTAATGCAAGTCTATATAGGAGTAGACTGAGGGCTCGAAGCTAGCAAAAGCTTTTAAAGCATTATTTGATTAACTTATTAGGCCCTTAATAATTTGGGATAGCTTTTAAAAAATACAGCCCTTTTACTGCCTACAGCGCTCTCTGCTGGACTACACAGCATTCCCCCAGTCACCCTCACATATCTCCAGGACATATCGATTAAGTAAAACAATATTTCATGCAAAACTTTGCAGTGTTATATGACTTTGACCTATTTAGATTTTACTTTATAATTTCTAAACCTTTAGCAGCTTGCAAAGAATGTTAAAAGGAGGTTTATATTTCTTCTTTTATAAATAGCGTCTGAAATATATATATATATATATATATATATATATATATATATATATATATATATATATATATATATATATATATATAATATATATATGTATGTATATATATCTGTGTGTGTGTGTGGTGTGTTTAATATAATTACCAGGATAATATTACGCGCATTTTCTTTGAAACAATACAGAAATAATGAGTTCCAAATTAAGATATTTTATATACAAGAACGTTAAAAATGCAAATCAAAACACATTACGGGAAGCCGAAATCAATTATTTGATTACAACCCTTACTCAGTCTTAAAGGAGGTTTCAACGAGGTTACACAGAGACCCTGAGAGCCCAAAAAGATGTTTCAGGCCTTTCAATGTATTGAGATAGGCTATGCCCCCTCTTGTATATATCTCTATGGTATTAATCCATCATATAGCCTGAACTAGGTAAAATAAGAATATATTTAAGCTATTCTTACATAATATGGGTAGATTAATACATTTTATGTGTTGATCTTACAAAAGAATTGGGGAAACACACTAAAGGAGATATAGAATAGAAAGCTCTTTATTTGTCGTGGATAAAATATTATATGCTTACACATAATTCAGTTCTTTTTGTTACCTATTAGCATATAGTTACACAATGTAGTTTGACAAAATATCGTTACAGTAATTAAAAAATACGCGGGAAAAAGATTCAAAGTTCTTTATTTAGTCGCTAGTTGTGCCACTGTACAGAGTAAGGTAAAACAAAGTGATTCCGTTTTATTTCGCTAGGTTTCAGCACTGTCTCCAACACAAGTTATTTTTGTTTTATTTCATTCTAGATAGGAAGTTGTTTTTTTTTTAGTTTATCCATTCCTATAGGTTGTAGAAACCTTTAAGAGAAAGTAGTTTGTAAGAAAATTTGCATAACTGATAATTATTTGAACTTAACTTAATATTTGGGTTAATACAATACAAGAACTTTTTAAGATACGTTGATTAAGATTAATGAAGACTGTTGTCTTATTATGATGGCAAATAAAAAACCTCATAAATGCATGTTTCAAATTTAAAAATCAGGTACAGGGTACCTTGGAAATTTTACTCATTAGATTCGGACTCGCTTCGCTCGTCCTCAGAAGTACAAGTTGGTGAATTCGGACTCGCTTCGCTTGTTCTCAGATAGTAAATACATTTGTTTCATTCCCAGTGGTCAATTATCCAGGCACTGAACACGCTCGATGCTGCTTAAGTTTTATGATCCACCAAAATTCATAAATATACTTTTTGCATTATTACGAAACTTATTTATTACGTCAATGGATACTCTTCCACCAAAGTTCAACTTAATTGGACTATTTTTCGATTTTTTACAATTTTTTAAAAATGTCTACAAATCATTTAATGAAAAATTAACAAAGCCTGATAATAAGATGAAACTTACCACAAATGTTTGTCTTATACATAGCTACATGCGTGCCAAATTTCAATTAGATCGCATTATTTTTCCGTGTTTTATGGTTTTTCACACACACACACACATACACACATTCACATACAGACAAACAACTTTGTGAAAACCACTCAGGAGGCCTTTGAAACATCTAAAACGGGTAATTCCGGTTACATTTCGGTTTTGTAATAATACTTATTAAGAATTAAGATTTAATGGACTGTGAGTTTAATGAGGATAGAATAATAATGAAGACAGAAGTCCTAGTTTTTGTTAGTTTAATTTATTACATCAGAGCTTTCTCACAAGCGATGCTTGGCATCCTCAGTGAATAATAAGTAATATAGTTACACCACCACATATGTAAAACAACAGTTAATAATAGCATCAAAACCAAAAGTTAATATTAAAACAGTAAGTAAAATCATAAAAACATTACACAAATTAATAAAAGAAATATATTACTTATTATTCACTGAGGATGCCAAGCATTGCTTGTGCGAAAGCTCTGATGTAATAAATTAAACTAACAAAAACTAGGACTGCTGTCTTCATTATTATTCTTTCCTCATAATACTTTTTCTTTATACCTATGGTATAAATGAGGAAAAGTAAAAATATACATCTTTAAGGGATAAAAAGATGATGAAAAGATTGATGAATTAGGATCAAGTCGATGAAAGAGGATTAAGTTGGTGAAAAGAGGATTGATAAAACAAGTGTACTTGTTACCACGAAACTGTTCTTTAATAATAAAGGAAACGATTAAGCAGAATTAAGCTTTGTATTACTATGTTAAGCTCTTAGCTGTATTTAGATGTTATGAAATGCTTCTTTAAATTTAACTTTAGTTAATATTTAGGTTTGCGTTACATATAATTTGCAAAACACGCTTTATGCTGGTGAATGTTCACATGATTTTCTATATTTCGTATAACAGATACTAAACCTTACATATAACGTATATATAACAGTACATATACGTATATTTCGTACTAACTTACATATTACGTATATATAACAGATACTAAACCTTACATATTATATTTCGTATAACAGATACTAAACCTTACATATTACGTATATTTCGTATATCATATACTATACCTTACATATTACGTATATTTCGCATAACACATAATAAACCATACATATTACGTATATTTCGTGTAACAGATAATAAACCTTACATATTGCGTATATTTCGTATAACAGATACTAAACTTTACATACTACGTATATTTCGTATAACAGATAATAAACCTTACATATTTCGTATAACAGATACTAAACCTTACATATTACGTATATTTCGTATAATATATACTAAACCTACTTATTACGTGTGTATCGTATAATATATACTACACCTTACCTATTACGTATGTTTCTCAACCATTTGATCCGCGACCCGAAAAATTTGATAGTAAGTGTTATACTTTATGTATAAGAAAGTTTTGCGGGATTAGTATATTGTTGTATTGACGGTCAAACTAATTAACAAAACAGGTTCTCTTACATACTGGTAGAATTCTAGTAATATTTTGTATTACTAGAATAGTCAATTAATTCGTGCTTATACCATTTAACTTTAACAGTTGCTTCTGCTTTTGAAGCACTTTGTCTTAATCTTGCACGTCTTAATGTTGCAAAGGATTGCAATTTTAAGATTTTTCTCCATTATAAGGTTCTTGGGCTTTTTTAAGTTACTAAATTATTGTGAAGTTCTTGAAGTATTTGAAGTTGAAGTTGGCCCAGGACAGCCTAACGCTAGGGGGCGAAGTATGGTTTTACCTTTACCCTAATTTTATTTTTTAGACGGGCAATGCTTTCATTTGCCCTTTCCTTATGTATAGCTTAGAATATAAACAAGAGAGTAAATAATTCCTTACATAATTTGAAAGAATTCATTGACAATTTACTTTTTACAGGGGATACTCTGTGAGAAATTATTGCAGAAAGCTTTCTCTGGTTATTGATATCACATATCGATTTGTAAAATAGATGCGTATAATATATTATTAATATTAAGTAAAGAAGTACGAGATACATTTTGGCTTGAGGCATCTTTCATTATTGTCTTCGTTTCAATTTGGCGCGTGCTTTATGGAATGGATTTGACTGTAAACTATATATCCTTAATATAGTCTACTGTTATTTTGGTACACTTTTTTGACTTGAATTGTCTGAACCATCCCTAAAGAATAATCTGACATCCCTTTCTACTTTATAATGGAAGTATTGTTGGTTATTTTGTAAACATTGTAGAAGGCATGTATAAGATCCTATCATACAGTAGATTACCGAATGTGTATATTCAGGTTACTTTATACTCATGCTCTGATAGCCCAGAGGCTTGTTATCTAAACATGCCCTGATAAAAAGCTGTAATATTCTTCCTCTTCCTCACTTTGTAGCAAGATTTATCGTCTTATTTTTCCCATCCCTGACTCATTTTTAGCCCTACTCATTTCTTTCCTTTTTTGTTATATTTTCACAAAAAAAAAACTAGTGTATGTTTGTTGTTCATGAAAAAGTCTTGCCCAAGGCATAGCAAACTAAAAAATAGTAGCGAGAGGTGTTCTCGCGATTTAAAGAAACAGATGTAAGGTAAAATGCAATGGCACAAGGGGAAAAAGCAATGAGGTTATAAAGTTTGATATTATCAGTGAATTATCGCCTCTTCCAGGATTCGAACCCAGGTACCCTGGCTTTGAGTGCACATATCGACTATGGACCACCCTCATTCCATTCATATGCCCAAAAAACATCGAAGACGACTTCCCACTTGAAATATGTGGTTTACAGGCCGTATTTCAGGTTCTCTGCTAATTCACCACTGTTTTTTTTTGCCTTTTTGGTTACTTAAAGTTCTCATGATGACTTTGGACCGGTTTTATTCGATTCTGCGCCCAAAAGCACATAGACAACGAGACCCAACTCGAAATTTAATTTTAATCGACTGTAATTTTGAAATTTGCAATTATTTTTTTGGGTTAACAGGTAGGACGGCTAAATAATATTAGAAAAAAAAATGCGCCAAACACAGCACAAAATACAAAAAAAAGTCTTTCAATTTTTTGGGATCTGTGATAAGATCTATGATCATAGATCTATGATGATGATGATAGATCTAGATGATGATGATAGATCTATGATGATCTATGATCATAGATCTATGATCATATATGAGTTTTTGGGATTATGATAAGAGTTAGGAAAGCAAAAGAAGAAAAAATAGCAACCTCTCAATACTGGGCTCAGTGAAGTGATCTGTGAAGCAAAATAGAAATAAATTATGGGTCAAAATAGAAATAAATTATAGGTCTAATTAAAGAGCTGTATTTCCAGATAGAACCTTTAGAGGGGGGCATCGGTCTACGAAGTCTTGAAATTAATTTGCTGTAGAACTACAAAATAAATACAAAGACTGGAACCTAGTTTTATCTTTTCCAGGCTTACCAACTTCCTCTACCTAGTGCAAAATTATTTTTCCCATGCTTTATCATTATAGACGATGAGAGGATTATTCTTAACAAAAAGGATTAAAATTAATAACTTTTAGTAACTATTAATATAGCAGAGAAAAGCAATTATTTCTTACGCTTTTGCTAGTAAGTTATTATTATTATTAAAATATTTAATAATAGTGAATAAATCATTTTTAGCGCAAATGTAACAGTTTTGGAATTCGAAGCTTCATATCAGATTAAAACTAAGTCTAAAAATTGGGCACAGAGTACCTCGAGCCTGATAATGGATTTATCTCTTCATATCGGATTCGCTAAGCTCAACTTATTAGACAAGGTCTAGATAAAAAAATTAATAAAACACGTTTATTTATAGAATACAAAAAAAGAACAAGCAAATTAATATAAATTAATATTATAGTTATTTAAAATAATTTTATTATAAGAGCAACTATCTAACTTATTACAGGAGAGAAAATAAACATTTTTTTTAAGCCGCAAAAGCTTGAGCTTGTGCGGCTTAAGTATTTTTTCTTGAGGTTTTTATTTTATTTAAATAATTTAGTTTTATTTATAGTGTATTATGTTTACTTGGAAAAATTATTTAGAAATAAAAATAATCTTGCTTTTGAAATATCATATTTAATTTATTTAATAATATTTAATAATATTTAGTGGATAAGAGAGAAGAGTTTGATTTGATATACTCATATACTATAACAGTCTTTATATTAGATTAATATGATCCCTAGTGATAATATCAGACGATAAAAATACCTAAACAAATGAACTACATATAAAATAGTTCGAAATTTGTTGATATTTAAAAGAAGAAACGATAGTTCATATAAATAAGAGGTCCTCCTTTATTACTTACCTATATATATATATATAATATATATATATATATATATATATATATATATATATATATATATATATATATATATATATATAATATATATATATATATACTACCTATATATAATACTACCTGTATGGAATGTAACCATCTCCTCAAATCCTAGGTATATAGGAAACAAATTATGAATTATGTTTGCAAAAATCCGACTATATATATATATATATATATATATATATATATATATTATATATATATATAATACCTATATATATATATATACTACCTGTATGGAATGTAACCATCTCCTCAAATCCTAGGTATATAGGAAACAAATTATGTTTGCAAAAAATCCGAAACTGGATGTAACCGGAATTATACGTTTCAGGTGTTTTTTAAGTCTTCCTGAGTGGTTTTCACCACTCACAAAGTTGCCAGTGTGTGTGTTTGTGCGTTACTGTTATCGCCGTAGTAGCTCCCAGTGTATTTATGCTAGAGAGTTGAAACTTTGTACTTGTGTATGTTTTTTAAAAATTGTAAAAAAAATCATCAATTTGTAAAATAATCAATTGAGTTGAACTTTAGTACAATTATATAACTTTACGTAATAAATACGTACACATAGTTTCGTTGAAATACGAGAAGAATGCACACACACACACATTTTTTCGTGATTAGGAACTTTTTAAACGGATTTTAGACACACTCCGGACACCCCCCCCCCCTCCATTAAACGAGCCATCTCATAGGCAAATTATTTTCAAAGAAAATTCGCTAAAGTTTAATTTTAAATATTTGCTAATAAAGTGTCATAAAAATAAACAAGCATGAGAAAGTTGAGCTGAGCATAGCGCCAATCCATACCTAAGTTGCGAAAAGTAAAGAAAAGTGATGGCTAAGGATAAAGTTTGAGAGTTTCCTTGAGATGGAAAAGTTTAAGTAAAGCTAAAAAATATAAGTTAGGAAAATAAAAAAGTTAGCGTGGAAATCAAAAGTAGGTGAAAACAATAAAACCCTCTTAGTCAACTGCTGTTCAAACTTTTTGTAAAATCATTGTGTCTTAGAAAGTTGGAAATTTTTAAAAGCATTTTTGAATTTGTCTTAGAAAAATTTCTAATTTTTTATTATCGATTTTAGAAAAAAAACACATGCGAGATGCGTGTTGACACGTATGTAAGAATATATGTCAGCAGCAAGTAAGAACTGGAGGCACTTATAGCAACAGTTATGTGATCAGATGAGAGTTTGCCAGAAAATAGAAATGGAGAAACTATTGAAAATTAGTTCTGATGCGGTGTTCCACATGTCGGGAAAATTTCCTTTGGAATGCGTGTTTTCGTGCTTAAAAATTCATTTCTTGCTTAAGGTTCCGATGTATGACACAATATAATTGTGCGAGAGACACCTAGGAAATGTAACAAGCAAAATTCAATGCTACATCTGGGAACTGTTCCATCATTCGACATCATTGATGGCTCTCATGATGACATTCGTCATCATGTCCCACTCTGTTTCGTTACGTCTAACTCATCAGGGCGCCGACAGAGCCTGAACTCAACGAAACAGAGTGGGGAGTGTTACATTTCCTAGGTGTCTCTCGCACAATTATATTGTGTCAACTATTCATGTTTTGCAAAACTCGGTAGTATCAAATGATATTTCCGATATATGTTTTATAACTTGAGCAGTTACTCAATTATCAAGCACTACTCGTAACTAATATTTTCTGAATTTTTTTAAAGAAAATAGGCTTAACTATCCTGTTGACTACACTGAACTATGCCTCTAAAATTGGCATAGCACACCATTATTAGCACTAGATTAATGAACTGAAAACTTGAAAAAAAATTCTATTTCAAGCTTAGAATAAAAATGGAAATAGGTTAGAAACTCAGTAATAAGGTCGAACATAAGATGTCATTACAAGACAAAGGCTTCAATATGGTTTTGGGGAAATAACCTCTATACGTGAGATAACAGCCTACTGAATTGCGGTAGCCAAGAGTTGCTGGTCAAACTATGGAAACTGTCCCTTTACTGCCCTTTTAAAGGTGGATTTTGAAGCAGTAAAATGTCCCGGGCTATAAAAACGCTTTTAGAGCTTCCTAGAAGTAATTTTCCAGACTTAAAGCGTTTCTGCTGGTTAATATCAAACTCTGTGATATAAAAGCAGCTCTAAAGGTTTAATTAAAAATGAAAATCCACAGGATAAGGTTAAAAGATTTAAAAACAAGGCTGTAAAATCACCTTTTAAACCCTACCTGTAATGACTCAAGTTATTAAGAATGAGATACCTAGGAATGCATTATTTCAAAACTCATCTATGTTGTTTGTATCTATTTCAAGATAAAAACAACGTCTTTACTTTCACAAGTGCCTTTCCACAGATGATTTATTACTATAAAACAAAGCCAGCTTTCAACCTGAACGATCATCATCAGTGCCTGGATCCTAATAAAAAAATAAAATAAGAAATCAAAAACTAAAATAACAAAAATTTAGGTTTTGCGGTGGTGACCGCGTTAATGTAGATGAAGAATCCGACGTTTGACTTCCACTGTGGGAGTCATTTTAGGGATGTCATTTTTTAGGGATGTAGGAATCCTATTTATACCTGTCTCTGACCTTGTCTTCGAGGACGAAGATTATAGCCATGAGAAGGGATAGTAGGGTTCGAGGGTCCAGTATGACGTAATCCACATGAAGGTTGCGAAAGGATGTCTTGTCTGGCTGATGTGCTAGCTAATGGAGGATTTCCGTTGGATGACGTAATTGGTGGCTGGGAGCTGCGTGACGTAGTTGGAGGTTGAGATTGGCTAATGGAATTATCCAAAACACGTAGTGAAAAGATTAGCGGTGTCTAACTGCTGGAAATCTTTAACCCCGTGCCCCTATTGATGTTGTTTCTGTGCTTAGCAATCTCTATAGCTTCCCTGACAAACCTTTCTCGATATTGAAAACATTCGCTAGTACTTTGGTTCAAAATTAATAAGATGGCAAGTATCTCGTGAATGCTCTGCCACCGCGAAACGACAATCGTCGGCAATGGGGTGTTGATGTGCTCGGTAAAACGCGTAGATGAGTCTGTCTCTCCGATAAAGACTTTGCCTCAGCTAAAAGAGATCTTATAGACATCACTAGTTTTCCTTGGAAGGGAATCTTTAACACTTCCAAGGAAGTTTCTAGTGGTGGAATAGGTATCCTGGGAAAATTCTGAGAAAGACGACTAAAATTTCCTTGTCTAATAATGATAAGTCCTTGTAATAATGATGTATATTTCTTAATTGCACTCTGTGATGGTGAGATCTTACTGAGATTAGGTTATATAGGTAGATAGGTGTTCCTGTGTTAATAATTTTATATATCATACATCCATCATGAAGCATATGTATCTGTAGTAATAGGTTTACGGTGTATTTTATATTGAAGTTTGTTCTAATTTTTTGTAATATTTAGGTCTAAATAATTAATGGAACCTTCTACTTCAACTTATTTCTTTTAACCTTTATTTGTTTTTCATTACAATCATTTTTATTTTAATTTTACATAGAGGTATATCCCTCTACTAAAGAATAAAAAAATATTCTTGTGCCGTGAAGGGCAGTATTTAATTTCACACTTGTATCAGTATAATTGCATTTATACAGGGTGGTACATTTCATATACATCACCCCGACTAACTCAGCTTCTAATGGAGCAATCGCCGTAAAATTGGTATCTACCCCCACTAAATCGACTACTAGGAGTTTAAATAAGCAATCATATTTTTGGTAATCGTCTTGCAAATATGGTAATCAGATTGCCTATTTGTGTTTTTTGTCGATAACTTTTGAATTTCAAATTAGAGTATACCATGATATGGACTTTTTCTAAATGTACACTACAAACAAAACAATTTGGTACCCATACCTCAAAATGCCGGCAATTTGTCATAGAGCTATCGTTTGACATAACAACTACTTTTACTTATTTAAGATTTCCGAAATTTGGTACATCAGAATACATCACCCCGACTAACTTAGCTTCTAATGGAGCAATCGACGTAAAATTGGTATCTACTCCCACTAAATCGACTACTAGGAGTTTAAATAAGCAATCATATTTTTGGTAATCGTCTTGCAAGTATGGTAATCAGATTGCCTATTTGTGTTTTTTGTCGATAACTTTTGAATTTCAAATTGGAGCATACCATGATATGGACTTTTTCTAAAAGTACACTACAAACAAAACAATTTGGTACCCATACCACAAAATGCCGGCAATTTGTCATAGAGCTATCGTTTGACATACACAACTACTTTTACTTATTTAAGATTTCCGAAAATTGGTACATCAGAATACATCACCCCGACTAACTCAGGAGGAGGATTAAGGATTAATAGGAGTTTAAATAAGCAATCATATTTTTGAATTACCATACTTGCAAGACGATTACCAAAAATATGATTGCTTATTTAAACTCCTAGTAGTCGATTTAGTGGGGGTAGATACCAATTTTACGGCGATTGCTCCATTAGAAGCTGAGTTAGTCGGGGTGATGTATATTACATGTACCACCCTGTATAGGCATAAAAGCGTTGTTTGAAATTTTGATTAGATATCTGCCATATAATATATCTTACATTAAGTATTCTTTTATTTTTTTGTGTTTCTCTCTTTTTATTTTTGTAATATCTTAGCATTAGTATTATTTTAGTATTATTTTTTTTCTTCTTCTTCTTAGTATTAGTATTATTAATGTTATTATTATTGACTGTTTGTTATAACTAGTTTTAGCTTTCTAATCATTTTATATCATTATTTTGTTTTCATTCTAAACTAACCAATAAAGAAATTAAAAGCCTTAAACCTAAAATCAGTGACAAAGAGCCTCCTGTTTCAAGGTTCTCTTCTTGGAGGCTCTTATTCCCAATACATATGACATATTGTAATCAAATCAATTTATTTTGTATGAATATTCTGTAAATTATAATATTGCATGTAATATTGTATTGACTAATAAATAAATATAAATAAAAAAAAATCCCCGATTTTGAATAATTAGTATCGTCAGCAAATGCGTATATTAGTCCGTCAAGTCTTTGTTTCAAGTAGGTCATTTGTAAATATTATAAATAACAAGCTTCCGAGCACGCTGCCCTTAGGTATTGAGTATTTAGTTGAAAACCTATCTCCTATGACGCCATTCATTTTCACTTTTTTATTCTGTATTTAAGTAGAAAATTATTAGATACTTAGATAATATTATAAGGTAAAATTATAAGGTTACTTACTTATGATGTAACTTTACTTATGAGGTTCTTCCATTATAATTATATTGATTTCGCTCTATAAGTGTTGTTAAAATTAAAGATATTTACACTTAATCCACTTAAGATTTTGACATGCTGCATTGAGTGATACCGGTTACAGCTCAATCGGACTATCATAAGAGACTCCAATTGCCACCTGATCTCTATACATATTGCTTTTTTATTGAAATCCACCCTTGAGGTGGCAATCTCAATTATTTTACAGCTGTTTTAATAATTAAAAATTATTTGTTTCAGGAGGCTGGACAAATCACTCCTAAAAGAAACTTTAAAAGGTAAAATTTACACTTTAAATAAAAGTAAAATTAAATTTATTTCATGTATTATATATTTTTAGTAGATATTGCTCATTATTTGTAAATACGTTACAGCTCAAACGAGTGATTTTAATGAGACTTGACTTAAAAAATCAAATGCTATAAGAGTTTGAATTGATTAGATTTTGTGGTTGATCCAACTGGGTTTGTCACTAAAGTGTCGTGTAAAGCTTTCAAAAAAATTATGCTATTGCGAAAAATATTTCATTGATAATACATCATGTTATGAAGTTTTTTAAATAGAAAGAGACCTCTACCACAACCCTCCCAACAACAGTTTCCGATATATACGAATAGATGTGCACATTTCTTGTGAACACTCCACTGCTCAAATGACTGCTCCGATTTCGATGACAATGACTTTACTGCTGTCGGGTTTGCAGGATTCTTAAATAGGTTCATAATCTAGTTTGTCATTTCTATCTATTATATCTATATTTTGTTCATTAGCTAACAGCTTATCATCCATCTAATCTTATTACTACATTGTTGTTTTCTAATTATTTATCTATATTTTCTTATTAACTTTTATTACATATCATCTTCCAGTGATTTTTTATCTTTAAGTATTTAAAACTGCCGCCAGAGTGCAAACACTAGTTTGTTTCTCTAAAAGTCTTTTAAACCACTTCAACTTCATAAGATCTAATATTTGTAACAATAATTTGTCCTTGTTTTGCTCTAAAAAATGTAAAAAAAATAATGAAACTTGCTCAAAAATCAAGTCTGAAGGGAGGAAGAACTGATAAGATTTTAGTTAATCTAACTCGGCGTATCAAAGTGGCGTCACTATCACTATAAAAATTTAAACATCATGAACAATATTTGATAATAAAAATGCCAAAACGTAAGAAACAGTCCACGAACTGCGACGAAGTGTTTTTCAAACGAATTCAATACTTTTCTAATGGTATTGAAAGAAAATTTAAAAATTGTACCTCAAATTTTATTATCTTGGAGACATTCTCTCTTAATTTCCTTTTGAAAGGTTCAATGTGCATATTGCTACTCATTTACAAACATTTGTAAATGTTTTAAATTTCAACAGATTTAAAAATCTGTTGAAAAGGGACATGTTGATAGTAAGATTATGGTGAGAGTTTGAGATTGTAAAGCAAAGGGTTGCGAGGTCTTACAGAGGGCAAAGGGCCACTCTGAGGGCACCATCAGATCGATATACAGTCACTCTACTCCACTCTCGTCATCTTACCATCATTTCATTACCTGTTTTATTGGACAGTCTTGTCTTCTAGAAACTTCTAAGCGGCTAGAGAAACTAGAAATAGACAAGAAATTAATATTATAAATAAAAGAGTATTTTTTTGGACTGGTATGATATATATATATAATATATATATATATATATATATATATATATATATATATATATATATATATATATATATATATATATAATTTAAATTTTTGAAGACTGCAGTCCTTTATAATATTAATTTATTTAGTAACCCTCACAGCGTTTCATTGAGTGAAGCTCAACATCTTCAGGTGTTGGAGGATAAAGGATATTATATTATATCATAATATATATAAATATACATCATATAATATTATATCATATTATCATGAAGGACTGCAGTCTTTAAAAAATTTAAATTATAAATATTATAAATGTTTAAAACAAATATATAATATCCCCCAAATCTGAAAAAGGACTAAATCAACTGTTTTACTGTAGTTTAGCCTCCAATATAGACTACTTAAATCAGTATTTGTACTATTAATTTTCTAAGTTTTAACAAACCCTAGGCTTTAACACCCTTAGTTTAGATGTTTGGTTAGCTAATAATTCTGAGGTCGAGCGTTGCGGGACTGAAGTAATACCACCTTAAGCTTTGGGTAATTGTGAGGACGAGCGATGCGAGTGGGAAGTTATAAGACCACTTTAGGCTAAGGATAATTACTAAATTCTGAGGATGAACAAAGCGAATCTGAAGTTATAATGAAAAGCACCGAGGTACACCGTACCCGTTTTTTACTGCTTTAATCAATTGAAATATTTCAGCAAGGGTCTTGAATAAAGAGGATGACGCATTAAGGAACATTTTTGATCCCATGGAAGTTTGTAGGACCAAACTTACCTTTCTATGGTTATTGTTAAAAATAGGTTCAAAGATGTAAGAACAATCTAAAAAATCTTCACTGTATTCGATTTAACAATTTAAAACAATAAACTTAAAAATATATTGACAAAGTCAAGTCATAAAATCAATTGACACTTTCAACATCCTCCCACCTTAAGTCCGAAACTTACGGGCTTAAAGAATCTACTTCAAGAGGACATACTCTTCTAACTGGCCTCGTAAGAGGTCCGTTAGCAGTTCTTAGTTTAACAACTCTAACCTGGCCATCTCTACTTGGCAGGACCTCCTCTATCCTAGCTAAGGGCCAATCCATACTTTTAACATTTTCGTCCCTGACTAAAACAATATCTCCCACTTTAAAGGTTTTTTTTGGTGGATCTAACTCCTTGCCAAGACGTTAACTGACCGAGGTACTCATTCCTGAACCTCTGTCGCAGACACTCTCTAACTTTCTTACGGTAAGCCCATCGCTTATTAAGACTTACTGTCTGGTTTGGTACCTGTCAGCTTGTTCCATTCCATCATCATAATTACCATCATCAGGTAGCGAAACAAGATAATTCAAAATTGCTGCATCTAGTTCAGTTAACTCTATCGCTTTTCGTTCTAACTGATTAAATCGAGCTTCGACTACTAAAATATCTACTGGTTCAGTCTTAAAAATACCTTCTAAGTCAGTGCATAATCTCGTGAAAGCTGCTCTCGTAACTTTTCGAATACGTCTGTTGTTCTCATATTGTTGTTCTTCCATCGTCCTTAGTACGGTCGCCAAATGTTAAAAATAGGCTCAAAGATGTAAGAACAATCTAAAAAATCTTCACTGTATTCGATTTAACAATTTAAAACAATAAACTATAATATATTGACAAAGTCAAGTCATAAAACCAATTGACACTTTCAACAGTTATAATGAAAAAAATGCGCCAAACGCAGGTTATGTAACAAGGTTGTCGAGTTTGCTTCTAAACTTCTTTCTGCGCTTCTCGTGATAGTTACATTTGTCGTGCTTGTTAAGTCAATTGTGCTGGTTTAATTTTAAATTTTGGACTACACCCACTTCAGTGAGTGATAATTGAAGCGTGTTTTGTTATAACCTTCTCAAGCAATAGGAAACCATTGAGAGGTAATTTTGCCTCTAAAATTTAAGACCTGCGCTGTTATAAGAAGTTTAAGCATGCGCAGTTTGTACCAAGCATGTGCAGTTGGTTTTTGACGTATGTTTCGTGTTGAATTCTCATTATTTTTGGTTTTCGATGGGGTCACTTTTTTGTATGGCAAATAAGTGCGTAAGGACTTAGTGCGTCATTCCCTTTATTCAAGATCCTTGCACTTCAAGTTACCTTTTGACGCGAATTTGTTTTCTTTGAATGTCAACAATAATCATGTCCTATCTGGACCAAATTTGTTTCTTAAATGGCTGAAACCCTATTTTGATCTTATAGGCTTAACTTGAGACGAGCTTTCTCCTAACTCTAATTTGCTGGGGATTCAAATGATGGTCGAATGCCTTACCGTCATATTTTGATCCAGTAAGCAAAATTTAAGAAGATATTTTCCAAGTCCCTTTAGTCCCTTATACTTTAGCCAAAAATGATGTTTAAATTCATTAAACCCAATTGAACCATATTGTAAAAACGTAATACATTTAAAGTAAAGAAACAGCTTCCATTATTCGGTTATAAGGAATAATCTTTCATTATTCTGAGGAATTTCTTCTTTAACCTAAATAATTTGTAGGCTGCTCTGATCATCAGTTGGCCCTGGTTTGCAACCTGTATTTTTCCTTTCACGGAAAAAAGTAAACTAAATATCTTACGATGTAATTCCAAGGAGAAAAAAGAGGGCTTTAAGGTTTCTCTATTATTTAAGCTCTAGGGAGGAAAACTGTGTTTAGTTTTTCTTCTTTCACTCTATTAGTTAAAAATAACGGCTCACTAACAGCATCAAGTTTAGTCGGTTAGGTTTATAAGAAAGAACGACTTACAAAATACATTACCTTTTACGTTTTTCTTCAGTTTGTCTAGAGTTTATTTTAAGTAATTTGGTTTATTCTTTCTCGATGTAAATTGATTTTTATATTGTTACATTATGACTAGACTCAAATTTTGATTTTCTAAATCGATGCCGTATCCCCTGTTATCAATGATGGAAAAAATCGTTTACTAGAATATACAATTCGGCAAATTTATACTGCAACATGTCTTCGGAATCGCTTCGCTCGTCCATAGATATTAAATGTATGCGTTTCATTCTCAGCGGTCACCCGCACAGCACTGACCACGGTCAGAGATCTTAGAAGCCGAAAAACAAGCATGTACAACATCATGCAAAGAGAGAGTATAATGCAAATGAACCTCTTTCCACAATGTTGCTTAACTTTTAAGACCCAAAAATTCATCATCACTTGTTCCACATTTCAACTCAATTATATTGTTTTCCGATTTTGAAGAAAACACTTACGAGTTATTTCATAAAAATTGAATTAATTCTGATAATGAAATGAAACTTGCGGGACATATGGTAGTTTTATACATGGACTTTGACGTCTTGTTAGACATATCTAAATTACTACATAAGAAGAGCAATAATGTTAAGAGTGGTTCGACCATAGATAAACAATATTAACATAGATGGATCACTCAAAGATTTTTTTAAAAAAATAGTTGAAGGGATGCAGGAGGCTCAAGTAGTACAGTCTAGTGGTGACAGCGTGAAACTGTCAGATTTTTTATTCAACCAAACAACGAGCTGTTGAGGGTAATCAAGTCTTTCCATCCGCTTTTCAGCGCTAGAATGACGAGGAGTCGATGGATGAGTGATCCCAAAAAAGCGCTATAAGAATTTCGTATTAATTGGTAAAAAGTGAACAAAATTAATTTCTCACTCTTACTTCACCTATACTGTGTCATCCCCCCTTGGATTTGAACCTCTAATGTCAGAGTTTCAATTTTTGTTTGTTTCCTTTACTTATCCGTTTGCGCCAACCCGAGATGTTATATGCAGATAGCATACCATAGATCTTTGTTTACTATTATTTTATTTTACTAAACGATTGGCAACTGTTTGTATTTAAAAAAATACTACAGCACAATCTAGAAGAGAATAGAGCAAATATATTTTTACTACTAGCGCTCTTCAAGACTCTAGTGATGAGGCCCCCAACTTAAATCATAAACACAAACTTGTCAATTGAGTGTTCCTACTACACTCGGGAGTGAACCATCTATGTTAATATTGTTTATCTATGGGTTCGACTTGAGCTTGAAGAAGGATACATTAAAAAGGAACATTTAAACAAAGATTGATGTCACTTAGAATTGACTCCAAGTTAATTCGTTGAATAAATACGAAGTGTAATCGTTAAATATGAAGATGAATTCGTTTAGGTAGTCAAACTAATTTTATTTGAAACATATTATAATGTAAGAGGTCAGAGACAGTAGAAAACGAACAACAAGCAAACTTTCTGCCGATCCAACCTCATGTAAAGAGAGAATATGGTGCTAAAGAACATCTGTCCACAATTAATTTACTAATATGATTTCAGCCCAAACAAACATTAACAGCCAAACAAACTGCGTCTTAATTCTTTTTGTTAAAAAAGTAGATCGAGTTGACATCCTGTTAATCAGAACAGAGGGAATGATCCATAGAGATATAATTACTAGAGGGGCCCTTGTGGTTGAATTTTGAAACATCGAAAAAATAACCTGACCACCTTCGACTATCGATATAATCAAATAAACCGAACGAAATTAACAGTAACTTTTTTAGTAGAACGTTTAAAATACAAACAAGGTTACGGAAAGACGACACAAATTGATTGTTTATAACCTTAACTCACTCTTGGAAGAGGTTTCAGTGAGGTTACACAGAGTTCTTAAGAGCTCCTAAAAAATGTTTCTGGTTTTTTTATGAATTGAGATAGGGGATGCCCCCTTTAGTATATATCTCTATGTAATGATCTGCCTTCAACATTCTCAGATTGACTACAAACCGCAAAATCGGCTCTGGTTTTGCCCTGAAAAGATCATATTTTTAAATTGTATTATCATTATTTCGAACATGACAAATTATTTCCGAATTTCTTAAGAGATTCTAAGTTAAATAATTTACAAAAATCTCAACCATTTAACAAAATCTTATTATATTATTTTAATGGATACTACAAAACAACCTAAAGAGTAAAAGAAATCCATTTTGTTAAAAGAAAGGAAAAGGATCTTAAAAAAAAACTGAAATAGGTTTGTGTACTAAGAGACTAGCAAGCACTAAAGCACTCTTTAATATTGTAGCAGGGGAGAATGTTTGCCCTGACGGGGGGGCTTATGTTTCCCTGGGCCGAGGCACTGACTCTTAAGGGCTTCCAACCCCTAGCCCTAAAGGGTTTCAAATAAGAAAGCTGAAAACATTATAACCTCTGAGCGCAATTCTTTTTTTTACTTCTTCATGTAAATATTTAATATTAGAAAAGGAAAAGTGTACCCACGTGACTTCTATCACGTTTTTGAATAAAGCAAATCGACACGAGAGAATTGTGTTGTACAAAACTGAGGACCTTTTACTGTTCCTCATCTACTTAGGTTGGAATTAACAAAAAGTATTGCGTTCACCTTAAGAAACCCGAAACCGAGATTTCATCATTATCATGAAAATTTTAATGATAATGATGAAAATTCCGGTTCAGGAATTTTTATGACGTTTTCAGCGGGTTTCATCATACTGCATGTAAGTGTATGTCTGTCTGCCATACAAATAACTATTTGATCTACCCTGGACAATTTCTTAGATCTTATAAACCTATTTTTTAGTCATAAAAAAAATAAATGCATAATTTTATTTGTTGTAGTAATTGATGTATGTGTATATTTGGATCACAATCGTCTTGTAATTTAGCTTAAATATACCTCTCTATGAGACAAAGAGATTCACCAAATTTTATTTTGGTATTGGTAGATTAGAAAAAAAAATCGGTCTCGTGGTACCTCGGAATTTATCCTCGTCACATTTGATTCGCTACGCTCATCCTCTTTGCGTCGTCCTCAAGATATAATTATATATAAGACAGTAACACTAAAACCAAGACAAGATTGAGGGGAAGTAAAGGGTTAGGAAGCTAGGATGATTGGTGAGTCAGGTCGGAGGCACAGATAATAAGGAGGGATCGTGGAGGGATGAGGGAATATGTGATAAGGGTCTAGGAGTGTCTGTCATGTATGGTCACAAGGTGTAGTAGAACTATTCGGAAAATATAACCCTCAATAATGACTCTGCAAAAATTTAGTAAAGCGTTTAACGTGGAAAAATGTTTCTATTGATTTGAGATTTGGAATCCATAATGTCGTATATAAATCCAACTTATGTGCTAAATTTCAGTTTAACTTTTATTAAATATCTTGTTTACTTTTTTTTTAAAAATGTAAAAAACGAGGAATGTTCTAGTTGAGTACAATTTTATTACAAGTGTAAATCTTCACGTAATAAATAAGTAGATAAGTTATGTTGTAATACGACAAATATATCCATGATTTTTGGTAGATCATAAAAGTTAAGCAGTACCGAGCGAGATCAGTGTATGGGTGACCACTGGGGATATAACTATTACATTGAATATAGTGTATCAATACAAATTTAGTGAATGTTATATTCTGAGGACGAGCAAAGCTAGCGAAGTAGTGATGATGAGCGTAGCGAATCTGATGTAGATAAGAAAATGTCCTATGTACCCTTTACCCAATTGTCTTAAGTATTGTTAAAGGTTCAAAAAACTGCATTATAACACATTTACTCACAACAATACAATACAATGTAACTGTATAACAATGGACTACAACAATATTCTCAATAACAATGATCCCATTACTAAAATTATCTTAACTTGACTTGATAACTACAACAATATTCTCATAACAATGACATTACTAAATTATCTAACTGAATAACAATGATCCCATTACTAAAATATCTTAACTGACTAACTACAACAATATTCTTAACAATGATCCCTAAATTATCTTAACTTGACTTATAACTACAACATATTCTCAATAACATGAATTACTAAAATTATCTTAACTTGACTTAATAACTACACAAATTCTCAATAACAATGATCTCATTACTAAAAAACTTGACTTAATAACTTAACCTATAACAATGATCTCATACTAAAATATCTAACTTGACTTAATAACTACAACAATATTCTCAATAACAATGATCTCATTACTAAAATTATCTTAACTTGACTTAATAACTTAACTATGATAATTTTTCAATAATACTCCAAAAAACGAATTCTTAATAGAACGTAAGTTGCCGAACTCGGAGGGACCAAACAGGTTTCTTTAGCTGGGCCGTCTTCTTGCTTCGTCCTGGCCCACAAAATGAAATGACATTTCCATCCTTAATAAATAATATTAAAATGAATACAACACATACATTGACATTTGTTTCTAAATGTAAAAGTTCTAACTGTTTTCAACATTTATTGGAAAACGTGATTACAATAATTTTATTTGAAAAACTTTGTTTTCAAAATTTTTCTAATACTGAAATGTACTCAAAAAAGAAGCATGTATTCTTCCTTTTTATTATAATCTTTTTTTTCTGCTTCTACTCTTTTTACATTTTTAAACCAGTTATATTAAAACTTGGGTCCTTCCTCCGTCACTTTTTTGCTGTATTCCTCTGGAAAATGTATTCCTCTACTTTTTCCACAGAGTTTAAAAACGCTAAGCACGAAAGCAAGTTTGTAAGTAGCAAAGTAGAACAATGGCGGAGCTTTCTTTGCTTTCCCACTTTTTCTAGCAAACTTTTTACTTCCTTAACCATTTTCTTTAACATGAAACATTTTAACTTTTATTTTCTATTTTTGCATTTCAATTTTTTTACTTATAATATATTCCATTAAGTCTTAATACTGAGCGATTTTTATTTTTCCTCATTTATACCGTAGGTAAAAAGAAAAAATATCGTTTTGGTCAAAAATGTCTGTATGTGTGTGTGTCTGTTATCCACGTAGTTCCCAGTGTATTTATGCTAGAGAGTTGAAACTTTGTTCAAAAATTAGTCTACTGCTGTAGTTGTGCTATTGGATATCCAATATCCATATCAATCCATCCTATTCCTATCTATACTACTAAATCCTCTATCTAATCCTATTTTATCTAACCTTACCCCTATCCAATATCTGAATGCATCTATCAAACCATGTTCACAACCAAAATCTATATCAATTCACCCAATCCCTAACTATCTAACTATATCACTTTCCTATATCTATATAAATGCACCCAATCCCTAACAATCTAACCATATCACTATCCTATATCTATATAAATGCACCCAATCCCTAACTATCTAACCATATCACTATCAATCCACCTTATCCCTCAGTATCTAACCATATCACTATCCTATACTTATATCAATTCATCCTATTCCTAAATATCTAACCATATCACTATCCTATATCTATATCAATACCTCTGTACAGTACACATCTATTACTATTAACCATTCATGTCTATATATAATATATATAATATATATATATATATATATATATATATATATATATATATATATATATATATATATACATATACATATATGCACTTATGGATTCCTACAATTATTATATATATATATATATATATATATATATATATATATACATATACATATATGCACTTATGGATTCCTAACAATTTTATTCAAATGATATAAATTCGAATATTTTGCTAATTCCTGTCTCAATTTTATTCGACTTGCAACATTATTGATTCTGACAATCGTAATTCCTGAGGTTTCCATGTGTCCCTCTAGATTGGTATTATACGCATTTCCACATCTCCGGAAACATCACATATTGAAATATATTGCAAAGTTTCCTTGCAGTGATGTTTAATTGAAACTGAAATATTTAAGTTGGGTATTTCGACGTATTAGAGAATTCGATAATAAACCAATTTCGAAACGTATTGGAAATGAGTATTACGTTTTTGGTTAAAAACTAATGAATAGTTTTTTCTTGCAACCGTAATTTTTCAAATTAATCGCTTTTGTACTAACTTCACTATACAAATTTTAATTTTTTACAAACTTTATGTTTATATTTTTGCCCAGGAAAATAAATTAATTAGCTCTCGAGGCTTGCCGAGGGAAATAAAATAGTTTGCTCTCGAGGCCTTCCGAGGGAAATAAATTACTTAGCTTTCGAAGCTTGCCGAGGAAGATAAATTAGTTAGCTCTCGAGGTTCTCCAAGAGGGAGATAATACTGAAGCTGAAATCTTTCTACCTCTGTTGCATCTTCAATTTTATCTACGGGTAATTTGTATTAGCCAACTAACAAAAACAGATAATAGCTATAAGTATCTTATAAAAGCAGAATATGAGGGCTCTAAATTTGCTGAAAATGGCTGGTTGATAACCATTGATTTATTGTTTTTCTCTTTATTTAACCTTTAAATGTCCGAACGTAACATGTTGGACGGCCCCTTTTTGCAAAAAAGTTAATTTTATTTATTGATTTGAACTATACTAGTACCTAAAACAGTTAAACTTAAATAAACTTACCTAAGATACGTTAAAAAGTTAAAATACATAAGGAAATGATTAATAAGTAAAAATTAAAAAAAAACAATGTAAGTAAAAATAAATAAATAAAAAGTAATAAATTAAATAAAATAATAATGCACACAAAATATAAAATAAAACAAATTACCTTTAATCAAACCTTTTAGTTAGAGTCATATAGCGGACTGGCGGGCGAGGGGCAAACACAAGAGACCTTACTATGACGGACGTTCCCCCACTTTCTCCTTTCCTATAAACGGCTTTCTTTCCATTTTCTTCCACATTACGCAAAATCTCAAGATTTCCCAGCGCAGACTTACAATTACCCTTTGAGACATAATGAAGAAAAGCAACCTCGTGGTTATCGCATTGTCTGGGGTTTTCTTTTGCCAAGTGTTGGTAAAACTTGCTTGATGCGAGCGCTCCATGCTCAGCAATTCTGGAACGGAAAGCTCAACCTGTTTGGCCTACAGGTACAACCACAAGCACCACATTTGAGGCTATAAACCCCATTTTTATCTATAGGGTCCATTAAATCTTTACATTTGGAATCATGACTACGTAATGAGTGTAAATTACGAAAAGCCACGTTAACTCCATTCTTTCTTAATATGTTTCCTATTTTATCGGATACAGAACCTATATAAGGAACACTCCTCCAAGGGCTAATCTTAGAATCCGCTACGTCAGGGTAAATCATATCAGAGCTATCTTCCTTTTCTTACGATTAACCAGGCGTCTATTTTTTAGCGTCTTAACCATTTGCTTTAGCTATCTGTTTTATAACATTATATTTCTTAGTAAAAGCATCAGGTTCCTGAGCCGTGTTAAGTAGGCGGTTTACATAAGCATGGAAAGCCGCCATTTTATGCGACCAAGAGTGCTGAGAGAACATTATTTGAAGGGTTCTTAAAAACCCTTAAATTTAGGACCTGCGCAGTCAGTGAAAAAGTGTAAGCATGCGTAGTTCGTACCAAGCATGTGCAGTTTGTTTTTGACCTATGTTTGGTGATGGAAACTTCTCTTTTTTTATCATCTGGGGGTCACTTTGTTAAATGGCAAATGGACTTAACGCGTCATCAGCTTTATTCGAGATTCAGGACAAGGACTCGCTAACCTGAGCATTAAATATTCAGTGTTGCATATTCTAATATTATTTAAAAAAAAAACAATGGATTATATCTTAGAAAGGATATAACAACTATAGGGAGTTATAATATAATTTTTCATTGTTGTTTCCCTTCTCGCTAGGCCTAAGGAAACGTGCTTGCTAATATTTAGGATAGGAGGTTATCTGAAACAGCGCGTAAGCAAGGGGTATTGCTTCTAGAGTTGCACCTGAGATCCAGGCGAAAGTGAAACACTTCCGCTATGCTATCTCTCTTAACACCTCTACCACTAAAATATCATTTTAACAATCTGGATTTCTTATGCATTAAAAAGTTATGAAATAAACTAATCCTTAGAGAAACAAGGAAACATTTTGAAAAGTTCTTATTTCTAATATGAGATAAAAAATTAACAATCTACAATAATTGATTATCGTTGAAAAAGGTTCTTTTGAATTCATTTTTAAAAAGTATTTTTATATTCTAATTCCAATTATATTATGTTGTTTTTAAATGTAAAAACTAAATTTTAGCTTAATTTAAGTTAGTGAAAGTTGTTCAACGTAAGTATTTTTATTAAATGTTTAGTTCAATGCTTATCTGTGATTTCGTCTAGTTCAGTGCTTATCTCGTCTAGTTCAATGCTATCTGTGACGTCTAGTTCAGTGCTTATCTGTGATTATCAGTGCTTATCTGTGATTTCGTCTAGTTCAGTGCTTATCTGTGATTACGTCTAGTTCAGTGCTTATCTGTGATTACGTCTAGTTCAGTGCTTATCTGTGATTACCTAGTTCAAGTCTAGTTCAGTGCTTATCTGATTACGTCTAGTTCAGTGCTTATCTGTGATTACGTGTTAGTACCAGTGTTATTTAAGTAAAAAACACTAAAAAAGTTCTATTAAAGTTATAGTAAAAAATGATCAGTTTCACAAAAATATGTTATTTTTTTTTATTTTATTATTTTTTTTATTGTAAATTATTAATATATTGTCATACATATGTTTATCATGAGCATAAATACCAAGTCACCAAAAAACTAATTTGAAAGCAGTTCACACAACTTCACTAATATATAACTTTTCAAGACATGTTTGTCTCTAATCCATCCATTGGCAGGTGTCAGGATTTTAGTAAATTTATTCAAATACAATTAGTATTTTGTATTTTATACAAAATGTAGATTTGATATAGAAATTAAGATTTAGATTTATTTATTATTTTAAAAGCATACATACAGTATAATATAAATATCAGCATAAAACATTTATAAGTAATATAATAATAATAATAAAAGTCTATTTGACAATGGAATATGCAAATGAAACTATGAAAATAATAAATTATTTAATAGCCGCATAAGCTATAGCTTGTGCGCGGCTATATATTTCATCATTATTTGTTTTTCCTTATAATTTATAGATAGTATTTGTTATTTTATTATGTTAATCATTTATAATAATTTATTTACAAATATTTTGTTAATAAATATTTATTAACAAAAAAAATCTATTTACTTTTTTGTTTATAAATATTATGTTTTTATTTTATTGTTCTAAATGTATTTGTATTCTATGTGGTTGTTTAAAACTGTAATACAAATAAATAAATATATAAAATAAATCTAGAAACTTTCTTGTCCTGAATCGGCTAGGACAGAAAAAATCCCTGGGACCGAAGATCTAGTAGAGGAAACTCACAGAAACCAAGGCTATGGCAGACAGAAAAACCTAAAAACTATAGTAAAAAGAACTAAAAGAAACTAACACTGTAAAGCACAAAAATATCAAAGATCTGGCGAAGAAAACTCTCTCAAACCAAAGATTTTGCGTACAAAGGAAAACGAATATCTAGCAAAGAAAACTCACAGAACATAAGGGTGTGACGCACAACAAAAACCAAAGCTTTTGCGAAGAAAACTCACAGTCACCAAGATATTGGCGCACAGATATCTAAAGATATTGTTAAGACAACTAACAGCAACTAGAAATGTAGCTCACAGCGAAATCAAAGATATAGCAAAGACAGCTCGCAGAAACCAAGGTTGTCGCGTACAAAGAAAACGAAGATCTAGCAAAGAAAAATCAGAAAACGAGGATGCGGCGCAAAGAAAAATCAAATGTAAAGAAAACTTAAAGATCTAAGGATGTAACGCTCAGCAAATTCTAGCAAGATCTAGCAAAGAAAAATCAGAAAACGAGGATGTGGCGCAAAGAAAAAATTAAATGTAAAGAAAACTTAAATATCTAAGGATGTGACGCTCAGCAAATTCTAGCAAAAAAACTTACAGAACACAAAGATGTGTCGCACAGGAAAAATGAACATCTAGTAAAGAAAACTCACAAAAAAAGTGATCTAGCAAAAAAAGTTACAAAAAGCAAGGATCTATTGCTTTTGAGACAGATTAATTCTTATTAATATGTCTTTGGTTAGTATTTGTAGTTTTTCTTTGCCCACATTTGATGAATAATTATTAAATTTATTTCCTAATTATTACAAGGCTTCTCGCTGTATTAAATAAAACTTAACTATGTTAAGGATATTGTAATTTATGGAATACGCAACAATATTGACACGTAAAAATTACTGTTATTATCATAGAAATATTATTACTAGAGAGCCCTATAGCCAAGGATATTGAATAAAGGGGATGACACATTAGGGAACTTTTCTGACCCCATAGAAGTTGTATGATATAGAGAAATAGGAGCAAACTTACCTTCCCCTTGGTTATAATGAAAATGCGCCAAACACAGGTTATGTAGCAAGGTTGTCGAGTTTCTTTTGTGCTTCTCGTGATTGTTACATTTGTGGTGCTTGTTAAGTCATTTGTGCTTATTTAATTTTAAATTTTGGACCATACTTTGCCACGTTAGTTAGTGATAATTTAAGCGTGTTTATAACCTTTTCAAGCAATAAACAATGGGAAACCACTGAGAGGTAAGTTTACCTCTAAAATTTAAAACCTGCGCTGTTATAAGAATTGTAAGCATGCGTAGCTTGTACTAAGCATGAACAGTTGGTTTTTGATGTGTGTTTCAACTTACTCTTATAGGAGGTTTTAATGAGGATACACAGAGCCCCTGAGAGCCCCTAAAAGATGTTTCAGGCCTCTCAATGTATTGTGATAGGCTATGCTCCATGTAGTATATATCTCTACAGTTGTTATAAACGAAGCCTAAATTAAACTTACTTATTCTGAATGTAACTTTAGGTTCTTAACAAAGGTAAAAATCAAACAACAAATAAATTAGCATTTCATAAAAATTGCTTTTGTTTGAAGATAATGCAAAGTCCGGATTATTATTTTCTATTTATACTCTTCCCTAGCAGATGAAGATTTTCCCAAAGAAGAAAAGAGAAAGAAAAATAATTGTGTGCTCGGCCTCGGGGAAATTACTTGTCTGTAAATCCTGCCTTGTCTGAAATTGTTAAACTGCTTTTATTCTTATACGCTTTTTACAATTCTTGAAGTCGCACTCCTAAAGTCTCTTCTTATTCTTTCTTATTTTTACCGAAAGAAAAGTATTGTGTTGGAGCTAAAACTCCAAAAACCAGATTTCACCTGAATTTTCCGATTCAAATTTTGTCAAGAACTCCGCAGTGGTTTTTAACTGTGTCATCGTAGATGTCACTTTGATTATGCTAGACAGTTGAAACTTAATACAAAAATCAAGGTGTGCTTTTTAAAAAATAATTTTTCTATGCCGTCATTAACTGTCATTAATGACTAAGGAAAAATTAAATTAAAATCGGTTTGAATTATGACGTGTCGTTCTTTATGAAATCAGCTAATGCCGAGTATCATCTAATTATAAGCATCACTTTATTTTTGTATCGAATGACAAATATAAATTTGTTAAAAAACCACTGACCCAAACAACCCAAATTTATATAACCAAAGTGGAGTTTACAAGATAACTTGCAAAGATTGTCAACAAAATCATATAGGTCGAACATATCGTACACTAAACACTAGGTATAAAGAGCACTTACGCTCATTCATAAAAGATAAATCAGATTCTAACGCAATATAATTGTGTGAGAGACACGTAGAAAACGTAACAAGCAAAATGCAATGCTATATCTGGGAACTGTTCCCTCATTTGACTTTTGTTAACATTGATAGCTCGACATAATGTCATGTCTCACTCTGTTTCGTTACTTCTAACTCATCAGGGCGCCGACAGAGCTTAAACAGTTCCCAGATATTCTAGTGCATTTTGCTTGTTACATTTCCTGGGTGTCTCTCGCACAATTATATAATGTTATCTATTCATGTTTTGCAAAACTCGGTAGTATCAAATGATATAACTCAGATTCTAACTTCGTCAATAACCTTCGCACATACGGACTCGAACCAGATGCAATATCAAACTCAATGACACTGCTACACAAACAAGGACCTAAACTTGACGAAATCGAAAGCCTAGAAATTTACAGACACCGATTTAATGACAAGACACTCAAACCAACACTTAAAGCTAAGGTCACTTAAAAGATTCAAAGCATTGGATGACTCACTCGACTTCTCAGGGTCACGGCCTTCACTCAGTACAGTACACGTTCCCTTTATAAACCCTTTCCTGGTTCCTCCCTTATCATCAGAGGGCTGGTCGTGCTCATTGAGACTAGAAGTTATTCACTGATATAACTTTATTAGTTGATAGCTCGAGGGTTGCCCCGCCTGCTGAAGATTGCATGAAACCACTTGTCAGAAAGATAAAAAGTCGGGTACGGGGCACCTCAGAACTTTTTCCTCATTAATCGAATTCGCTACGCTCATCCTCCCTGCTTCGGACTCGCTTAAATTTATAATGCAACATACCTCCAGACTCGCTTAGCTCGTCTTCAGATAACAAGTAGATCCGTTTCAGCGGTCCCCATACAGCACTGACCACGCTCAATGCTCCTTAATTTTTATGATCCAACAAAAATCATAAGTATGCTTGTCGTAATAAAACCAAACTTAGTGTACTAATTTATTAGGTAATAATATACAATTGTACCTAATTTCAACTCAATCGGACCATTTCCCAATATTTTACGATTTTTTAAAAAATGTATTTTTTTATTAAGCCATTCAATAAAAATTTAACTAATGCTGATAATGAGATAAAACTTGTCACATATGTTAGTCTTATACATAGTCACATGCGTGCCAATTCTCAATCCGATCGCATCATTTTTCCGCGTTTTAAAATTATTCGAAGTTTTTGCTGTCATTCTTGCAAGTTAATAACGTCATAAGAAACTTATTTTCCGAATAGCACAACTACAGTGGTTGTCTGATTTCATATAAAATTTCAAATCTCTAGCATAAATACACTGGGCGCTACGAGATTTCACGGTAGATGAGCGTAAAAAGTAAAAAATACGAAAATCCTAGCTTAAGTTCTAAGGCACCTCGTAACCAATTTTTACAGAAACGGTGCTATAGCACTAAAAACCCAAAACTGAAAATTCTCCTGAACTATTCGTTTCAGGACTTTTTAAGACTCCAGAGTATCAGTGTGTATCTGTTATCATGGGTTCCAATGTGTTTTTGCTATAGTGTTGAAACTTAAAATAAAAATAAATTCTTAGGCTCGATTGAGCTATACAGAAAATTTGTTTGACTTATCATAAATTTAGGAAATCCATATATCGGGGAAAAATTATTTCAACTAATTTAAATTTTCCCACACATAAAGTGATGTACAAGGATGTGCTGTTTCACTTCAAGGATCTTATTATCAGCACAAGTTTAATTTTTATCTTTTTTTGACTCGTATAGAACATTAACCACAAAATTAAAAAAAAATGTATAAAATTACCAAAATTAAATTTGGTACATTTGTAACCCTTTATCTAAAAAAGGTATATTAATTTTTATTTGTATACACCTATAATACGACACACGGCTAAAATCGGTTGACAGCGTGGAAAAATAGTGCCAAGGAGGCAATGAGGTTAATCCTGAATATTAAACCACTCCCTTATTTTAAAATCAGGCCAACCCTATTGGTTCCTCAACAGGATGAGGGGTAAGGATGAGGTATCCTTTACCCGATTTATTTTTTTGGGTTATGTCCTTTGTGGCCTAACCTTGGTTAGCGCCTACCTTAAATAAAAATGAGTGATATTATTATTTATAGTATTTTCAGGTTTCAGTAATCCTCGAGTCTACCGTTTTTTAATCAAACAAAATTCAATTACTAAAAACAGAATAAAGAACGTAGGAATCAATTATTCGCTTCTTTGGTTTCGAATTTTCTTTTATTATTTCCTCGTGTATATCGTAGGCATATAAGAAAAGTAATGCGATTGCACCTAACTCCAAAATAGAAAATTTAACTGAATTATCCGTTTTACGTGTTTTCAGGACCTTCTGATTAGTTTTAACCAAATCGTCTGTCTGTGTAAGTATGTGTCGTCTCAAATCTCTTAGAGAGATGAAACTTCGTTTAAATTTTATCGAAATAAGGCGAGAGAAAGTAAAAAGGAATACAATAGTGTGAAGTCCTTACATAACTGTAAAATTAAAAATAGTTTGTGATTTGTACAATTTAGAGCTTTAGTGCGTGCTGTTTTAATTCTTGTTTGAAACCGCTTAAAGTTCAGTTGTAATGGTTAGTTCAGGTAAGATAGGCAACCGCTTTAACTCTTTCTCATTCAGAATACGCTGGATTGTGTAGATCTATGTTTAGATCTTGTCATCCTTTACAAGTTTCACTTGTTGTTTTTTACAGGTTATAATTTTATGGTAACCTTCTAGCGCTGGCGGTGTGAAGCCATAGAGATATTATTACTAGAGGGGCCCTATTGGTTGAATTTTGAAACATTGCAAAAGTAACCTGATCACTTTCGCTAAAAATATAATCAAAAATTAATATAAAATTACAGTAACTTATTTAGTAGAACGTTAAAAATACAAATAAAAACACAAAAATGTGCAGAAAGCCGAAAACTATTGATTCATTATAACCTTAACTCTCTCTTGAAGGAGGTTTCAATGAAGTTACACAGAGCCCCTGAGAGCCGGTTGTGCCCCCACGTGATGTTTGGTGCCTTCTTTTAAGTACTGCAGTAATTTAACCAGTACTAATGATGCATATTCAGTCATTGCATACATAATTGGCTATCCACCATTTTGTGGATAAGTTTTATAGCCATACGCTGATCGCTCATGTGAGCGAGCTCCAGCCATCTTCACGCCGGTTACCAAACTGGCTTGTTAACCTTACTCCTCTCTTCAGCTGCTCTTCCGTTAGCTAGAGTCATTATTCTACGTACTAAAGCTATTTAGATCTATACACAGCAATAATATATGTTTATGTGCTTGATTTACTTAATGCGCAGTATCAAGTACCTTCTAAATTATGAAGTGTAAGGTAAAGGGCATACACACTAAATGCAGGTTATTTTCCTTTAAAAATTGTTGAACTGTCTTATTAACAAGTCATATGTTTGTCACCTTTGTTTAAGAAATTACAATAATATAGTCTCATCAAGTACTATACCTGAGTTTTTATGGCTTCTTTAGTTTGTAAGATCCTAGCTAACCTACCTATTTCATCTCTAAATACAGTCCTCTTAATTCACTTTTAAATACCAGCTTTTTTAGAGTTTGCTGGTTCAGGCTAACGCCCACCAGTGGCTCGAACAAATAGAGTGTTTGCACATTTTTTTTATTGCATTATCTTTAAGTGCGTCATATAAAAGAACACCCTGTGAAATATTAGAATGAAAAAACTTATACTTTTGATGATACAGTAAAAAACGAAAAATATATTTAAACATGTTCTTTTGCCGGGAAAACGGCCTCGACTGTTTGTGTGACGTCAGACGTAAGAACACCGCCGTTTAGTACAATATTCACTAGAGCAACACACATAAGAGTTCATTCTTTACTGTCAACAAGATGATACTGACAGCTGTAGTCATCACGTTACTTAGGCATTGTATAACCTGGAACTGGAGCACGGAATTGTTTTGTTCCAGTCTTCTATATACTCTATTGAACTGTAAGCAACTGTTGACCTTACGATATTTCTAACTAAAACTTCCATCTGTACCTTAAACGATCCAACCTTTAGAACATTCCGTTTTCACCCCACTCTCTCACCCATTCCCCCTCTCCTCTTCTTTAAATGCTTATTTTGACAAGTTAAAATTAAATAAAATATTTTTTTACAGCTTAATATATTTTTAAACACATTTAATCATTTTATGAGCAAAAACATTTTTTTTTTGGAAAAATGAAAATACTCTATTGTATTTATATATTCAGCGAAAAGAGGAGTAAAGATAAAAACCACTTCTAATATTTGGATATATTGTTATCGTAGAGGATTTGCTCAAATTGAAAAGATATGAAAATAAAACAATCATATTGACATATAAAAGAAGGTATACGATGTATATTTGAATTTTGACTAAAAAGCAATAAACATAAAAATGATATGCAATATACGATAAACAAGCGTGTTATATGGGTTTGACGAAATACATATTTAGGCGCTGTATGTGCGTATTACTTTTAAAAAGATAGCATGAAAACCTGTGGAAAATAGAAAATATTATGGAAATCTTTTAGCAATATGTTTAGAGATAAGCTCATCGGATTTTTTGAGTCTACCTTCTTCGTCGCTTAAAAGATTGGTTACGGAATTTTTAGTGTTTCTAAGTTATACGCATTTCTTATTGCATTAAGTATTAATTATAATAAGGGAAGTCTTGCAGCGATAAAATCATTCGTACAAATATGAGTTCGGGGTTCTTCAGTGTACTCGCTTCGCTCGTCTTTAGAATGTCATAATTATTAAAAGCATAAGGTAGTATTTTATTGGTCTTGCTAACCAAGAATCTTGAATAAAGGGGATGACGCATTAAGGAACATTTCTGACCCCATGGAAGTTGTATGAGATAGAGAAATAGGAGCAAACTTGCCTTCCCCATGGTTATAATGAAAACAAGGCGCCAAACGCAGGTTATGTTGTAAGGTTGTCGAGTTTGCTTCTCAACTTTCTTCTGTGCTTCTCGTGATTGTTACATTTTTGGTGCTTGTTAAGTCATTTGTGCTTATATAATTTTAAATGTTGGACTATACTTATTGGACTATACTATAAAATTGAGGTATTTATACAACATAAATAGCTGATATGTGAATGGAATATTTTAAGCTTCATAAATTTTATATATCGTCTTATTTTATGTATTTCCTTACATAATAACAATACTAACAAATAATACAAAAATAATAACGATACTTAACCGAGTCCTGTAACTCAGTGGTAGAGCGCTCGCCTTTCGACCTGGAGGTCGAGGGTTCAAATCCAGCCGGGGGAGGACCTGAATGTATATCCCTTGTACCGTACACTCGGGAGATCTTGAATTCAAGGCCGGCCAACCTAGCCAGGGTTTTACGTGGTTTCCTTGGATACTAATACGCAAATGCGGAGTTGGATCTAGTTTCATCTGAGACAAGTCTGGATCCACGTTTCCGTTGTCTCCAGCTCACGAAAAGTTTATGTTCTGTGTGCTGGGGGAGATGGAGGTCGGAAAGATATACTGAGCCTTCGTATGTTCGAAAACTTAGTCAGTAGAAATGAAGGCGGCGACACGAATAACGTAAGTGACTAGGAACAAAGTGCTCAATTCTAGGAGGCAGACACAGTGAGTTTGGATAGAGTCTAGTTGGGCTAGAAGAACTAGACACACTGTGAACTAGTCATATGTGCTGCCATGTACTGAGGGTGTGCTTCCTAGATGATTGGATGTGTACAAACTCTGGGGTGAATTAGTTGAGTGAGATTTAAGTAAGGGGAAAACGCTAAAATGACCCTACGGGTTTAAGCGTAAAAACTTAAAAAGTAATGATACTTTCCCTATAATGGTAAAAATGAAGAAATTGCATAGGCAATATTATTACCTAATCATTACTGACATACATAGAGCTTAAATCATACATATTAGCTAGACTATTTTTAAAGTTTTCAAAACACGTAATTTTGCCATGTATGCACACAAATAAACATTTTATTTTAGTAGCAGAGCGTATAAATATTAATAATTGAACGTTATTTTATAGTAATTAGTATTATCACTTAATAGATATGTTTGCAACCAATACTTATATAATGGAAAAAGTTGTTATAAATAGCTTATTTCGGAAATATTTGAAATCTGTATTTCAACTTCTCTGTTGTGAAGTTCAGGCGTGCGCACTAAGCTTTTGATAGGGTAGAGGAAAACCTCTCCTAAGCCCTTTAGTATCCACCGGTATCCACACCGGGTTAACATGCGGCCCCAAAATGGTAATTTTCTTATCTCTTGTTATTAGACGGTTACTTAGCGACATGAAATTTTTTAACCTTATTACTATTTTTTAACCCAATACTGCAATGGAGTATTTTTTTTACAACGTATGACACAATGTTTGATTACACGACTAAAATCATAATGAAGAATTATCTTATTCGTAAAGATTAATTAATGTAAAATAATATTTAATTTTATATGAAAAAGAAGATGCTTTTCAGAACAATGTAGAAAACAAATTGTAACAATAAATATAATAAATTTATTATTTATTTATTTATCATAAAAAAATATAGCTTATTAGTATTATGCTTTATCGACTAAATAAAATAATGATAATTATTTTATTCATTATTAATTAATTAACTTGTTTGATTAGTATAAAATTATTTAATTGAATATTATCCTATGATAATATTTTTAGATGCTTTTTTATTGTTTTAAAAAATGAAAAAATAAAAAATCTGGTATGGTGTATCTCGAAACTTTCACACTACAATGGATTTGCAATGGATTCTTGCTACCGCAAACTCGCTTCAATCGTCTTCAGAATATAAAAATCACAACATTTATACTGCAACAGGCCTTCGGACCCGCTTCTCTCGTCTTCAGACAGTAAATATATTCGTTTTATTCCCGTCGAAAAATTGCCTGTTTTTGTAATTTCTATCAATAATTATGCGAAAAATCTATACTTTTTTTACATTTTGACATACCTTGACACACATTATGCGCTACTGTATCCAATCCAATGGGGTTCCAAGTACAAATAAAAACTATACTAACTACAAACTATATAAAGATTGCCTACAATCATAGTTTTTCAAAGAAAATTCACTGCAAATACAAATACAAAGTATACAAATATAAAAAGATTGCCTACAAATTTTTTTCAAAGAAAATTCACTGCAAATACAATACAAAGTATACAAATATAAAAAGATTGCCTACAATCATAGTTTTTTCAAAGAAAATTCACTGCAAATACAAATACAAAGTATACAAATATAAAAAGATTGCCTACAATCATAGTTTTTTCAACGAAAATTCACTGCAATACAATACAAAGTATACAAATATAAAAAGATTGCCTACAATCATAGTTTTTTCAAAGAAAATTCACTGCAAATACAAATACAAAGTATACAAACTACAAACTATAAAAAGATTGCCTACTATTATAGTTTTTTCGAAGAAAATTCACTGCAAATACAAATACAAAGTATACAATCTACAAACTATACAAACTACAAACTATACGAATACAAACTACAAACTATACAAGAATTGCCTACAATCATAGTTTTTTCAAAGAAACTACAAAAAGAATTTTTTTTTAAATTTTAAAAAACTAAGAACTACTACTTTTTAAAATATGCAATGCAAGTAAGGAACTATCACTATAACGCAATTTCCATAACATAAACTTTTATTGAAAACACTTTTCTACTCACTTTTCCCTATCTTTTTCTTTTCCCGCTTTAAAGAGATAGGTGTTTTAAAAGGTAATTACTTTCAATAATGCGATGTAAATGAAAGCGTTTCGGAGAGGGCCATGGCGGCAGCTCTGCGTTTAGTAGCAATAAAAAGTTTACAGCCGTTTAAAAAACACGATGGTTTGAAATTGGGGGAAATTAAGACTACCGTAATAATCGTATAATGCTGCAGTGTTTTTTATCATTTATATGCAAAGTAGTTCGAATTTCTAAACTTTAGATTCGCTGATAAAAGTTGAATTTGAAATATCTGTCGAATTTTTCGTACTTAAAAATTAGGGCGTAAAAATAGTATAAATGGAATTATACCAGATCAGGCGTTAGACACAAATTCTGCCATGGTGGTCCACATGTCGGGCGAATTTTATTTTTGATGCGTGTTTACGTGCTTAACAACCCATTTTAAGCTTAAGGTTCCGGTTCATGCTTTAGAACCTAAGCAGTTACTAAACAATCAAACACTGCTCATAACTAATTTTGTCTGTATTTTTCAAAGAAAATGCGCATAATTATCCAGTAACCATAATAACTATAATTATATGGTTTTACGAAACTATGCCTCTAAAATTTGCAGTACGCACTATTATTTGCCCCAGTTTAAAGCTTAGTTACTTATCTTTAAGCTTTGTCAGTTATCTTATAGGTTTTAGCGCATTTCCTTTGAAACATGCAGGCAAAATGAGTTACGAGCAGTGCTTGACAATAAAATTGAGTAACTGCTTAGGTTCTAAAGCATGAACCGGAACCTAAAGCTAGAAATAAGTTGATAAGCACGGAAACACGCATTCTAAATGGAATTCGCCCGACAGCGGACCACCGTACCAGGACTATTTTGTAGTTTTAAACTTATATAATGTAAAAAATTATCGTCCCTACCAGTATCGTTTTAAGCACGGAAAAACGCATACCAAAGGAAATTCGCCCGATAGCGGACCACCGTGCCAGGATTATTTTGTAGTTGTAAACTTATATAATGTAAAAAATTATCGTCCCTACCAGTATCGTTTTTAAGCACGGAAAAACGCATACCAAAGGAAATTCGCCCGACATGTGGACCACCGAGGCCATAATTATTTTTAGTTATTAACTTATTTTATGCAAAAAACGATAAAAAAATATCGCCCCTACCAGGATTTAAACCCAGGTACCCAGAGTTTGAGTGCTCGTATCGATTTCGGACCACTGCCATTCAACTCACAGACCCAATAAAAGGAATACGACTCCACTTGAAATTATGTTCTTTAGGGTCCAACATTTTGTTTTCTGGTATTTACCACCATTTTTCCAACTTTTTGGTCACTTAGAGTGGCCACTTTGGACTGAATTTATTCGATTCGGCGCCCAAAAATACTTAGAAAACTACACCCTACTCGAAATTTATGTTTTATCGGCCGTAATTTTGGTTTTTGGTAACTTTTTGTGGTTATTTCGACTTTTTGGTCACTTAGAGTGGTCGTATTGACCTCGGACTGGTCTTATTCGATTCAACGCCCAAAAATACATAGAAAAGGACACCCTACTCGAAATTTATGTTTACTGACCGTAATTTTGGTTTTCTGTAATGTTTTGTGGTTATTTCGACTTTTTGGTCACTTAGAGGAGTCTTATTGAAATCGGGCGGGTTTCATTTAATTCAACGCCCAAAAATACATAGAAACCGACACCCTACTAGAAATTTAATTTTCATCGACCGTAATTTTGGTTTTCGGTAATTGTTTGTGGTTTTTTCGGCTTTTCAGTCACTTAGAGTGGTCGTATCAACTTCGGACAGGTTTAATTCGATTTACTGTCTCAAAAAATATAAATATTGACCTTTGACGCGGCAAAAAATATTAAGCCTGAATTTGGTCGATTTTTTGAAAATTTTGCTGCCTCAGCAAACTGGGTTAATGACGTCACAAAAGCCTGGTTTTCTTTGCATTGCCGCTTCCGTATCAGTGATCAGCAGAAGATCAAGTATTACCGACTTAACACTGCAATATGAGATAGAACTAATTTCAATATTTTAAATAAGTGTTTGTTATTAAATTGCGTAATCGTAATAATTACATTATTGGCTTCTTATAATCAAATATATCTACGGTTTTGATTAGATCATAAAAGATAAGCAGCATTGAGCGAGGTCAGTGCCTAGATGGATGACTGCTGGAAAAAACATGTATTTACTATTTGAGAACGAGCGAAACAAGTCCGAAGATATGATACAGTATAAATTTAGCGAATTGTATATTCTGAGGACGAGCAAAGCGAGTCCGAAGTAGAGAGGATGAGCGTAGCGAATCCGATGTGATGAGGAAAAGTTCCGAGGTACCCCGTACCCGATTTTTGTTTTTTCAGGTTCATATGTAGTAACTAAAGCTGTTAAGACTTAAGATTAATTGTATAAAAAAATAAACAGTTTATTTTCTCACTTTAAAACACTTTTCAACTTTAAATTAAATATCGGAGGTTATTTCATTGTTATATAGGAAGAATTGGAAAAAAGGAAAATTAAATTTGGCTGTCAACACTGTCTGACACTCTTGTGTCTGATGCTCTTAATCAAGTTTGTCGACTAGCTTAAATTTTTAAACTATATACATTTTTAACTGTTTTGGTTTTAACATCCTTTTATCCTTACCACTAAATTAATTTAATTAACTCATTTATATTTTTGGAGATCTCATTTCAAATAATATCATAATATAGTACTCATAACTTCTTAAAAATGTCTCATTGATAACAAAAAAATCCTAATGGATTTTTCGTACTTTATTTTTATTTTTCCTTTTTTATACCATAGGTATTTAGGAAAAGTATTGTGTGTGCAAAAGAATCCAAAAGTATTATAAAAAAAATCCGTCAAAGTGCTTGCTTTGCAAGCATTATAAGGGTTTCTCAGATATTTGCATAAATATAATGTATTAATACTATACAATCATACTTATATTCAATATTCTACGCCTCGCTTCAATAGCCTATATGTTAGTATTTGTCGATGCCTAATGTTAGAAAAAATAAATAAGTTATAACAAAATATTCCACAGCTCGCTACGCATGCGTTTCTGTGTATCAGAAATCAGTACCTAATTTAGAATCTACACAAAATATATAAGTGCTCGTATTGCTCGTTTCATTTGTATGTTTGTTATTTACAAATTTCGCAGAGTAAACATAATTTTACCAATTTCGCTTGCCTATATGTGTCTGTTGGCACTGATTTTAGGAAAAATAATTATAATACAACATAAAATTTGAGTAAACATCTGCTTGTTTAGTACTAGCCAATTTCAAACTATAGAATCAAATTTTTACATAACAATCTAGAGCTCGCTTCCCTCGCCTTTATATATTTGTTTGTCGATACCTAATTTTTGAGAAAATTTAAAACACAGAACAAAATTTAAGGGCTCGCTTCACTCGCCTTTATGTGCTTGGTTGTCAATATCTACCTGAAGAAAAACATTTAAAACAAGGCATAAAATTAAAGCCTCGCTTCAATCGCCTTTTTGTATTGGTTTATCAGAACCTCATTTTATAGCATACAGTAAAGACATAACATAATATACTAGGGCTCGCATCGCTCGCCTTAAGGTGCATGTTTGATACTAACCAATTTAAACTATAGAATCAAACTTATACATAACAATCTAGGGCTCGCTTCGCTCGCTTATAGAAGTTTGTTTGTCAATACCTAAATTTAGAAAAAAAATTAAAACATAAAATAAGATTCAAGGGCTCGCTTCGCTCGCCTTTATGTGCTTGTTTGTCAATATCTACTTTAAGAGAAACATTTAAAACAAGGCATGAAAATCATGGGCTCGCTTCGCTCGCCTTGTTGTATATGTTTATCAGTACCTTCTTAAGAGTAAAAAAAAACCATACAATACTAGGCTCGCTTCGCTCGCCTTTATGTGCTTGTTAGTCAATATCTACTTTAAGAGAAACATTTAAAGAAAGGCATAAAAATCATGGGCTCGCTTCGCTCGCCTTTTTGTTTATGTTTATCAGTACCTTTTTAAGAGTATAAATTAAAAAAACCGTACAATACTAGGCTCGCTCGCTCGCCTTTATATGCTTGTTAGTCAATATCTACTTTAAGAGAAACATTTTAAATAAGGCATAAAAATCATGGGCTCGCTTCGCTCGCCTTTTTGTATATGTTTATAGTACCTTCTTAAGAGTATAAAATAATAAAAATAACCATGCAATACTAGGGCTCGCTTCCGCTCGCCTTTATGTGCTTGTTTGTCAATATCTATTATGAGAAACATTTTAAGCAAGGCATAAAAATCATAGGCTCGCTTCGCTCGCCTTTTTGTATATGTTTATCAGTACCTTCTTAAGAGTATAAAATAATAAAAATAACCATGCAATACTAGGGCTCGCTTCGCTCGCCTTTATGTGCTTGTTTGTCAATATCTATTATAAGAGAAACATTTTAAGCAAGGCATGAAAATCATGGGCTCGCTTCGCTCGCCTTTTTGTATATGTTTATCAGTACCTTCTTAAGAGTAAAAAATAAAAAAAACATACAATACTTGGGCTCGCTTCGCTCGCCTTTATATGCTTATTTGTCAATATCTACTTTGAGAGAAACATTTAAAACAAGGCATAAAAATCATGGGCTCGCTTCGCTCGCCTTTTTGTATATGTTTATCAGTACCTTCTTAAGAGTATAAATTAAAAAAAACCATACAATACTAGGCTCGCTCGCTCGCCTTTATGTGCTTGTTTGTCAATATCTATTTAAGAGAAACATTTTAAGCAAGGGATGAAAATCATGGGCTCGCTTCGCTCGCCTTTTTGTATATGTTTATCAGTACCTTCTTAAGAGTATAAAATAATAAAAATAACATACAATACTAGGGCTCGCTTCGCTCGCCTTTATGTGCTTGTTTGTCAATATCTATTATAAGAGAAACATTTTAAGCAAGGCATGAAAATCATGGGCTCGCTTCGCTCGCCTTTTTGTATATGTTTATTAGTACCTTCTTAAGAGTATAAAATAATAAAAATAACCATGCAATACTAGGGCTCGCTTCGCTCGCCTTTATGTGCTTGTTAGTCAATATCTACTTTAAGAGAAACATTTTAAGAAAGGCATAAAAATCATGGGCTCGCTTCGCTCGCCTTTTTGTATATGTTTATCAGTACCTTTTTAAGAGTATAAATTAAAAAAATAACCATGCAATACTAGGCTCGCTTCGCTCGCCTTTATGTGCTTGTTTGTCAATATCTATTATAAGAAATATTTTTAACAAGGCATGAAGATCATGGGCTCGCTTCGCTCGCCTTTTTGTATATGTTTATCAGTACCTTTTATAAGAGTATAAATTAAAAAAAAAACCGTACAATACTAGGGCTCGCTACCCTCGCCTTCATCTGCTTGTTAGTCAATATCTACTTTAAGAGAAACATTTTAAGAAAGGCATAAAAATCATGGGCTCGCTTCGCTCGCCTTTTTGTATATGTTTATAGTACCTTCTTAAGAGTATAAAATAATAAAAATAACCATGCAATACTAGGGCTCGCTTCGCTCGCCTTTATGTGCTTGTTTGTCAATATCTATTATAAGAGAAACATTTTAAGCAAGGCATGAAAATCATGGGCTCGCTTCGCTCGCCTTTTGTTTATGTTTATCAGTACCTTCTTAAGAGTATAAAATAAAAATAACCATGCAATACTAGGGCTCGCTTCGCTCGCCTTTATGTGCTTGTTTGTCAATATCTATTAAAGAGAAACATTTTAAGCAAGGCATAAAAATCATGGGCTCGCTTCGCTCGCCTTTTTGTATATGTTTATTAGTACCTTTTAAGAGTATAAATTAAAAATAACCATACAATACTAGGCTCGCTCGCTCGCCTTATGTGCTTGTTTGTCAATATCTACTTTAAGAGAAACATTTTAAGCAAGGATAAAAATCATGGGCTCGCTTCGCTCGCCTTTTTGTATATGTTTATCAGTACCTTCTTAAGAGTATAAAATAAAAAAATAACTATGCAATAGGGCTCGCTTCGCTCGCCTTTATGTGCTTGTTTGTCAATATCTATTATAAGAGAAACATTTTAAGCAAGGCATGAAAATCATGGGCTCGCTTCGCTCGCCTTTTTGTATATGTTTATTAGTACCTTCTTAAGAGTAAAAAATAAAAAAAACCATACAATACTTGGGCTCGCTTCGCTCGCCTTTATGTGCTTGTTTTGTCAATATCTATTATAAGAGAAACATTTAAGCAAGGCATGAAAATCATGGGCTCGCTTGCTCGCCTTTTTGCATATTTATCAGTGCCTTTTCAAGAGTATAAAATGAAATTAACATACAATACTAGGGCTCGCTTTGCTCGCCTTTATGTGCTTGTTTGTCAATATCTACTTTAAGAGAAACATTTTAAAAGGCATAAAATTTTTTATGCCTTTTTTATTTTTTTTGGCGCGTGCGCGTATGGGCGATTTTGAAATTGCTAAAATTAACTTTTGAAACTTTTTCTCCGAAGAATTTCTATGGCCCGGAAAGTGCTTTTATTGGCTATTGGTCCCCTATTTTTAGGGCTTTCTCCTTATGCCTTAAAAGGGGGGGGGACAAGCATTTTTTGGTGGTTTTTGAGATTTTTGGCGGTGTAATAGCCGCCATTTTGAAAAAGCGATGCATATTTGTGTACTACCATCGATACCTACAATTTGATACCCCACATGATTTTTCAAAAAAATATTTTTTTGGCGCGTGCGCGTATGGGCGATTTTGAAATTGCTAAAAATAACTTTTGAAACTTTTTCTCCGAAGAATTTCTATGGCCCGGAAAGTGCTTTTATTGGCTATTGGTCCCATATTTTTAGGGCTTCTCCTTATGCCTTAAAAGGGGGGGGGACAAGCATTTTTTGGGGGTTTTTGAGATTTTTGGCGGGTGTAATAGCCGCCATTTTGAAAAAGCGATGCATATTTGTGTACTACCCATCGATACCTACAATTTGATACCCCACATGATTTTTTAAAAAAAATATTTTTTTTGGCGCGTGCGCGTATGGGCGATTTTGAAATTGCTAAAATTAACTTTTGAAACTTTTTCTCCGAAGAATTTCTATGGCCCGGAAAGTGCTTTTATTGGCTATTGGTCCCATATTTTTAGGGCTTCTCCTTATGCCTTAAAAGGGGGGGGACAAGCATTTTTTGGTGGTTTTTGAGATTTTTGGCGGGTGTAATAGCCGCCATTTTGAAAAAGCGATGCATATTTGTGTACTACCCATCGATACCTACAATTTGATACCCCACATGATTTTTCAAAAAAATATTTTTTTTTGGCGCGTGCGCGTATGGCGATTTTGAAATTGCTAAAATTAACTTTTGAAACTTTTTCTCCGAAGAATTTCTATGGCCCGGAAAGTGCTTTTATTGGCTATTGGTCCCATATTTTTAGGGCTTCTCCTTATGCCTTAAAAGGGGGGGACAAGCATTTTTTTGGTGGTTTTTGAGATTTTTGGCGGGTGTAATAGCCGCCATTTTGAAAAAGCGATGCATATTTGTGTACTACCCATCGATACCTACAATTTGATACCCCACATGATTTTTCAAAAAAATATTTTTTTTTGGCGAATGTGCGCATTCGCTCATAAATCGACAGATGCGCATGTGATATAGTTGGCTATATTTTTCCTGTTGTTGGATAAAATAGTTACACATGTATACCAAATTTCAACTTCCTAGCTATTATAGTTCCTGAGATGAGAAATCGGACAGACAGACGCTCGACAGAAAGTATAAGGGTTTCGAAGATTATCTTCGAAACCCTAATAAAAATAGAAAATGTTTTTTAAATACTTGCTACGAGATTTTAGAGGCAGGAAATATGGCTTTAAAGTTGCTGAAACCCTCACAATGTCCGGTAGAGTTGGTCTTGTAGTATTTCTATGTTCATTGTTTTCACTATTATTCTGATTCATTATATTTTATAGCAAAATTAGTTTAACCTTCTATATTTTCGACTTTATTTAAACATAATTTGTTGACAGCATTGATTGACATGACAAAATTGACAGAGTTTAATTTATTTTATTTATTATTAATATAGTTTTCGAGCTGTTCACCCTATATCTTTTAATAAAGTTAATCAACAAATAATGAAATAAGTGACAAAATAAACAATAAAAATCTGACGATTCATAAACAGTTATAATTTTATGTAAAATGATGTTTAATTAGGTATTTTATAAACAATTTATAAACAATTTGTCACATGATTTGAGGATTGAAATTTTGTGTGGACAAACGTCATGATTTTAACAGATGTAAACAAACTTATCATGAGTCGCACTAATGAGTTTTTTGTATAACTTACAAAGTCAATAACTTACAAACTAAAAATTGAAAAGCTATTAAATTTCCACTGCTAATATATAATTGATTTCAAGGTTCAAAGGGGGCTTCGGACTTTTTACATCGACAGTGTTTAAGCACTGTCTTGTAATTTTGAGACCAAGTCACTGATACCGAGTTAGAGTTAAATCACTTTTATCTCAATACAATTTGGATAATGCTTTTTGTTATTTGATAATAAGTAAAACGTAAAAAACAGCCTAAAACAGCCTAAAAAGTAAAATATATTGACTTTAAAATTTTTAAATGTAATAGTCATTATTCTCAAAATGACATGAAATATCAAAATTAAATTTCGTGTTGATCGACTATTTTAAATCTACTTTTGTTCAAATGTAGACTCAAATAGTCAAAGTTTTAACGATTTATTTAAATGTTGATAACTCAGCAAAATAGGTTATCGTAGTCTGAATCATATATCATCTTCTAGGGAGCACAATTAGACCTATATTCTGATATTCGTGCTAAGGTTCAACCCTCTAGTATAAACACGGTGGGAGTTATGCGTGAAGCAGACTCACACCCACTGACAGGAACCACTCAGATCGTCATAAAAATTCCCTTAAACGGATAATTATAATGAAACCTCGGTTTCGGATTTTTAGATTGAACCCAATAATTTTCCGGGTACGATAGTGAGTGAGGAAAACTAGAAATTAAAGAAACATTATTGCATAATTTTCCAATAAAATTGAAATGAAATTTATATTGCTGAAATCTCCGTGTCACAAGTAATGATTTAAAACGCGAGGGCGGAAAACAGCGTTTTTATGATTCAGCCCTCCTATCATAGCGCATTATAGCGTATTATTTCTTTGTAGCATTTCATTACCTTTTACCAAAGGTGAACAGGAAAAATAGTTTATATAATTATTTTAGGTAAAACGACCTTAAAAGGGTTTAGTATATTTCCTAGCTCATACCTATACATAATTTAAAATCCACAACATAAGCAGAATATGTTGCTCTATACACAGTCTGTAAGGCTTAATGTGTTAACACTTTAGACCTTACAGAATGAGTATAGAATAAATATGAAGCATGAGTATGAAGGGCCCTTAAGGTTGCTTCATAATTCAAACTCAAAATAAACAAATTAACGCATATGTTTATAAACTCAAAGACGCGTGATTTATAATAGAGTAAAAGCATTAAGGTGAGGCTTTACCTCCATAAACTTTAAGGCTACCATGTTTGTACTTCTTTACATGGTTGTCTACTTAAACGTATATAATATCTTAAATAAAATACGAGTTATTGTAACTAAATAGCAAGCCTTTTCTGTATTTACATTGTTATCAAATTCTTACGATTTATTTTATTTCGAAGACAATAATGATTTTTCTTGATATTATTTTTGGTCTGAAAGCGGAACAGGACATGATGAGATTGACAAAAAGGCACAAATAAAGAAGCTTATAGAAAGATGCGATGTCAGCGAAGACTTTATAGATTTTTACTGTCAACCTACTTACTTCTCTTATATAACGAGAGATTTGAAATACAAACTTCATGTACGTAGACACCGATTCGATATTACATAAACTTCACCATACATATAAAGCTTATTTTTTCTTTTCTCATTACTTTTAACTTTTCCTTATTTATACTGTTTGTTTATAGTAAAAGTATTTATAGTATAAAAGCTGTTTTTACTCTATTATAAATCACGCGTCTTTGAGTTTATAAACATATGCGTTAATTTGTTTATTTTGAGTTTGAATTATGAAGCAACCTTAAGGGTCCTTCATACTCATGCTTCTTATGCATTCTATAGTATAAAAGTATATGTAGTATATATGTTGGGGAAATTTAGTTTCTCTGACAGGGATATTTTTATTATTGACACTTCATGTCAATATAAGTAAAATACTCTCTTTCTGTCGTTCGTTATGTTCTTTGTTAACTACTTAATATAATATGATCTATCTGTTAATTCCACTGTGTTATCTGTCTACTTTTCATTAGGTTATGGGCCCAGACACTAGCAGATTTGATAAAAAATTTTTATCCGCGAAGTATATACAATAATTTGGTTAAAATAAACAAACTAAAAAAATGTCTATAATCATTGTAGCTCCCATTGTATTTATGCCAGGAGAGTTAAACCTTTTTACATAAATCAAGCTTTAAGTCTAGTTGTGTTACCCGGAAGTAGTTGTTTAGGACGTCATTAACCCGCTGGGAGTCACCCGTGGTGTAGTAGTTAAGGTGCGCGGCCAGTACACAGAATGAATGGACTTTAGTCATGGGTTCAATCCTAGCACGGGCCTCTAGGATTTTTATGAGAGGGATAAAAATTCTGCATACCACGTCCTTCAGAAGGGACGTAAAGCCGGTGGTCTCGAGCCTGTGCGTTGTCAGGTACTCGGTAAAGATCCCTTACCCTAAATGAAACTGGGTATAGGCAAATTTTAAACCCTCATAGTAGATTCATTATAACACTATATTGTTTCTGCCTTGTAGTTTAAAGTGTGTGGAGGTTTGTTTAACAGTGAGAGCACGTGTTGTTTTCACTAGACTATAAGAGTCAGTGAAAATATGTATGATTGCTTTAAAAAGTATGAGAGGAACCATTGAAATTCACGGCTCTTCTGTCTAGATTAGAAGAAATATGCCTACACTTGAAATTAAAAGGAATAGAACCACTATCTTAGGGAGCTGGCAAAAAAGGGCCCAACTGCGAGGCCTACTTGCCTAGTAGTTACTACCACTCGCCCCTTATCACTATTACTATCACTATCAAAACCCGCAAAAATGACTCGGCAATATTTTTGAACGCGTAA
>JACMZG010001863.1:3787965-3810465 GCA_018340805.1 Microvelia longipes
TGAGCGAAGCGAATCCGTGTGGCAAGGAAATGTTCTGAGCTACCCTGTACCCGATTTTGAAGTTTGATTCATTACTTTAAAAAATGTTTTAATATAAAAATTAAACAAAATCGTGTCTTTAATCTGTATTACTGTCAAAGTGTTATATTTTATAGTCTCACTGTTTGTAAGTTACTACACTTCAGATCTTGGTTTAGTAAGGCCGACACCAAGTTTCGAATTATCAAAAATCGCATCTAAATTATCCGCTTTAGGTATTTTAATTACCTCCTGACTGATTTTTACCTATATTGTATTGGAATGAATCATCAATAATTCGTATCATCTATCACAATTAATACCTATATTATTAATCATATTATTTATAAAAATGTATTAAATTTCAGAAAATTAATAAAAGAAATTATTTCTAAGTGTTCACTTTATAATACATAATAATAAATATATTATAATGTATAATTATATTATATTATATAAAAAAAATAATATATATATATTATATATATATATATAATATATATATATATATATATATATATATATATAATATATATTATATATATATTGTTTTATATTAGTTATTTTACTAGTTATACTACTAGAACTAGTTTATAGTATTAAAGTATAAGTAGTTGTAGTATAAGTACAAGTATAAGTATAAGTAGTAGTATAAGTATAACTAGTTATATACTATAACTACTAGTTTACTAGTTTATTATAATATAACATATCAATTTAGACTTGTTTTTTATAAAAACAAATCTAATATCTAAATATTACTACTTTACAAAATATTGGTATTTATAATTTTTTTTAATTATTCTTAAAGTAGTATACTTTTATATATTATTGGGTATATTTTATATATTTATATAAATTGGGCTAAAACCTCGTAATTTAGTAAAAATTATATAAATTCAATATTCATCTTTTAATTGTATTTTTCTTAATTTCTTACATTATTATTTTATCAAAACACTTTAAATTGTATTTTTCATAAAATTTCTTTCTTATTAAATTATATGAATATTTTATTTTCTAATTTTTCGCAATGTTTTCATACCCAGGAAGTAGTAAAATATTTACATTTTTTACAAAATATTTTCTGAAAACGCAGTACTAATTCATTATTAATTTATACTTTGAAACAAAAACGCGTGAAAAGAACAATTATTTTAATAGTGTGAGTAAAGAAAAAACACAACACTTCACATCTTCTTTTTTCAATCAAATGCCTTTAATTTTTTCCAGGCCACATATATGTTGTCCAATAGTATTTTTTTTAAATATAGGCATATTGCTATAATACGTAGAATTTCCAGGTAATTTACTTGAAACCCGTGATTAGTTTACATAAAACTAGATATGTCAATCGATAAATTCAAAACTAACTCTGATATGTTCATTAAAAATCTTCATTTATTTGTGCAAGCTCTATCGTTATAAATGTTCTTGCAAAACGTAATCCCATAAATGCTTTGTATAAGATAATTACATTGATTTTTAACGACACACACACACACACATATATATATATATATATATATATATATATATATATATATTTTATATATATTATATATATATATATATTATATATATATATATATATATATATATATATATATAATAAACTGAAAATATAATCGTATTAATAAAACATTAAAGATAATAATAATAACTTACAGAGGGTGAAAACATAGGTGTTGTGGGTTTTAGAAAATTTTCGACATACGTCTTCGTCGGTCTATAGAGCAAGGAAGTTTCCGAGCTACTGAAGTGATGGGAAGAAGTATCAGCTTTAAATCTCATGCAGCCGACCAGTGCGCGAACTCTAGCGGGTAAAGTATGAACTGCTGTTTTCTGGTAGCTGGCGGTCTCATGCGGATAACCGTGTACTAATAGAGCCCGCGTCCGCAACGCGAGATTCAAAGTGCCTAGCACAAACCCGAACTCGGAAACGGAGGTAGGAGATAAAAGGAAGGATAGGAATATACCAATAACTATAAGTATGATAATTATGGGGTATAAGTAGATATATATCTATTAATTATACGAAAATAGAATATAATATAATATAGAAAGAGGTCTTAATGTTCGAAATAGAGAGAAACGTGCAATAAAAAGAGAAGCGAATGAAGATATAATACCAAGGGGGAAAAATAGATAAATAAAAAATGTATCGAAATATAAATTGAAAGAAATATGTAAAAAGATATAACAAATAAAAGAAAAAGGAAACAATACAAATAATACAATTATATACATATATACAAAAAAAAAAATAAAAATAAAAATTAAAAAAAAAAAAAAAAAAAAAAAAAAAAAAAAAAAAAAAAAAAAATTTAAAATATAATGATATAAATAATACAGATTAAAACTAAAATAAAATTATCTTATATTGATACCAGGGGGGGATCTAGATTTAGTGACAAGCTGGTAAGCAGCTTCCAAAGACCTCCTGTCAAGCTCAGAGGTTTCAGGTTTGAGTGTTTTAAGAACTCGGACAGTATAGCAATTATCGAAATTAAGATTATGAGAAGCGGCATGCTGGGCTACAGGAAGGTTTGCACGTCTAGTAACGGAGTAGCTGTGGTTGTTAATGCGGATGTTGAGGGGAGTACTGGTTTCACCGATGTAGAACGCTTCACATACTTTACACTCAAGAGCATAAACAAGATTGGAAGATTGACAGTTAGAGTGTGACTGAATAGGATAAGATAAATGGGTAACCGGACTAGTAAAAATTGTGGAGGGGTTAATAATATTGCATACCAGGCAGCGAGGCTTGTTGCATTTATGTGAACCTGGGGGTGGTTTCGGGCCAATCTGATGGTTAGGGTTTGTGTGCACCACCATATTTCTAAGATTAGGAGGTCTACGGAAGGAAATGGAGGGAGGCTTTGGCAAAAGATCTCTGGTGAGTTGTGAGGCATTCAGAATAGGTAGGCCAGATCTGAGGACGTGTTTTAGTTTGTGTAGACCAGGGGAGTACGTCGTGACTAGATTGACAGGATTCTCTTCAGTAGGGTCTGTTGGTGGATGGGGGTAATATGGTTTATTGAGTTGTTTGTTTACTAGGGCTTCTGGATAACCACGTGAGGTGAGGGCTTGTGGGAGATTTGTTTTAAAGTTGTCAAGGCTCTTGGCATTAGAGTAGATCCCATGTCCTCTTGTAGCAAGGGAGTAGGGAATGGCTTGCTTAGTATGGGAAGGGTGACAAGAAGTAAAGTGGAGGTATTGTTGATGGTTTGTTGGTTTTATATGGACTGAGGTAGTAAAACTTCCGTTTTCTAATTTTAAGTCGACATCCAAGAATGTGGCAGAAACTTGAGAGTAGGACCAGGTAAAGCGGACACTGAAGCTAGAGTTAAGAGAGTTAAGGAAGACAAGTAAAGAGTCTAGATCGTGATGCCAAATCATAAAAATGTCGTCGATGAAGCGACGCCAGCAGAAAGGTTTAAGAGGGTGGCTTTCCAAGAAGGTTTGTTCTAATTTTCCCATAAAAAGATTCGCATAGCTAGGCGCAAACTTAGCGCCCATCGCGGTGCCCTTTGTTTGTAAGTAAAAGGAATCGCCAAACCGGAACACATTTGTAGTAAGTATTATTCTAGCCAGTTGTACAAGGAAGTCGGTGGAAGGATTGTGAGGAAGTGAACGTTGATTAAGAAAAAATTCCATAGCGGATAGGCCCTCATCATGAATGTTGGTGTATAAAGCCGAGACATCTATAGTAACTAAGAAAACTCCAGGTGGGACGGGAGTGGGGATAGAACGTATGAAACTCAAAAAATCCAAGGGGTCTTTAATATGAGAAGGGAGCGCTTTAAGGGTTGTAGATGTGAGTCCACAAAAGCTGAAGCGCGTTCAGTGTTACCGCCACAACTAGATATAATAGGTCGGCCCTGTTTAGGGTTATCCACTTTGTGTATTTTGGGGAGGAGGTAAAAGTGGGGCGTGCGGGTTTTTGGGTATGAGTAGAGCAACAGTTTCCTCTGGGAGCTTCTCCAGTTGAGCTGAATCTCTTATAAAGGTTTCTAGTTGTATAGCGAAGGTGGGGGTTAAGTCAACATCAAGTTTTTCGTAAGCATTAGTGGATAGTTGGCGTTGTGCTTCAGCATCATAGTCCTTGCGGTCCATTACCACAGTGGTGGATCCTTTATCAGCCGGTAATATCATGATTTCAGTGTCTGAGCGGAGGGATTGGAGAGCTTGTTTTTCTTCAAAAGAAATATTTTGTTGTCGTGGCAGAGAGTTAGAAAAAATTGGGTCAGAAACTTGGTTAAGAACATGCTGAATATAAAGTTCAAGAGGGTGGTTAGGATCAAGGGCGGGAGGTTCTCGTGATGAGGGGGGTTTAAATTGCAATAGAGAGCTATGGACGTTATTTATTTGATTATTTGAAGGATTGTTTTTCCAAAAATATTTCCATCTGAGGCTTCTCGCAAAATTAAGAGTGTCTTGCACTAGGTTAAATTGATTGAATTTAGGAGTCGGTGAGAAAGTTAACCCTTTGGAAAGAACTGAACTCTGCGTAGCAGTTAAAACTTTTGAGGATAAGTTGAGAACGTCATGTGGTGGGGGATTATCATTATTTTGATCATTATTGTTATTGGTCGGCGGAGGGGGAGGCGGTGGAGGTGGCGGTGGTGGTGGAGGTTGACGTTGAGGTAGGCGGGGGGGACCTGGCGCGGGGGGTGGTAGATTAAATAACATTTGGAGAGAAGGCTTATCAGCGATTAGAGGAGCTGGCGGAGAAGTAAAAAATCGGTTGATGGGAAAGGTGATTCCCGCCTGAAAATGACTATGAATTAAACTTTTAAGTTTATGTAAGTGATTTTGTGAAATGCGTCTTGTAGTTTACTGATTCAGCCATAATGGAGATTGCATCATCTATAAAAGGTCGTGGACTGTCAAAACTTGGTTAGCAAGCGCTTTAAGTTTGTTGAGGTGTGTATCAAATATAGTTTTGTAGTGTTTCAAAACTAGGGAAGTTAATTTAAGAGACATACTGTATTGGAAAATGTAGAGTTCTGATCTAATAGAAGGAGGTGTACCCGATACGGTAGTTTAACCGTAAGGCCATTGGGTGGAAAGAGGCATGAATCAAGAAACCAAATATGACTTGCAAACGGGCTACTTTGTTAGAGTGAAATTTAATATCATTTAAAATAGAGGGTGAGGCAACAAAACATTGTTAGATGCCATGGTGGAGAAAACTAAACAAAAAGTTAAAAAAAAAAGAATAAGCATAAACACTAAATAATATGGCAAAACGTACAATAGTAGATAAGGAACCGAGATAAACACGAATCAATCAAATAATTAGATAAAACTGTAAACAATATATTAGAAAAGAACATGACATACAAGATAATACATAAAATTAAAATAAATATAGTTGTAAACCAACAGACCCTACTGAAGAGATCTGTCAATCTAGTCACGACGTACTCCCCTGGTCTACAAACTAAAACACGTCCTCAGATCTGGCCTACCTATTCTGAATGCCTCAAACTCACCAGAGATCTTTTGCCAAGCCTCCTCCATTTCCTTCCGTAGACCTCCTAATCTTAGAATATGGTGGTGCACACAAACCCTAACCATCAGATTGGCCCGAAACCACCCCCAGTTCACATAAATGCAACAAGCCTCGCTGCCTGGTATGCAATATTATTAACCCCTCACAATTTTTACTAGTCGGTTACCATTTATCTATCCTATTCAGTCACACTCTAACTGTCAATCTTCCAATCTTGTTTATGCTCTTGAGTGTAAAGTATGTGAAGCGTTCTACATCGGTGAAACCAGTACTCCCTCAACATCCGCATTAACAACACAAGCTACTCCGTTACTAGACGTGCAAACTTCCTGTAGCAGCATGCCGCTTCTCATAATCTTAATTTCGATAATTGCTATACTGTCGAGTTCTTAAACACTCAACCTGAAACCTCTGAGCTTGACAGGAGGTCTTTGGAAGCTGCTTACCAGCTTGTCACTAAATCTAGATCCCCCCCTGGTATCAATATAGATAATTTTATTTTAGTTTTAATCTGTATTATTTATATCATTATATTTTAAAATTTTTTTTTATTTTTATTTTTATTTTATTTTTTATTTATTTTTTTTTTTTTAATTTTTATTTTTATTTTTTTTTTGTATATATGTATATAATTGTATTATTTGTATTGTTTCCTTTTTCTTTTATTTGTTATATTTTTACATATTTCTTTCGATTTATATTTCGATACATTTTTTATTTATCTATTTTCCCCTTGGTATATATCTTCATTCGCTTCTCTTTTTATTGCACGTTTCTCTCTATTTCGAAACATTAAGACTCTTTCTATATTATATATTCTATTTTCGTATAATTAATAGATATATATCTATTTATACCCATAATTATCATACTTATAGTTATTGGTATATTTCCTATCCTTCCTTTTATCTCCTACTCCGTTTCGAGTTCGGTTTGTGCTAGCACTTTGAATCTCGCGTTGCGGACGCGGGCTCTATTATACACGGTTATCCGCATGACCGCCAGCTACAGAAAACAGCAGTTCAACTTTACCGCTAGAGTTCGCCACTGGTCGGCTGCAATGAGATTAAAGCTGATACTTCTTCCATCACTTCATAGCTCGGAAACTTCCTTTCTCTATAGACGACGAAGACGTATGTCGAAATTTTCTAAAACCCACAACACCTATGTTTTCACTCTGTAAGTTATTAATATATCTTAATGTTTTATTTAATACGATTAGTATTTTCAGTTTCATTTTGTGTATTTACTGCGGTGCAGTTATCTTTTTATCAGTTCAAGGTTATTATTGTTATTCTATTCGAGCACATTTAATTTTCTTATCATCCTATTTTTTACCACCTGTTTACAACTCTTTTTCTTTTTTCTTTAACTTCTTCCCTATATTTCCTACTGAATAATATTTGTATTTTTATATTTTTACAACTATATTTATTTTAATTTTATGTATTATCTTGTATGTCATGTTTACTTTTCTAATATATTGTTTTACAGTTTTATCTAATTATTTATGATTGATTCGTGTTTATCTCGGTTCCTTATCTACTTATTGTACGTTTTGCCATATTATTTAGTGTTTATGCTTATTCTTTTTTGTTTTAACTTTTTGTTTAGTTTTTTCTCCACCATGGCATCTAACAATGTTTTGTTGCCTCACCGCTCTATTTTAAATGATATTAAATTTCACTCTAACAAAGTAGCCCGTTTTGCAAGTCATATTTGGTTTCTTGATTCATGCCTGTCTCTTGGTATTCCACCCAATGGCCTTACGGTTAAACTACCGGTATCGGGTACACCTCCTTCTATTAGATCAGAACTCTACATTTTCCAATACAGTATGTCTCTTAAATTAACTTCCCTAGTTTTGAAACACTACAAAACTATATTTGATACACACCTCAACAAACTTAAAGCGCTTGCTAACCAAGTTTTGACAGTCCACGACCTTTTTATAGATGATGCAATCTCCATTATGGCTGAATCAGTAAACCTACAAGACGCATTTCACAAAAATCACTTACATAAACTTAAAAGTTTAATTCATAGTCATTTTCAGGCGGGAATCACCTTCCATCAACACGATTTTTTACTCTCGCCAGCTCTTAATCGCTGATAAGCCTTCTCTCCAAATGTTATTTCTAATCCACCCCCCGCCAGGTCCCCGACCTACCTCAACGTCAACTCCACCACCACCGGCCACCTCCACCGCCTCCCTCCGCCGACAATAACATAATGATCCAAAATAATGTAAATCCCCACCACATGACGTTCTGCAAACTTATCTCAAAAGTTTTAACTGCTACGCAGAGTTCAGTCTTTGCCAAAGGGGTTACTTTCTCACCGACTCCTAAATTCATCAATTAAACTAGTGCCAAGACACTCTTAATTTGCGAGAAGCCTCAGATGGAAATATTTTTGGAAACAATCCTTCAAATATCAAATAAATAACGTTCCATAGCTCTCTATTGCAATTTAAACCCCTCATCAGAGAACCTCCCGCCCTTGATCCTAACCATCTTGAACTTTATATTCAGCATGTTCTTAACCAAGTTTCTGACCAATTTTTTCTAACTCTCTGCCACGACAACAAATATTTCTTTTGAAGAAAAAAAAGCTCTCCATCCTCCGTCAGACACTGAAACATGATATTACGGCTGATAAGGATCCACTGTGGTAATGGACCGCAAAGGACTATGATGCTGAAGCACAACGCCAACTATCCACTAATGCTTACGAAAACTTGATGTTGACTAACCCCCGTCGCTATACAACTAGAAACCTTTATAGAGATTCAGCTCAACTGGGAAGCTCCCAGAGGAACTGTTGCTCTACTCATACCCAAACCCCCGCACGCCCCTTTTACTCCTCCCCAAAATACACAAAGTGGATAACCTAAACAGGGCCGACTATATCTAGTTGTGGCGGTAACACTGAACGCGCTTCCTTTTGTGGACATTAACCTAGTTAAAGCGCTCCCTTCTCATATTAAGAACCTAACGCATTTTTGAGTTTCATACTTCTTCCNGAATAACATTTGGGGAAGTATATTTTAGGGCATTGTTGTATCTCGTTTTTATCATTTATTCCATGAGTTGAAGGGTTTAACCGCATGTTTCACAGCGGGTAGAACCTTTGCAAATCAATTTCTCTATGTCCAAATCGGAGACAATTTGACACTGTATTACTCGGGGAATGTACGGTTCAATTGGGCATCTCACAAAGTGTAGATAAGCGTAAGGGTGGTAATGATTGGCCTCTAACTGTTATAAATATTGATTGGTGGATTAATTTTGGTGTATTGTTGTCAATCACTTTTCTTGTTATTCGTTTAACGTTAATTGTTTTATATTTGTATTTTGAAAATTCATATTTTGTAAAAATTTCTGATTCTGTTAAGGATTGCTCAATTCCCCGAACAACCCCTTTTTTGTAGATTATTGATTTTGGTATGAATGTGTTATAATTTTCATTTAGTGTTTGGGAAGTTATGAGTTTGTTTGCATTAATTCTATTATTAAGTGTTATTTTTATTTTGTTTACAGAAATACTGGTTATTTGAGTAATTTCGTTGTTTTTAAATCCTAAGGTTTCATGTAATAGTTTACCTATCGTCATGGGGTGGAGTCTTGATATTCCTTTATTATTAGAATTGGTATTTTTGTGTTGTATTATAACATGGTATGGACCCATGTCATGTGTGTCATATTGTTCTGGTGTATTTGGTATGTCCGTCATAGTAAGTTGATTGGTCTCCATTACCTCGTTAGTCCTCCGCTGTTTTCTTGCATTTTTTATTATTTCTTTTTGTTCTTCTGACTTCTTCTTTCTTGATGCTGTCTTCTAGAAGTTCTTAAATAGTTTTTTTTTCTTATTTTAGTAGATTTAGGCGGTTTTCTTCTCTTTTTTTTTAATTTATTTTTTACGCTGTCACTGCTGTCAAGCGTATGTGAAATATGTGGATGTCGACTTAAAATTAGAAAATGGAAGTTTTACTACCTCAGTCCATATAAAACCAACAAACCATCAACAATACCTCCACTTTACTTCTTGTCACCCTTCCCATACTAAACAAGCCATTCCCTACTCCCTTGCTACAAGAGGACATAGGATCTGCTCTAATGCCGAGAGCCTTGACAACTTTAAAACGAATCTCTCACAAGCCCTCACCTCACGTGGTTATCCAGAAGCCCTAGTAAACAAACAACTCAATAAACCATATTACCCCCATCCACCAACAGACCCTACTGAAGAGAATCCTGTCAATCTAGTCACGACGTACTCCCCTGGTCTACACAAACTAAAACACGTCCTCAGATCTGGCCTACCTATTCTGAATGCCTCACAACTCACCAGAGATCTTTTGCCAAAGCCTCCCTCCATTTCCTTCCGTAGACCTCCTAATCTTAGAAATATGGTGGTGCACACAAACCCTAACCATCAGATTGGCCCGAAACCACCCCCAGGTTCACATAAATGCAACAAGCCTCGCTGCCTGGTGCAATATTATTAACCCTCCACAATTTTTACTAGTCCGGTTACCCATTTATCTTATCCTATTCAGTCACACTCTAACTGTCAATCTTCCAATCTTGTTTATGCTCTTGAGTGTAAAGTATGTGAAGCGTTCTACATCGGTGAAACCAGTACTCCCTCAACATCCGCATTAACAACCACCGCTACTCCGTTACTAGACGTGCAAACCTTCCTGTAGCCCAGCATGCCGCTTCTCATAATCTTAATTTCGATAATTGCTATACTGTCCGAGTTCTTAAAACACTCAAACCTGAAACCTCTGAGCTTGACAGGAGGTCTTTGGAAGCTGCTTACCAGCTTGTCACTAAATCTAGATCCCCCCTGGTATCAATATAAGATAATTTTATTTTAGTTTTAATCTGTATTTTTATATCATTATATTTTAAAATTTTTTTTATTTTATTTTATTTTATTATTTTTTTTATTTTTTTTTTTTTTAATTTTTATTTTTATTTTTTTGTATATGTATATAATTGTATTATTTGTATTGTTTCCTTTTCTTTTATTTATATCTTTTTACATATTTCTTTCGATTTATATTTCGATACATTTTTATTTATCTATTTTTCCCCCTTGGTATTATATCTTCATTCGCTTCTCTTTTTATTGCACGTTTCTCTCTATTTCGAACATTAAGACCTCTTTCTATATATTATATTCTATTTTCGTATAATTAATAGATATATATCTACTTATACCCCATAATTATCATACTTATAGTTATTGGTATATTCCTATCCTTCCTTTTATCTCCTACCTCCGTTTCCGAGTTCGGTTTGTGCTAGGCACTTTGAATCTCGCGTTGCGGACGCGGGCTCTATTAGTACACGGTTATCCGCATGAGACCGCCAGCTACCAGAAAACAGCAGTTCATACTTTACCCGCTAGAGTTCGCGCACTGGTCGGCTGCATGAGATTTAAACCTAATACTTCTTCCCATCACTTCAGTAGCTCGGAAACTTCCTTTCTCTATAGACCGACGAAGACGTATGTCGAAAATTTTCTAAAAACCCACAACACCTATTTTTCACCCTCTGTAAGTTATTATTATTATCTTTAATTTTTATATATATATATATATATATATATATATATATATTATATATATATATATATATATATATATTATATATATATATATATATATATATATATATAATATATATATATATATATATATATATATATGGGCAGCCCCCTGTCTAATTGTTTGGCTAGTCTACTGATGAAGGACGTTATTACCACCTCATTCGCCAAATTGCAAATCCAGGTTAGACTATGCCGGCTTTACGTTGATGACATGATCCTTAGCCTACCCAAAAACTTAATCGATCAGGTATTGGAGGTTTTCAACAGCTTTCATGAGAGAATTAAATTTACTACTGAGCTACCTAATGACAATTGTATACCTTTTCTGATTTTTTTGTCATTAGGAATGAGGACGGCTCCTCTCTACGAAATGGGTACCAGAAACCCACTAGCTCCGGTAGAATTCTACATTATGACTCTCAACACTCCCTTTCCACTAAACTTAATGTGGCTAAGAACTTTGTGAAGCGGGTAAGAGACATGTCTAGTGCTGAATATATACAGGATGGTGAGGTTACTATTAGGAAAATTCTCTCTAAAAACGGCTACCCAAAGAGTGTTATAAATTCTATCATCTATAACAGAGATAATAGTAATGCCTTGGAATTAAGACCTCCGCCCCCTATGGGCTTTTTCGGTTGCCTTATGTGAAAGGGTTGACTGAAAAGCTTACTGGTGTCCTTAGAGGTTCAGTGCCAGATATGTCTTTTGCCAAATATTCCATCAGGAAGGTGGGTAATCTATTTAGCCGGACCAAGGACGTGATCCCTATGGCTAAGAAGTCTGGTATTATATATCAGATTGGCTGTAAGGACTGTAACAAAGTGTATATTGGCGAAACATCCACTTACTTCGCTACCCGTAAAAACTCACATAAAAATTACATTGATAGGGGCGAACGCCAAAGGACAGCCTTGACAGCTCACTGCGTTGACCTAGGGCCACGCAGATCTTGAAGCGGAAAATGTCAAAGCACTTTGCACGGAGAAAAATAATAAGAAGCGTAAGATTCTTGAAATGCTCTACATTCGGGGGAATAAAAACGCTATGAACAACAGATCTGATGTGTCAAAGATAATAGACTCTTATAAATATCTCCTAGGACCTGCTTCAGATCCCACCTAAGTCTCTTGTTTATTTTTCTACTTCCATCACAACATTGTCGTCCATCTTTAGTTTCTTTTCACTTAATACCTTCTCTTCTCACCCTACAGTGCTGCTTATCTTTTATCACTTTGTTTACTTTTTTACACTGTCATGTAGTAGTTTTTTCTATATCTTTTGCTCATTTAATTAATTTTATACTTTTATATATTATGTGAATCTAGTCTTTTATTTAGCTTTACGTAAGTCTTCATTTCTAGTCAATTTATGTTAGGTTTTTTGTATTATCTATTTTTGAGTAATATATTTCTTCTACCGAGACCGATTACCCGAGTTGAGTGAGGTGTATGAACTGTGTATATATATATATATATTATATATATATATATAATATATTATATATATATATATATATATATATATATATATATATATATATATATAAGGCTATGGAAAGTAATAAGACTAGAATATGAAGCGAAATTAATGCGAAGCATCAACAGTATTAAATGATAGGTAGACTCTGACCTATTGAATTTTGTACATGTGTGAAGGGCTGAATTTTGAAACAGATCTATCTGTTGAGTGGCGCTGTAACTCTTAACTCGCGAAACACTGCTTCGGATATAGAACATTATATATATATATATATATATAATATATATATATATATATATATATATATATATATTATTATATATATATATATATATATATATATATATATATATATATATATTATATATATATATAAATATTGGTTGCTTAAAAAGTATTTTAAAAAAATGCATAAAAAAATTGTTTTTATTGTAAAAGTAAATATGGTTGGATCTTTTATTGATTGACTATATTATTGCAGTATATAGAAGACTTCTTCGTGTAATCTGATGATAGATTGTCACGCATTAATATCACGCATGCAAGTTTATCTAATTTATTAGAGTGATATATCATTATTTTTTAATGTAATAATGCTAGCAGTATGTTATTTATACGTCTAAAAACGGGGTAGCTCGATACATTATCTAACAACTCTAGAAACACTTCGCTCGTGCTCAGAATATCATGAGTACCCAAAATTTTAGGTGGTATTGCTCCGGTCTCAATGCGCTTGACCTGAGGAAAGCATAATTACAATTTTCAAAAAAATAGCAAAGTTTATTTATTTATTCATGTTTACAATTTTCAAAAATTAGCACAGTTTATTTATTTATCTACTCACGGCAGCAAAATTAGCCATTACTGGACTGTTTTTAAGCTGCAAAATGTTATTTTACCTACACTGTCAAACAATACGGGAAATATTTTAAAACAGTACGCAAAATGTTTCAAAACAGTACGCAAAATGTTTTTGGTAATGAAAAAAGTACTAGGGAGTTATGGCTCATTAAATAACATGGGAAACAAGTCAAAACTCCCTAGGCGGGAAAATGAATGAGCGGAGGTTATTATTTTACAAATTATTGCGTGAATTTCGGTATTGTTTTATTTTGTAAACTATGATTCATTCTAGCTTGTTTCTAGTATGTAACTTTATTGTTACTTAAAATTACGATATTATTATTAATGTTTAACATTTAACATTTGTTTATCTAATAATATATAATTTTTTGGAAACAAATTGGCAACACTGATAATTTTGGCATTAAAAAATTATTTACCAGCTGTTTATGAATCGACAGATTTTTAATGTTTAAGTCGTCAGATATTGTATTTCATGTTCTTATATTTAGTTTAAGTATATAAAGTTACAAAAATAGAACGTTATCAAAAACTAAATCTGTAAACTAAAGTTAAGTTACTAAAACATAATGAGTGAGAAAAACAGTGAAGTGAATAAAGATACAAACAGTGTTGACATTGACGAGTTATTGGACCACACTCCACCTGATATTGTCAGCGTTGCATCTACTTCAAAGCAGTATTTACTGCCTGTAAAATCTTGCAGCAAGTATTTAAAAATAATCTTTTGTATATTTTTTTCTGCCGTTAGTAGATAAAATAGTATATGCTACTATGCAGCAAAGGAAACATTGCAGACTCGTGCAACTAATTACCTGCCTCGGCTTACGCCTCTGCAGGTAATTCGCCATTTGCCAGCCTCGGCTTCGCCTCGTCTGTCAAATGGGTTAATTATCTGCCTCGGCTTACGCCTCTGCAGGTAATTTCCATAGCCCGCCCTCGCCTTCGGCTCGGGGGCAAATTTATAAAACTCGTCTGCAAAATTCCATTTTGCTGCCTAGTAGCATAATATACTATTATTCATGTTTACAATTTTCAAAAAATTAGCAAAGTTTATTTATTTATTCATGGTTACAATTGTTTAAATTCATTTATTTATTCATATTACTTATTCATAGTTACACAGTTAGTCATTTACATGACTACATATGCTACAATATATACATTTTTGCAAAAATATATTAATAAATTATTATAGTAGATTACTATTTCTTTCCATAAACAAAAGGCCTTCGCCATCTTTGCCGCTAAGAGGTCTCATGGTTCTTGTTCTTGACTTCATGGCTCATATAAATGGTTTGTATAAGTAACTGACTACCACGATATAAGCGAATTTTCAAATATATTAGTCAAAAAACCTGATTTGTTTACATTATGTCGATCAATGACATAATGTTTTGTTTAAGATTTATATGTCAACCAATAGCGGTCCTATGGTTATCAGTATTAGTTCCGGTCGAACTCATACTGATATTACAATAAAACTTAGTATTTTGTAAATCATACATAGAAGTATAATAAAAACACTACATAAAGATTTGTCGTTTTTGAAATGTTTGAGGAGACATTTTTGTGAGTTAATGACGTCACACATTTTAAAAAGAATAGGGAACGGGACGTTAACAAGTTTGATTTTTGTACCAATTTTCAAATCTCGTATATTCGCACACAATCACTCACTCACACACACACAGATATATATATATATATATATATTATATTATATATATATATATAATATATATATATATATATATATATATATATATTAAAACATTAAAGATAATAATAATAACTTACAGGGTGAAAATATAGGTGTTGTGGATTTTAGAATTTTCGACATACGTCTTCGTCGTCTAATTTACGGTCTAACACCTATATTTTCACCCTCTGTTTTCATTTTTGTGTATATATATATATATATATATATATATATATATATATATATATATATATTATATATATTATATATATATATATATATATATATAATTATATATAATATATATATATATATATATAAAATTAAAGATTATATTGCAAGCCTTGATCTGGGATTCGAACCCCGAATGAAAGTCTACCCTAAACGCGGGTACGCTCTACCAACTGAGGTATTCAACAATATATACATATATATTTATGATCAGGGTCACCCTGATCAAGAATATATAGTTGACGATATAGATATAGTGACTCTGAAAATCTACTATACAAAGTATAGTAGTGGAGTTTATAAGTATTATGGAAGGTATAGTAGGAGAGTTTATAATTATTATGGAAGGTATAGTAGGAGAGTTTATAAGTATTATGGAAGGAGTTTATAATTATTATGGAAGGATAGTAGGAGAGTTTATAATTTATTGGAAGGTATAGTAGGAGGTTATAATTATTATGGAAGGTATAGTAGGAGTTATAATTATTATGGAAGGTATAGTAGGAGAGTTTATAATATTATGGAAGGTATAGTAGGAGAGTTTATAATTATTATGGAAGGTATAGTAGGAGAGTTTTATAATTATTATGGAAGTATAGTAGGAGAGTTTATAATTATTATGGAAGGTATAGTAGGAGAGTTTATAATTATTATGGAAGGTATAGTAGGAGAGTTTATAATTATTATGGAAGGTATAGTAGGAGAGTTATAATTATTATGGAAGGTTATAGTAGGAGAGTTTATAATTATTATGGAAGGTATAGTGAGAGTTTATAGTATTATGGAAGTAGGTTTATAAGTATTATGGAAGGTATAGTAAGAGGTTTAAAGTATTATGGAAGGTATAGTAGAGAGTTTATAATTATTATGGAAGGTATAATAATAGGAGAAGGTATAATAATAGTATAGAAGGTATAATAATAGGTATAGTAAGAGAGTTTATAACTATTATATAGAAGGTATAGCAGTAAAGTTTATTAGTATTATAGTAGGATAGGTTTTATGTATTATGGAAATTATAGTAGTCTGTACTGAACACCATCATAGTAAATATAGCATGTTTGATTTACGTTGACCTAGAAATGTTAGTGATCAAATATATTATATTTTGAAGTTAAGTTTTTTAAATGTTTTATTTTGCTGTATGTAAGGTTGATACAAGTCCTAAGTGGCGTTAGTTATAAGTTATAATGCATTATGGTATAAGAACGGTACTGCCATCTTTATATACTATTGCAATAGCGACAATGATTGATCTTCTCTTCTTTGAGCAATGTGTTATAATTAGCTCTTTATACCAATACGTGCATTTTAATAGATTCACCATACCTAAAGATCGGGTTAAAGTTCTAGATTTTGTCAATTTAAACATGAGATGAAGGTTTGGGGAAATAGTTGTAGAGACACGATGTCTAGGTTGTAGTAAAGGGTTAGGAGTACTTAGGATCTACCCTAGCTACCTAGGAGTCCCTTAGCCCTCGGATATAGCAATGTTATGTCTGGTTGTGTCTAATCTCTTGGGACATCCCCTGTATTGATTTACTCAAGGCTAAGCTCTAACCAAGGTAGATATGAAACAAGCTCTGGTCGGGTTAGAGATATAAACTCTTGTAAGGGCATCTCTACTGACCTACCTCTATCCATTAATTACCAGCTATTACTCCCATAACCCAAATCTAGTTAAATATTTGTTCTTCTTTAAATGGACTGGTTTATTTAGTTTAGATTGTTATTTTATTTTCATAATTTATCATTTTTAGTTTCAATACACCTTTATTACTGTGAAAATAACTAAATAAAATTATACTGAGCACTACTACAGGTTAATCCAAGAGGTTTGTAATAAAATACGTCTCTCCACCAATTATTTTATTTATTAAAGAGCTAGCTTTCGGCTGCATCCAACCATCATCAGTCTAGACGAGTGTTTGGTAGTAGGAAGTAGCGATATCAGAGGTAACCAGCACACTCAAGTGTAGTGTAGCTCTTTAATATATAAAATAATTGGTGGAGAGACGTATTTTATTGCAAACCTCTTGGATTAATAGCTGGACTCCACAATGCAGCCAACTTTACGGGATGACTACTACAGGTGATGATAATGGAAGTACCAAGAAAAAAGTCTCTTCGCTAAATATAAATAAACTTATAGACCGCATTTAACAAGTCCATCACTAGCCCGTAAGTGTGTACAGGCGCTGGTAATGGGCTCACTGTTGGCAAGAAGATCTTTGAACTACTGCGAAGCCATCACTAGTACTTGAAATTATATAGGCAGTTAGGCACTAGTGATGGGTTTATTTTATTTAGGAATAGCTTTAAACTACTACGAAGCCATCAATAGTGCTTGAAATGATAAAAGCACTAGTGATGGGTTTATTTTATTTAGGAATAGCTTTAAACTACTACGAAGCCATTACTAGTGCTTGACATGATAAAAGCACTAGTGATGGGTTTATTTTATTTAGGAATAGCTTTAAACTACTACGAAGCCATCACTAGTGCTTGAAATGATAAAAGCACTAGTGATGGGTTTATTTTATTTAGGAATAGCTTTAAACTTTTACGAAGCCATCACTAGTGCTTGAAATGATAAAAGCACTAGTGATGGGTTTATTTTATTTAGGAATAGCTTTAAACTTTTACGAAGCCATCACTAGTGCTTGAAATGATAAAAGCACTAGTGATGGGTTTATTTTATTTAGGAATAGCTTTAAACTACTACGAAGCCATCACTAGTGCTTGAAATGATAAAAGCACTAGTGATGGGTTTATTTTATTTAGGAATAGCTTTAAACTACTACGAATCCATTACTAGTGCTTGACATGATAAAAGCACTAGTGATGGGTTTATTTTATTTAGGAATAGCTTTAAACTTTTACGAAGCCATGAACAATGCATAAAATGTTAAATGCAAAGGTGATGGATTTAATGATGGTTGAAAGAGCTTTGAACCTAAATGAAGCCATCACAAGTGTATTCAGGATGGTAACAAGAAACGCACATACATACAGACTGACGAATTGGTAAAAACCAGTCATGATGTCTTAAAAACAAACCATAGAGATATATACTAGAGGAGGCATAGCCTATTTTAATACATTGAGAGGCCTGAAACATCTTTTTGGGGCTCTCATACAAAAGTAAGTTTAGGTTATAATAAATCAATTCATTTTGGCTATCCGTACGTTGTGTTTTGATTTGTATTTTTAACGTTTTACTATATAAGTAATAGTAATTCTGTACTGATTACTTGATTTTATTAATAAGCAAAGGTGTCAGGTTACTTTTTTAATGTTTCAAAATTTAACCTGTGGGGCCCCTCTAGTAATAATATCTCTATGTTAAAAGCACCTAAAACTGATAATTCAATTTATATCACGGTTTAAAACTTTGTTTAAACCCAACGGTTTAGAACACATTACTTTTCTCTATACCTAGGCCACGAATGAGAAAATTTCAAAATTGTTTACAACCTGACGAATACAAGATGAAAAAATGGTCTTATCTCCCTACCACCTATCGTCTGTTCCATATTTTATAAGTTTTATAAGAATAGGGGGGCTTTTAAGTTATTAGTTAAATAATATTTTACGTAATTTATTTATTGAGAGCATATTTAAAGACATTAGTTTGTTTCCTATAACAAAGATAATATATTCCCGTGAAATGAATCACTTTAAAATGTATCCTTTAATAAACTATTTACCAATCTCTTCTTTGATCATAGGATCGGCGATAAAACAACCTTAATAATTTCAAAAAGACTACAATGAAAATAAAAACTCGACATTGCAAAGGGTTACTCGGGAACAACGGAAACGGGAAATAATGCAGACAAGAAAAAGAGCTAAGACTGAATTATTAACCACGGGGGTTCGATTTTCTGTAGCAGCCCCTGAAGCACGTGGAAACAACACACCATGAGCTTGTCTAAATATCTAACAGTGCTCTGTACAACCATTTCATTCCGAAAAACAATTCAATCCACTGTCTAAAATATCTACACCTTACCAGTGTCTACTGACGGAAAATATGATTTCCAAACATTCTCAAAAAGAGCAAAAATAAACTACCTACTATCGTTGAAATAACATGTTATAGAAGAGCACACTACACTGGCCTTTTGGGATTGGTAATATACAGAATTAGATGTTACACACTAGTTTTATCCCATAATGTTATCAGTTTTAGTTTTTGTTTAACTTTTTTTTAAATGAATTTATTTCAGAAAATTTAATACAAATTATAAAAGTCACTTATACAAAAAAAAAAAATAGTTAACTAATGTTTTAATAAAGAAAAATACTTTACTGAAATACGGCACTCTATGGAAGGCCGTGCAGAGTGCCGGAGTATAATTAATTGTTTATATGCAGTTAGCAGATCTTTAATCTTTTAAAAAGTTAGAGATGGCATTGTATGTATATTTTCTACATTGCTTGTAATAAAATATTTACTTGTATTTATAAAGACATATAATAAATATTTTATCTACACAACAGATGTTGTGCGTTTTTCTCTATGACTCTATCATTTGTTTTTGTGACCTTTTTGGAGTGTAAAAATATTTTAATGTTTCCTTAAAATGATCGTAATCAGAGTAAATTGACTGTCTCATGTGAGGGGGAAGAGTTGTAGATAGAGGGAGCCCTGTATATCCAGGATCTTTGTCCAGAGGACGTAAGGTACCTGGGAACCTGGAAAATCCCCCCGTCTCATGAGACAACCTGGTGAATTTATTTATATATTTTTTAAACATCAGCATCATGTTATAGTTGATTAAATTTTATAAGGGCATTATTTCTAAAGTCGGATTATTGGATCAGGTGAATCCAACCTGTTTTTTTTTACACATAATTTTTATGATGAAATTTTGTAAACGGGAGATTAAGATCTCCCACTAGATTACATTTTTTACACTAGATTACATGTTTCAAAAAATTTGTCTTCAATTTCAAAAAAGAACATAGGGTTAAGTTATGCCTGTAGACATTTATTTTGATAAATATGACAATGCACTTCTTTTAGCGGATTTGCCATGAAAAAAAAATTGGCTAATGAGACAGGCGTTAGAGCAGGTGTCAAATATGTATGTATGTACGAGATTTTTTGTTCCAAGACGTTTCTATGGGACACGATAACTTTTGAGCGCTTTTTCAGATCGAAATGAAAGTCGGTATAGTAATTTAACCTTGTTAATGCCCGGAAACCTATTGTTTATCAAATATGTGTGACGATATTAACCTCACGATAATGAAGCCACAAACATTTTGAAAAACACAAATCTTCAAGAAGTGTTTAAATCGGATTGAAAGTTTTCACACGTGTACCTCTGATTAACGAAAATCGAATTTAAATTTTAATATCCGTATTAGTCCCGGTGTTATTGTTTGACATTCATAACATAATGTAAACAAATCACGTATTTTGATAAATACATTTGCGATAACGCCATGTAGCGGCCAAGAAGTCGAAGGCCTTGTCTTTTCTTTTAGTGGGTGTACAACCTGAGGGATAAAGAGAAACAACAACATAATAAGCCTTTAAATAAAGTTAACAGTCTACTAAAACTGCATTTCTCTATTGTCATGCTGGTTTAATCTATTCTACCCTTTATTAAGGCGTTGCATTATATAGTTTAAGGTAATGTTTACTTAAGTTAAGTGTTAGCTTTTACGAAATAGGGATTAGTAGGAGGGGAGGTATTCTCTATTAGTAAAGAGCCCCTAATGCAAAGATCTCCTCGGCAAGGATCATTAAGCAGCATTAAGCTCGAATAGCTCTAACTCATTAGCATAAACCTTAATTCATGTAACCTTCATTCATGTCTTTTACAGCTTATATAAACCTAAAATTAAATTCTAAATGTTTTTATTACTGCAATTAAATATTATTTGACTATTAATTACCTAAATCAATTGCCTCTCATTAGTATACAGATTTACCATCAGTAGCCTAATATAAATTCTGTAATGTACAATCTAATTTTATTTATTTATTTACATACTTGAGGTTACTTTATTACAAAGTTTCTCAATTGTCAAAATTTTACAATTAAATGAAAAAAAAAACAAAACAAGAAAACAAATAGATTATAAATTATTATACAGACTGCATAAACATGGGCAGCATAACTTTAATAACAAACTTAATTTAAAAAACAAAACAAAAAAAGCATAACATTACATGAGAAACACTTAACATTTAAGGTGGGAATACTAAATTATCAGCAAAAAATTAGTTTACATTATAGTAGGCTTTCTCAAGCAACATTGTTTTAATGCTTTTTTCTGAAATTTTTGGGTGGAAGTTCAACTATTGAAGCTGGTAATTTATTAAAGCACCTTATTCCATTAAAATTTGGGGACTGATGTCTACAATGTTGAGTCTACAAGTGGGAATATTGATGTTAGCAATATATCTAGTGCCATAATTGTGGTTCTTAATATAATTGAACTCCCCCTCATCATACTTTGCTTTAACGAACAACAACAATGAAAAAATATAGGCTGAATGAAAAGTTAAAATTTTATTTTCAATAAAATATTGTTTGCACTTGGTAATTCTAAAGTTCATAATTAAATTCTTTAAAGTCATAGTAAAGTCATCATAGTAAAAGTTCACTTACTTAATTCTAATTTTCATAATTACTAGAATGTATTACTAACTTTGAATTGAGAATCTATTCTTATATTGATTACGTTTATAAAGACTAAACCCGAGTAGTGCAGGATTGCCGATTGAAAAAATTGATCTGTTGACACCACCTGCAGACTCACCCGAGTATTGCTGGATTGCCTATTGAAGAAAATGCCCTAACTTAAACAACCAATGTATGTTTAAGTTAACTTGTGAAACTACCTTGTAAATATCCTTCGAACACATAATCATAGTTATTTACGCAACAAGGGATTAAAGCAGGGTTTCCCGCAATATGTCCTGTTTTCACTGCAAAAGAAAACTGTGTTGACTTTTGTGAGATAAAATAGAAAATCGTTAGGACGAGGGAGATAAAATAGTTAGCTTCCAAGGCTTGCTGGTGGAGTTAACATC
>JACMZG010001863.1:3812965-3891499 GCA_018340805.1 Microvelia longipes
TTCGACTGCTTACTGACAATTTAAAAAAAATCGAATTAATAGAATGTTTTATCTGATTCCATAAACCAGAACAACAACTACACGAAAACTACTGATCGTACATTGGATTAATGCTAATTACACTGGACTTACATTAGGCCGATTCTATTTAACCTGGGACGATTCCATCTGAAATCAGGCAGGGGGGTCAAGCCACCCACGCCGATTTTCTTGAAAATTTGGTATGATGCTCTATTCAGGAGTGAAACTAAGTTACCAAAACGGTTTTGCTAAAAACTATTTTTTTTGGGAGTTACGGAGGGTCTAAGTTTAAATAATCACCAAATTTAGAAAAGAAAGTATGTATCATAAAAACCGTCATAAATAAAGAACCAATAGTGATAAAATGGAGTTTTTGGTTTCGTTTTAAAGGGAAAGGATGTGTCCATATAGACAATTATGTATCTGAGTTCCTACATATAATTCCAAGGTACTTAACAGTTGGCTTGCTGGTGGCTACTTCGTTTTGGTGGCTACTTCGACTTGGACTGGGATTATTGTAGGAATTCTCTTTTTAGTTAAAAATATGGCTTGTTTTGTTCAATGCTAAGGAAAGGTTATGGTTTGACATCCATCTCATAATGATTCTCATAATTTGGTTGAACTTTATTTGGGCCATTTCTACGTCTCGGGCTATGATGATTGCTGCTATATGGTCTGCATATGCTATTAATGTGCATTCATCTGGCAAAGCAATTCTGAGAAGTTCATCATATACTATGTTCCACAAGTCTGGGCCAAGGATATGCAGCCCTGCGCTGCACCAGCTGTAATTTTTGTTTTTTTTCTGTCCATCTTTTGTGTCATAGCGGAGGTTTCTATCATTGTGATAGTCGTTCAATATTCTTAACATGTATTTTGGTGACTTGAAATGTTCTTCCAGAGCCTTTATCATGTCGCGCATCTAACTGAGTTAAAGCGTTCTTTACGTCTAATGTTACCAACAACACGACTCTTTTGCATCGGGAACTATGATTCTCTGCTGCTGAGACAGCCTCAGGGATCTGCCTTATTGCATCTCTGGTAGAAAGACCTGGTCTAAAACCAAACTGTTGCGGTGCAAGGTCTCCTGATGAAGTTATAGCGGACTTCATTCTTTCTTTTATAAGTTTTAATTTTATCTAACATGCCTAAAGGGCGGTACGATGAGGCTTGTTCAGGGTCTCCCTTACCTTTGCCTATTAAAACGAGACGACCTACTTCCCATTCAGAAGAGAATATAGCTTCGTTGAGGCAGGAGTTGTATGTGTCTATTAGATGGGTGGATTTATGTTTCAGTACTTTCTTTAAGGCTTCCGATGGTATTCCGTTTGGTCCAGGCGCTTTTTTGTCCTTCTTAAATAAAACAGCTTCCTCTCATTCTTCAAGGATAAAAGTGGGACATTCGTCGACATCTCTAATGGGATCTATTATAAGGATAATAGATCCCACCTCACTATCTAAGGAGCTGGTGAGATGGGTGAGATCGAGAACAATTTATCGATTTCTTTTTCATTCACGAACTATCCATTTCATTACTCGACTTCATATCACCTAGTTTTTTCATTAAAAGCTTATAGCCTAGGCCCCAGAGGTCTGAGTCGATGTCCTTTACCAGTTTTCTCCAACACAGAGAAAACAGATGTTTTTTTCTTTATAGCTCGGCAAAGGGCTTTCCGTGCGTATTTATAAGACGCCAATTTATTTATTCTTTCGATTTCGATTTGCTCTGGGCAGAACGAAATAGGGATAGAACGGGATAGAAATAGGGATAGAACGGGATAGAAATAGGGATAGAACGGGATAGAAATAGGGATGTTGCTAATTGGTCCGAAAACCAATTAGCAACATCCCTATTTCTATACTGTTCGATGATAAGGAGAATGTCTACTTTCTTCTCTTGGACTATTTGGTACATTACGTCATCTGTAAGTCTACTTCTATGCATATTTCCTTGTAAAACGCGAGCCATTATAGGCGCTGTTTGGCTTCCTTGAAGGCTTCTCTAAAAACTTTACACCTTTCGGTACCGGGTACGTGATTAACTTCGGTATCACCTGGGTTTTTTCAACACAGAGAACGCAATTTTCGGGTTCAGTACAGTCTTTGGCCTTGTGGTTTTCCGAAGCACACTTGTAGCATAGCTTACTTCTGTCAGCTCCTTTGCAGTTACGAGCCATGTGGTCATAGCTTAAACATCGAAAGCGTCTTTTAACTACGGCTCTTCTCCTTACTATGCAAACAAGCCATCCAATTTTTATTTTTCCGGTATCTACAATTTTTTCTGCTAGTTCTTCAGCCATATCTACAATTGCTATCCTTCGTCCTCTTTCATTTGGAGTCGTAAGTCCTACTTTAGCATCCTTTATCCCAGGGCCTGTTCGACTTCATCAGGCTCTGTAAAGGAGCCTATGCCCATTATTTCTATAGAACCTTTAGACTGGAGATTCGACACTGTCGCTTCTGATCCAAGGAACTGCTCTATGTTAAATTGGAAGGCTGCTTTATTTTTGCTGTTCGGGTCTGGTGCTAATAAGATCCCCTTATTTCGAGTTTTCCTGATGAACTTTAATTCCGTCTCTGTTTCTTCCGAAATAATGTTCTTTATTATTTCCCTCAGAACTTCTACATAAGATTTACCTTATACTGATTGGATTAGAATTGCATTACTTTTTTACGTCTTTTCTTCTTCATTTGTTCCTCTATTCTCTTTTTTCTTTCTATTTTTTGTCTTTTCTTCTTTTTTAGCGAATTTTCATTATGAAAATGACGCTTATGAGGTTGTTCGGATGGCGGAAGTTGAGGGTGGGAGTGAGCGGAATCGGTTCCTATTGGCTTCCTGATAACAAAATATATGTCCCAAAAAAGTTTATATATATGTATATATTATATATATATATATATATATAATATATATATATATATATATATATATATATATATATATATATATATATATATATATATATATATATATATATATATTTATATTATATATATGTATGTAAGAGTTTCTACCCTTTCGTATGGCGAACGATAACTCTTGAAGGCGTTCTCAAATTGAAACGAAACTTTGCAAATCGCGAGATGTTAAGGAGGTTACGAAGCCTATTGTTTATAAAAACATTATGACGTCATCAATCAAAGTTATGACGTCATGAAAAAAAAAAAAATTTTAAACTTGAAATGGCTTTAAAACGGCTAGCTGAATCGATTAAGACCAATTTCAGCTCAATCGAACCATCACAAATGGCGCAAACAGTATACATATATATATAATCTTGTATATATGTATACGTCTAGGTCAAAGACTCGTACGATATCTGTTGGGTTCAGTAGTGTTAGAGGGTGAGGATGTAGTATATTAGAAGAGCCTCTACCTCTTGCTCCATCCTGGTAAGCCTACTGTCCCAGAGAGACAGGACAAAAATGGCTTCCACTAATCCACGCCGAGCTAAGCAGGCCTGTAAAGAGGAAGAACCTCGAAGTAGTCTTTATATGGTCGAAGTCATTCTAAAACTATTGCGACCGGTTTCAGATCAATCGGACAATCCTAAGTGACGAAAACGGTATTTTTATTTTAAAAAATCATGGATATATTTTTTTCAACCTAAAGGTTATACTCAAATAAACAATTTGTTTACAAAAAAAAATTTGACATTTTTCTTTAAATTGTATAAACAATCATAAATGTGTGTAAGAGTTAATGCCTTTTTCTATGGTGGACGATAACTAAAACTGATGAAAGATGAAACTATAATCTTTTCTTACCCTTTATACAAGGTTACTCCAACAGTTGCAACGTGTGGATTTATTTCTTGTATTCTTTATACCTCTATAAAAATAGTTAGTTATGTATTTAAATATACTTATTATTTTTTTATATTGCTTGTTAACTTTAATATTATTGCTTACTATTAATAATAGAGGATTAATAAAATCAAATATGTGAGAAAGCCTCTCAGGCCCGCGAAGCGGGCTTGTGAAACGAGGCTATGAAAATTCGCTAAATACGTGGCAAAATGCCATGTAACAAGAAACGATAATGAACCATACATAATACAAACAACAACAATGTGGCCGCGAAGCGGGCGAGGCGCGAAGCGCCGAGAACGCGTAGCGGCTTCGGGCCGAAGGCCCGTATTCTTCTTTTGTCTTATATTTTTCTTCTCCTCTTAGTCCCTTCTCTTAATTTCTTAGTCTTCATTCTTTTTCCTTTTTCCGTCTTTATTTTCCTGCAGCTTTTTTCTTTTTTGAACTGAGTTGAGCTTTAACGCGTCCGTATCAGATCCGTCAGAATCAGTGGATTTATTTACTTTCAGGCATCTGAGACAGAGGAGTCAGATTCCTCGTCATATTTCTCGTTCTTAGATTTCTTATCCTCCTGCTTAATTAGGGGATAAGCTGCTGGTCTTTTCCTCCTTAGAGTTTCATGGCTTCTTTGCTGCGGGTGACTGGTTTGAGCAGTTTGGCTTATTGCTTCTCTTTCCTCAGCCGCAATCTTTGTTCTTCGACGGTTTTCCATTACTTCCTGCGATTCCTTTCACAACAAAACGCTTCTTTTGACGTCTTGGCTTATGTTCCGCTGTCTTTCAACTGTTTTCTTCATAGCCTTCACAATGTTTTTATGTTTCAACAGCTCTTCTTCTTCCTTCTGTTAAGAGTTTAAGATGTCAACGGCAGGGTCGTTTAGTTCTTTGCTATCTTTTTGCGACGCGCTCTCGTTATTCTGGGCTTGTTTATCTCCTTCTATAGCCTTTGGTTAGTCTTATACTTCATCCTTACTATTATCACTTGTAATATTAATTATAATAAATATGTAATATCAAAAAATGACGTCACCCAAGTACAGTTATGATATCAGAGCCCAGGTATCCTGCCTCTAGTAGTATAAGTCTATTTGTTACCAATTTACCAAGCTACCCAGGCAATGATAATTAGCTCTGGTATCCTTCCTCTAGTAGTATAAGTCTATTTGTTACCAATTTACCAAGCTACCCAGGCAATGATAATTAGCTCTGGTATCCTTCCTCTAGTAGTATAAGTCTATTTGTCACCAATTTACCAAGCTACCCAGGCAATGATAATTAGCTCTGGTATCCTTCCTCTAGTAGTATAAGTCTATTTGTCACCAATTTACCAAGCTACCCAGGCAATGATAATTAGCCCTGGTATCCTTCCTCTAGTAGTATAAGTCTATTTGTCACCAATTTACCAAGCTACCCAGGCAATGATAATTAGCCCTGGTATCCCTTCCTCTAGTAGTATAAGTCTATTTGAAGCTCTTGTACTCAGTCTATTTGTCACCAATTTACCAGCTACCCAGGCAATGATAATTAGCCCTGGTATCCTCCCTCTAGTAGTATAAATCTTCTTGTCTGCCACCATATACCAGGCATCATAAGAGCCAGCTATCCAGGCATTATAAGAGCCCAGGTATCCTGCCTCTATTTGTCACCAATTTACCAAGCTACCCAGGCAATGATAATTAGCCCTGGTATCCTTCTCTAGTAGTATAGTCTATTTGTCACCCAATTTACCAAGCTACCCAGCAATGATAATTAGCCCTGGTATCCTTCTCTAGTAGTGTAAGTCTATTTGTCACCAATTACCAAGCTACCCAGGCAATGATAATTAGCCCTGGTATCCTCCTCTAGTAGTATAATCTTCTTGTCTGCCACCATATACCAAGCATCATAAGAGCCAGCTATCCAGGCATTATAAGAGCCCAGGTATCCTGCCTCTATTTGTCACCAATTTACCAAGCTACCCAGGCAATGATAATTAGCCCTTGCATCCTCCCTCTATTTGTATAAGTTTCTTTGTCACCAAATTACCAAGCTACTCAGGCAATATAAGAGCCCTGGTATCCTCCCTCTAGTTGTATATGTTTCTTTGTCACCAATTTACCAAGCTACCCAGGCAATATAAGAGCCCTGGTATCCTCCCTCTAGTTGTATAAGTTTCTTTGTCACCAAATTACCAAGCTACTCAGGCAATATAAGAGCCCTTGCATCCTCCCTCTATTTGTATAAGTTTCTTTGTCGCTAATGTACCAAGCTATCCAGGCAATGGTAAGAGCTCTGGTATCCTCCCTCTAGTATTATAAGTCTCTTTGGATGCTAATTACTCACAGGTTATGGTACTTGAGCATTTAGGTACCAGACTGCATGGCATTACTAAACGTTGTGTGTAAATTATATAGAACGAATATATTTAGTTGGGTAGACTTCGCAATATTCAAGTCAAAAAGGTGAATCAATAATATCTCTCATGGTAATTGGCTAATAAGCTTCACCTAGTGGCGTTACCAGTGGCTGATATGACCTTACTTCTTTTATCATTTGTCTTGACTTTCTATGCATTAGTGTGTTTTTTGTATTAACTTACTGATGTACATCTTAACTTTTTGGTAGGTATCATAACTTTTTAGTGAGTACCTTAAATTTACCCTAAAGTTAGGATACCCACCATTTATAAACATTGATTTGATGGATATTAAGGAATATTATTGTTATATTATTATTATTATTATATTATATGTTATATTATATTATGTTATGTTATATTATCATATTATATGTTATGTTATATTATCATATTATATGTTACATTATGATCATATTGATCTTATTAATTATTGATAAAAATCTATATTGATATTTTGGATGATTGATGTTGAATCATTTAATTTATACATCAGTGAAACTTAAAACTAATCTATGAATACAGCAGCATAAAATATAACGGTCATATTTTTAAATTCGAATGTTTTACTAGAGCGTTAGGGTACCCGCTATAAAGTTAGGGTTCTGGAAGCCATTTTACTGCACTGAAATAGTACCGAGTCTCTGTTGGTTTTCTAGTAAGGTGAAAATTAAGAAAGATTGTATATACAGCAAGTTGAAGAATCAGCTACCGTGGGTACTTACTGGACCGGTTTTGGCATAACGCCATCATCAGCAGGCGGGGCAACACTCGAGCTCTCAATTAATAAAGGTATTTCAGTGAATACCTTCTAGTCTCAATTGGATCTTCAGAGGGCTCTTCGTGCTCATTGAGACTAGAAGTTATTCACTGATATAACTTTATTAGTTAAGAGCTCGAGTGATGCCTCGCCTGCTGATGATGGCGTTACGCCGAAACTGGTCTAGGGATATTCATATTCATATACAACAGCAAGTATCGACGGTAGCTGATTATTGAATCAAGGTGAAAACTTTAACTCTAAAACAAGGTTAAAGTAGAAGGCTAAGCAGTGGTTAGTTAGAATACATAAAGTCCAATTGATTGTTAATAGGTCAGATTAAAACGCATATTTATATCAGATAGTCTTTGCTGTCTCTATTTTATGTATACTTAGTGATAAAGGCGATGACGATAATATTCATATTATTCTATTTAATATCGAATTCTTTAATGATAATAAGTTAGCATACAATAACCACGTGTTATCTGTTGCAGTCATATTGGAGATATATACAATGACAAACTGAGTACTTCGGATATAACGAGCAGTGACACAAACAGCAATTCTAACTTTAATCAAAATACTACCAACTTCTCTCATAACAGGTAAATAATAGTTATTTTTATTTTAACAACTTCCGTCTAAAGCTCTAGCGTACGCGAGGGGTTTGAGGTCCCTTGAGTGGTTCCGTACAATTCTGAATTGTACAGAAGTCTATACAAAAATTTACCTCTAATTTCAGGTAGCAAGGTTTAAAATAATCGGCTCATTAAAACCACTTCCTACCTGATTATTGGTTGAGACCTTCACTAAAATAAATTAATATAGATTAGGATATTAATACTAACTCCTCTTTAACCTTTTCTTTCTGTCTATAAATTGTTTGCTTCTGCGCATATATATATATATATATATATATATATATATATAATATAACATGTTAAACGAAATAATCGCTATAAATACACACACACACACACACACACACACACATATATATATATATATATATATATATATATATATATATATATATATATATATATATAATATATATATATATATATACTATAAGAATGGGGTGGTCGAACTTATCCATCTCCGTATCTATCTATAGCTTGAAAATTCATTATCTCGATGTTGTTTGCATGTTGACACTTATTAAAACATTATCAAAAATGATAATGTTTGCTATTTTATACTATAAAAATTGTTGTATTCCTTTGTCTTTAATCATTTTCTTGCGTCTGTGTCTATACTTTAAAAAGCCAAGTTTTCCCCAAGCGCCATTGACCCCAGTGGAACCTCTTTGATATCTCATAGAGATTTGCATGCATATATTTATTAGGCTTGGATTTATAATGCAAGTGCGTTTGCCAGGGGTTACTGGTGTAATGATAGCACCAGCCCCTCCACCCAGACAGTTTGGGTTCAATAATGGTCGAGGCCTCTAGAATTTTATGCGAGGTATGAAAATGCTTTCATGTGCCGTCCCTCAAAAGAACGTTAAGCTGGTGGTTTATAGTCTGTGCGTTTTCAGGTACTCCTAACAGATCCCTAACCCTAAATGAACCTAGGTTTATCACAATTTAGGACTATCAATAGTAGCTGATTTATAAATTAATAATATGTTTCTCTCTTATGGCATTTACCCTCCAAACCCAAACAATCAATTTATTATGTATCAAAAATTTTGGGTAAAAAATCTCTGTTCGATTTAGATGACCGAGCAAGAGAAAAACTTGTTATTTACATTTATTAGATTTTACCTCTTCTTAGCACTTCTGAATGGAAATAGATTGGATATGATATGTCAGGATCAATAATGTTATTTGGCTCCTAATGTTATATCATGAATATGGCATTTGAAGCAGGATGGCTTAGTCTGGCTGTAGGGCGCGTGTTGTTCTTAGTTGAAGCTATTACAACGTTGTACAAAGTCACGGCTTTTCTGCGAATTAAACGAAAAATGCCTGTATTTGTGCTCAAAAGATTAAAACACTATATTTTATCTATGAGACTAAGCAAGTAGGGCCCAACAACGTGGCATAACTGCTACAGGTGATTTCACTTGCAAAACGTTATAATTATGAAAATATACTTAGAGAGCTGCGTAAGTGTCTACAGAACAGCAAAATACTCAAATTGTCTTCCAAAGGGAATGCGCTTGAATTCATTCATTTATATTAAATATGCTGCGACTAAATATTATAATGCAAGATAGAATATTTCAGATCTACCATCACTAAACCATAAAAAAATGGTCGCGATGGAAGTGAGAAACCATGGAGTTTGATGATCTGTTTTTAATCATTATTTGTCTTGGTTTAATTTTAGGAGTGAAGAATGGAAATGCTGGGAAGATAACAGACAGGATAACTTAAGTAATCAGAGGCAGCCTAACCTTAATTCTCCTGATTACGCAGGTATATATGTTTGTCAGGTATCTGTTGGCAAAAGTAAGCATGGAGCACTTGTTATAAACCAGCTTCTAATTGATGGATATTGACTAAACTTTAAAGTTAGACCAGTCGGGATCAAAATGAACATAGTTTATGACTCATTCAGATTTATTTTCAAATAATAGGGGTTACTGCAGAGAAATAAAATTTGAGTACCATAGCTTAATTTGAATGTAATCGATAGATCATTGACTAAATTTTATAATAAACGGCTTATAGGTCAGAATAAGCACATTTTGTGCCTCATCGAGGCACAAATAGGGTTTAGTGTAAAAAATGTTCAACCGTAACAGATTGAATTTACCGGATCAAGATTTTTTATTGAGAACACATTCATTTTCCTATACACCTACGTTATAAATTAGGAAAATAAAAATAGAAACATATGAATTGTTTTAAGAAAGATTGAACAATAAACCAAAGTAACAACATATCAACATATTAATTTATGTTATTTTTGTTTAATTTCAGAAGTAAGCAGTAGCAGTAGTGGAAGTAGCGAGGAGGAGAGCAGCAGTGATTGGGAGGTTGAAGAAATACCGAAGACTGGCTTCGTCAATCCGAATTATCCAGGCTTCCAACATCTGGCTAACTCAGAGCAGACCGGCTTTCCGAGGGATATCAGTATAGACAGCCTAGACGAAGGATCCAATCCCCTCACTTCCGTGTCCGAACTAACTTCAACGCCTGGTGATTCAGACAATGCGATTCAAAGGATTTCTGATGACAGATGTGAACATGAAATAGATGAAAAAGCCAAAGAGATTTGGAATGAAGTTAAAGAACTGTCTTCCAAAATCCCGTGCTCATTGGAACAATCAATAATTGATAAATCAGAGGATAGTTGGAAAAATTACGAAGAAGAAGAGTCGGCTTATAGGGACGAAGGTTGGAAAGCAATAGAAAACGATAAAGGTTTAGAAGAATTATCTAATTTCGAAAATACAGATACGAGTGATAAAGAAGATTCCGATACGGAATCAGATTTGGATCGGTCTGAAAAGAAAGATCCTGAAAAAGATGTAAATTTAGAAGAAAATAGCGAGGATAACAATAATAATGAAGAAAGGAAAATTATAGATGAAGTAAATAAATTAGATGAAACAGATGTAAAAGAAATATATTCTAAAGATAAATTAAATAATTTAGTACAACAAGAGATAAAACAAAATAATATGGAAGTCGAGGAATGTAGTGCTTCATGTTATCTTCGACCAATAAAAGAATCAGAACATAAAGTGACTGAAATTCAAAGGCCTAATTCCCTTAAACCGTTAGACTGCGCTAGACCGGCTGGGCCAGAATGTCTTAAACCAATTCCAATGTACCCAGCTAGTAGAAATGAATTTACCAATGATAGATTGGATATCAAACCTAACGAACTTGACGATAGATTGCCTGAAAAATCAAATGAATTATCTAATGAAAGATTGGCTGGTAAATCCTCTGATAGTGAGGTAAGCAATGATACTAATAGATCGGAGAAGGGAGAAAGAGAAGCAGCTCCTAGAAAGAAAGAGAAAACGGAAATTAATATGAATGTTAAAAAAATGTCGACGCAGAGGTCGTCAACATCACCTCGATCCAGTAAAGGTACAGTATTTCTCACACTAATAAACAACGTAGTTTGTTTAATGGAAATAAGACAAAAAAACTTTATAGAGGCCTATATTTTAAATTATTTCAGCTTTTGAGGACCTATTTTGGACCAATATTTTGGACTTATATTGGATCAATATTTTGGACGTATTCCTCCTCAAAAGCTTGAATAATTAATGGAAATACTCTTACTAAGCCTCGTTCTTGGGACACGACCATATTCATTAGGTACCATGTGTTCATATTAGTAATCCAAAATTTGTTAATTAGATGGCTTCAAATCTTTGTTATTAAGACTCCATGGAACAATAACCTACATATATTAGACAAGCAGTGGAGGTGCTCCACTGCATTATCACTGAAAACGTATTGCTTTTAATCCAGTTTAAAAGCATTATACGTGAAATTGAGTTGTTACGATTATCTTAATCACTCAATTGAAAATCACAAAGTACCTGAAAATTTACAAGGAGTAACGATAAGTCAAAAAATGTCGGATCTCCTATGATTTATATAAATTACATATAACAATAACCTTTGGTGGCCTAAATATATCAGTATAGTGCCATCTTAAAAGGGAGAGTTTAATAATCTAAATTAGGGTCCATTAGATAAATTTTCTGATCCGATTTGTGTGGGTTGTGTGGGTTGAGTACTTTACATTAGCTTATTATAATTTATAATACTAAAAAAATTAAAGTCAGAAATTAGTTAAACCATTTGATATTGAAACAATTGGTTAGGGTGAAAGACCTTAAGCAAACTTGAGTCAATGTAGAATGATTTTTCCGATACAGTCCATCGACATGACCATATTATTTAGTCGGTAGTAAAGAAATATATACATCAAGAAGGGAAAGTCCCTCAAGAAGTATACTAACCCATGTAAAACAATTTCAGACATGCCTGATTAGCTAAAAGCTGGCTCAAAACAAAGAGCTATTATTACTAGAGGGGCCCTATAGGTTAAATAACTGTGTATGAGCCTTCTAGGATTTACTTTCTAATTTATTCTATTTTATTGGCAGCACTTATAATTTAAGTTGAGTTTTACTTTTTATCGTGTATTCGAACTTGCTGGTTTAAACGTTTGTAATAAATTCTGTGAAATAATTGTTACAATCATTTAGTTAAAGCAAAAAACCTGCAGTACAGGTATATTACATGCTTTTTCAGGTTTTGATAAATATAAAGACGAAGTGCCTTAAATATAACATAAAATTGCGATTACTATGATTATATCAAAACACTTTAGGTTAATTATTCTTACATTACCAATAAAAATCAATATTTTAAGGAAAGAAACACTTAAGACTTGCAAAAATATAAAAAGTCGTGTAGTACACACAAAAAATAAAAGTTTAATTAGCCGCTCGTTTTAAGTAATTTAAACAAATATAGTGTTTAAAGAATCCCTTAAATCTTTATTGAATAAGACAAAATATGTTTACTCCAATTACAAACATTAAAAACGATAATGCCGAGTACCGTAAATAATTTGTTTACATTTACAAGCGTAAAACAAGAAGGCTGCGCCCATGGGAAAATTTGAGCCAAGTCCCTGGTGGACAAAATATGAACTACATTCCATGTCTGACAGAAATCACGTTTGTTTCTCTACTTGGTATATATATTGCTTTAGTAGGTAGAGATAAGTTATTCTCAGTTATGAATTATCTTTAATCATATGCACTCTTAAACCTTTTTTTTTCATTGGTGAATTTTTTTATAATATTCAGCTATAACTTCTTTTTCTTAATTGCTTTGAAAAGGTTCTAGAATATTATACAATTTGAAAGCTTGAAGTTGGCCAAGTAAACTTGTTTGAAGTTAGCCACATATCTGCTAAAAGTGGCTGATTTTGTGACGAGCGAACTTGTTTAAAATTAGCCATCTTTTTGATACTAGTAAATAATATTCAAATGAGTAAAGTGTTATCTTCTAAAAAATTAAATCAAGTCCCCGAAGCTTATGCCACTAGCTTGTACACCCCTGACTTTGAACAGAAGCAGGTTTAGTTACATGTTGTTACATGTAAAGATAATTTACGCTTTTATGATGTCTGACATAGCTCTCGGAGCTATTGTTACTGGTAGATAATTGTGAACTCTTCATGTAAATTAATGTTAAATGTAAAAATAATAATGTACATCAATGTCATGGTGGTTCTCAAATTTGACGTCATCGCGTACCATCCAACATAATATTTGGCGTACCATCACACGTTGTATCTCATGGGGGAGGGGGGTACTCTTAATAGGCCCTTCCTTTTCATGAAATATGATAAAGCACCAAACACACAGTCCATGCCACCTATGAGACAGAGTCAGAAAAGGAAAAAATAAAATTGCATCCTTTTTCAATCCATATAATAATTATTTTTATTCCTCAATAGTGAATAGAATTCAACAAAAATCAAAATAAAATGCTGTAACGGCACATTATCTTATTTGTAATTTATAATGAATAATAAAATTATGAAACAAAAAAACTACCTAAAATATTTCGCTTTAATAATAAAGTATTAAAAATATGCTAAAAATTACTTTACTGCTTTTAATTTTTATTATTTTTTTAATAATATTAATTTATTTTATTAATTTTCTATTAGTATTATTTTTATTGCTTTTATTATTTTTTTATTATTTATACTAATTTTCGAATACTATTAATTTTTATTATTTTCTAATCATATTAAGTTTATTGTTTTATTAATTTTCTAATGATAATAATTTTATTGTTTTTATTAATTTTCTAATAAAACTGATAAATCCTTCGCTCTTGATGATCATAAAAAAGTGCTGCCTATTAAGTAATATTAAATTAAAACAATAATTAACGGCTCTGAACTCGCTTACACACCTGCTCTCTAGGGAACTAAATTTTCCTCTATATTTTGCCAAGTTATATAATGATTTTCTCGGTGGCCACAGATGTAACCTTAGCTAAATATAACCTGAGCAAAAGGAACATTTCGGAAATCAAAATATCTCACTTGGGAGCCATTTAGTATTGTGAATTCTGCTTCTTTCGGGAAAGAAATGATTTTTCACTAAACAAAACTTTATACGTATATATCTTACTTTAAACTTTTTTTTGTTTCTGATTTACATAATTTGGAATTTATTGATGTTTTCTGTTCATCTTGAAATTCTGCTTCAATATTCTACTATACATTCCCGCTACCACCCCACCCCACCCGACCCTACTCTCCTCGCTCCCTTGTATTGCATTGTTGTATACATATATTTATGTTTCTTTGATACTTCAGCAAGTACTAAATTTGTTGATCAGCTGTAAGATAATTTTGCAGCTTAGATAGATGCAGCTTTAACAGATACTATACCTGCATGTGCCGGGTTATATTCGGAAAAAGTAAGTGCTAGAAAAATTACCATTTTAAAAACCCAGGAAGTGTATACCATTTTAAAAGTACAGGAAGTGTATACCATTTTAAAAGTACAGGAAGTGTATACCATTTTTAAAAGCACAGGAAGTGTATACCATTTTAAAAGCACAGGAAGTGCATACCATCTTAAAAGCTTAGGAAGTGTATACCATTTTAAAAGCACAGGAAGTGCATACCATCTTAAAAGCAAAGGAAGTGTATACCATTTTAAAAGCACAGGAAGTGTATACCATTTTTAAAAGCACAGGAAGTGTATACCATTTTAAAAGCACAGGAAGTGCATACCATCTTAAAAGCTTAGAAGTGTATACCATTTTAAAACCCAGGAAGTGTTATACCATTTTTTAAACACAGAAGTGTATACCATTTTAAAAGCAGGAAGGTATACCATTTTTAAAACACAGGAAGTGTATACCATTTTAAAAGCACAGGAAGTGTATACCATTTTAAAAGCACAGGAAGTGTATACCATTTTAAAAGCTACTAGACAGCCTGAAATTCAGGAAATTTAAAGATAGTTAAGCTATTCCTCACAGCTTTGGTGAAATTAGTTCAGGTAACAGGACATATGGGAACTACTGGGAAGACAAGTTGACCAAGAAAGGGGCCTCAATACCATTTATAAGACCACAACCAACTATTAACTTGTTAAAAAGTTGGCTAAGTCATTTGTGAAAAAAATGGATTTGGAACGAGGCACCTCTTACGTGAAAAACAGCGAAGGATGAAGGCAATCTAAACTATTTCCCCCCTTTTTAAATTGAAGGAAAACTTGGTGGCTGATAGAGTATAGTTGATTCTACTTAAAAAACATGGTTGGTCTCACAACTGGACATGGTCCCCTTAAAACACCATACTCTTATGTGAATTTCTCAAAACTCCATATGCTAAGTATTTAAAGTGGGAGAGGATACTGCTTACCACTTCATAGGGTACTGTAAAGCATACAGCAGAGTACAAGACTTATTGGGAAACTTAAAATAGATCTGTTGAAATCATGGTTCGTTTAGAACAATTTGATGCTCGTATAGAACAGAGCTGTTGGAATCGTTACGTCTGTAATAGTAAAAGTAATATGCTAGTTCCCAAATGTTAGAACTAGACATCCCTCTGGATGGGTTTGACTCAATTAATTATTTGAAAAACTACAGTACCAAATTCGCAAAAAACAGACAAAATGTGTATTCTTACCGTCAATAATTTGTGTACGGGGTACCTTGAAACTTTACTTCGCCATATTCGGTTCGCTATGCTCATCCTCATATATTTTGATTTGCTTGGCTCATCTATTGTCGGAATATGGTAATCTGCATTAAATCTCCGTACGGATTAATACTCGCATTAACTGTCTTCGCTACAGGAAAAGCACTCGTTTTCTTCCCAGCAGTCACCTATCCAGATACTGACCAACAATAATATAATACAACGAAAGAATAGAAAGTCTCTCTACAGTTTAAGATATATATTTACTATAAAGCAGAGCGCTTTCGACCTAACAAGAGGTCATCTTCAGTGCCTATTAAACAAATAAGACAAAAAAAAATTAAATTAAAAACCCTACTTAGAAAGAAAAAATAAATAAATAAAATACAAAGTATACAAATAAGAACAGAAATGAAGTTAAACATAATAAATAAAAATTTACCGTTGAGCAGAGAATAAAAATAGAATTAATTATTAATTAAACAAAATTAAGATAGAGGTTTGAGCAGGCTTGTAACAAGACACATACTGGTTGGTTTAGGGTGCGGCGCTCGCAGTAACGCATTGATAAGCGGCGTTCTCTCCCCTCTCTCGTTTAAGTTTAAATCGCCAACAGTGTCTCGACTTCTGAATATCTCTAAGTTTTCTAAAAAGTTTAACTTACGACCTTTATCTCCGTAATGCAATATGCAAGTTTATGCGGAGCTTCACGTGGTTGTCAGTGATGAGGTGTATGTAGAACTTGCTGAAGCACGTTAAGAGTTCAGAAAGTCTGGTGCTAGTTCCATTTCTTTCTTGAAACTTTCTATTCTTCGTCTCTATTACGATGACTCCATTATGCTCATTTTAAAACATCAACAATAATATTTTCTGTCTCGCTTCGCTCGAAAGTAAATATAATTCCCGCTGTTAATAAAAATATTCACTTCACAGCCTAGTAGCATAATACACTACTTTGTATTTTCTTTACGTTTACCTTAGTATATTTTTATTTGACTCACTAAAACTTTTATAATAATATTGTACAACTGCTTCTATCTCTCTAAAATGGTTTTATTTGGTTTGCATAGTGTTTATTAGTTTAGGCAAATACATTTTCTGAAACTTTTCAAATATTAGTTTTTTATCGAAAACTTAGACGTATAAAACCCCTTCAAAATTGAATTTTGTTTAGTACGAAATTCGAATAATAAAATTGAATAAATTCTAAATAATATAAGGAAGAAAGAAAAAAATGTAGTAAGAAAACACCCAAAAGAACCTTATAAAATAAATATATGAAAATGGTTTAAATAAATAAATGGTGTACAAATAAGTTTTTCTAAAAAATCAGGTGTGGGGTACCTCGGACATTTTCCACATCATGTCGGATTCGCTACGGTTACTTTACTAATTCGGGCTCGCTTCGCTTAACCTCAGACAGCAAAGCATAATTTATTTTCAGCGGTCACCCATCCAGGTACTAACTTCGATTAATGCTGCTATAATCATACTAGCCGTATGAAATTAATTCATGAAAATGATAATAATGTCATAAGTATAATGTCGTAAGTATAATGTCAAATGTCCCCTGGGAATGAAAAAGAAAATTTGTCCAAAATAATATAGAAATTACAATCTCATAGAAAAACCATTGTATTTAATAAAACATTTAACAGCTTTGTGAGTTTTTCGGACAAATTTTCTTCTTCCCAGAAGACTTTTTTCTATTAGTAATAGAAGAAAATAGAAGAGTTTATATTTATAGAGCAGTTTGTCTTCATTTTTTTTATCTCTTCATTATTTTTCGGGACAGAGGCCGATTTAAAGATCCAGTTGAAATTCTGTTTTCCCGTCAAGTGATATTTGCCATGCTAGTGCTCTGCAGTTATAATCATCTGAAAGCTATAATTTTGGATTATAGCTTGTTTCGTAGCTGACTGCATCCATATCCAAAAATCGTAACGTTTGGTCAGTTAGCCGTTGAGTTATAGTATTGCATACAGAACAAGTTCTCGCTGAAGCGAAAAATTCTTGTTTCGCCTTTTAAAATGCCCGCGCCCTCGAACTATACCCAGTACAGGCCTGATGTTTAATCTCTAGTTGATGACGTCTTTACAAGTTATAAATTTGAAATGTGATAGGAAAATAAAACTAAGTCGTACTATGTCAAGCTGATAGAGTTTATAAGATGATTCAATTGGAGAGTTTTTATAAATGAAAGCAAATTTCTTTTACATGTTGGGTTATAGTCCGGCGGTGACGTCATTGCAGGAATCATTATAGAAAATTTACATTCTAATACTAACAAATTAGACCACTACTATTCAAAGAAGAAAAATTTTAAAATAAATTTTTCAGAAATTATTCCTCAGGATACATTCATCAATATTTAAAACGTCAATTTTCATTTAGATATGTTTGAAATAAAATAACTGGTGTTTTATAGTTAACCTAAAACAAAATAAAGGACTTTAACTAGTTTCTTAATAACTTTTTTCCTTGTATTTTTTAGTACTTTTTTTTAGTTAATTTGTATTTTTGTAGTACAGTACCTTTGTATTGTTTTTAGTTAATTTTTTTTTTTTTTTCTTCTCTTCCTTCTGCTTATCTTACATTTTGTTACTTTATTATTACCAATGAAATCATAAGTCAAAGCAAAACCAAACTAAATATAAAAAAATAAGCATACCAATTTTTGAATAAATTAAAAAAGTGAAAGAAAAAGAAATATGTACAATACAAAGATTAACCAAATTTAAATTCTATCTAACTTCCATTCATATCGACTTTGCCACCTCAGCAATAGGAAATCAGCAAAGAAGCACAGCACATATCAGAAGAAAATTCAAGAAGCGACAACAGAAGTCCACACCTCTACCAAAAGAAAAGTTAACAATACTTCAACAAAGAAAAATAAAAACAATATTATTCACTAAAACAATAAGAGTCCTCTTATTCAGTTATGGACATTAAATACGAAACAAACAACATAGTTAACCTAGACAATGTTGTTTTTTTAGTTTATGTATAAATTATAGCCACCCTGCGTTCGTAAGCTTTCTTGGCTCTGTGGTTAAAGCGGTGGCTCGGAATCTCGTAGGTTGTCGGTTTAAATCCCTTTCGGGGCATATTCTATGATAGTTTATTTTTAATCATTTCAATAATTTTATATGTACCAACTGATTTCGTTCAAATGGATCGAATCATTTTTCCACGTTTTATGAATTTTCGAAATGTAAAATCATTTTGTACCGAATGGCACAACTAAACCTAATGATTGATTTTTGTATCAAGTTTCAATTCTTTACCATAAATGCTCTGAGAGCTTCGATGGTAAGGCACACTAACACATATAGACAGACAACTATGTGCTAACTACTAAGGAGGTAAATCTCGATTTCAGGTGTTCAGTCCAGACACAATACTTTTCCTGAATATCTACGGTATAGAACACCTATCCTTTAAAATACATACTGTTTAAATTAAGAAAAGTAAAAATTATCCAACAAAATTTTAATTTTTTTTATTAAAAATTAATCTGAAGGCCTGAGGCTCGAACCCGTAATCTCTTGTATTAGGAGCGAATACATATCCACAACGCTATCAAGGCTTATGGTTAGTTTACAGATTATTTTTTAAAACAAATGTAACTAAAACAACTACTTAATTATACAAATGTGCTAATTTCACAAAACTGTTGAGTAAAAATGAATTATTTATACGTAAATTAATCAATCTTATGCTAATTAATAATCTCAGAAATTTTCAGCCAAATCTTTTGCTTATTTGGATTACAATTGGTAATTATTCATAATTTTCAATGTAAGTTGGCTATATTGATTCCTGCAATGACGTCACGCCATTCATAAAAAAGTCAGGTTATAACCTCTGAATGAGTTTGGTTTGTTTACATCGAATTGAATCATCTTATAAATGTCTAACATCTTGGTACAAAGTAACGTTTTTTATTGTTTTGACATTTATTGACGTGATTTTATTGACTAGCTGAATCGAATTAGATCGGTTTTAGCTTAATTAAACCATCTAAAGTGGCGGAAAATAGTTAAAACCTTCTTTATGATGCCATCAGGAAGAAAGTCACAAATTGGTCGTTTTTGACATAGAGATAACTAGAGGGAGCATAGCCTATCTTAATACATTGAGAGGCCTGAAACATTTTTAGTGGGGCTCTGTGTAACCTCATTAAAACCTCCTCCAAGAGGGAGTTAAGGTTATAATTAATCAATTGTTTTGGGCTTCCCACAGATTGTTTGTGTTGTGATTTGTATTTTAAACATTCTACTATACATATAATTTACTGCTTTTTTGATCTGTTAATTTGATGATAATGATAATCGAATGTGGTCAGGTTACTTTTTCGATGTTTCAAAATTCAACCAATAGGGCCCCTCTAGTAATATATATCTATGGTTTTTGATAGTTCCTGACACTTTGATTCAACTGAGAGCGGTGTTTTTTTCAATCAGAACATACTAAGTATCAAAACAAGCCGCACCGCGCCTCAGCCGCTACGCAACGGCGCCGGTTTTTGTTTTTAGTTGACACTGCTATCTAGGAAAAAATCTTATTCTTGTTACAGAAATCTTAACGGAATAGAAAAAGAAACCCTTAGTTTAGCCATGAAGTCACGTTGCAAATGAAAATTAAATAATTAAAAGCATTTTCTCTAAAACAATTAAAGCATTAATTGTATTTTTCCTAAGATTTTCTTTTACTTAGAACTGACAATTGTATTATAATACGACTTTATGCTACTAAAAAAAAGCTCTCATAAATAAATTTTATGAGGAAAGTTGATGAAAAAATGTTGCAGAAGTTTCTAAACTGTTTTTAAGTTAATTTTATAGTTGGGCCCGACCTATTGTTAATGAAGCCTGGAATATTAAAACAGGGCAAGGGAATAATGGAGGGCAGAGGAGGAGATAACTAAGACAGCGATAAGAAAGAAAAGGAAACAAATTTTAGCCCTTCTTTTTACCCCATTAAACTGAAGACGTTTATCGTTAACTAAGAGAGGCTGGAAATATTTAGCATCTAACAGGAATAAATTAGCAAAATTTGTATATAAATGAAATCATATTGAATTTTTTCAAGTTTTATTTTAATTTTATTGTGTGTTGTAGATAAGCCCGGCATGTCTCTATAGTTTTATATATAAAAACATTCGAATCTGTTTCTCCTTAATGACACTATTACCTTATACATATCCTCATAATTAACCTCATATACATCCTCATAATATATCTTTAAGTAATATATTCTATAATATGCCTCACATTTATATATATATAGTATATATATATATATATATATATATATATATATATATATATATATATATATTATATATAATTAATATATATATAATTAATTATAAGAAATGTAAGAAACTTACAAGAAAACAAATAAAAAAACGTTTCGAACTGTTAAAGTTCTTCCACAGACGAAGAGAAACTGAACGGTAAAGATGAGAGAGATCTACAGGAAATGGATTAGGAGGGGTATTAAGAGAGGTGGGTTGGACCAATGGGAAGGAGGTATACTAATATCACACGGTCCGGACATGTACAGGAAATAGACTTGCTTGAAAACACTCTATACGATCATGCATTATATTTATAATGTATATATATGTATGTAATGTATATAAATATATATATATATACTATATATATATATATATATATATAATATATATATTATATATATATGACCATATAGTTTACCTTATATGTCCTTAAAATCTTTGACTGGGAAGGAGGGAAGGAGTAACCGGTCATATTATCAGTCTGGGGGGTTTCAAAATTGAATACAGCTGTTCTTTTACAGCTGCTATAATAGAGATATTATTACTAGAGAGGCCCAATAGGTTGAATTGATACATTGAAAAAGTAACCTGACAACCTTCGGCTATAAATGAAATCAATAATCAGTACAAAATTACAATTACTTATATTCTACAATGTTAAAGATACAAATCAAAACACAAACAATGTATGGGAAGCCGAAATGAATTGATTTATCATAACCTTACCTCATTCTTGAAGGAGGTTTCAATGAAGTTACACAGAGGTTATATTCAGAGCCTCTAAAAGATGTTTCAGACTTCTCAATGTATTTTGATAGGCTATGCCCTCTCTAGTATATATATCTCTATGGTTGTAACGGCTGCAGACGTCCTAATATTGTTATTACTCGTAAAACAAGGATTTTGAATGAAGGGGATGACGCATTAAGGTAATTTTCTGGTTAAAAGTTATTAAACAAGATTATGTTTCAAGAGTAAGTCAAGTTTATTCCAATAAAGTTCCTCAACTTTATTCACTACTTGCTGTTCAGTGTTTTTCATGATGTTACCTGTGGTACTTGTTGAGCCAATAAAAAATAAAAGAAACAGTAAATAAAAGAAAATAGATTACTTTCTACTATTCGTTTATATCGTTCTCAATAAACAAAAACAGATAACCATAGGGAGGTTAATTTTCCTCTAAATTTTGGACCTACGCAGTTAATGACAGACCTGCGCTTACAATTATGTAATGATTTTAAGCATGCGCAGTTCATACCAAGCTTATGGAGATTGTTTTTGTCATGTGTTTTGTAATGAATTCGTCTCTATTTTCTGTGCTCGATGTGATCACTTTTCAATTTGTTATATGGTAAATCGCCTTAGTGTGCCATCCCCTTTATACATGATTCTAGTATTAAAACGAACAATTTTTCCTACTAAAACAGTGTCATTTCCTTCTAAATTGTTGCTAGTGTTTCGTGTTTTATCATTAGATTAGCTTATAAACTAAACGACTAAGTTGCTTTTAGGCCACTAATTATATCATATCTTCCACAACTTTATACAGCCTACCTGTAAACCTGTTAAGCAAACTTAACTTTACCTACGCTTTAGAAAATAAACTTTTATCTAAAACTTTATTTCACATTTACCTTAAACTTAATTAAAAATGGATACAGTGTTTTGGATAACAATGAATGAACCTAATTGATGTGTTGTTTTGATTCCCTGCTTCATTAAAGTGCTATAGTTTTTTACACTTCATATTCAATTCTTCTAAAAATATAATACAGAGCTAATTTTCGCACGAAGGTTTTCAAATTTTCTTTTCCATTGGTGCTTTCTCGCTCACCAACCCATTTCTTCCTAAAGTGTGCGGTTTATGCCTAATAACCTAAGCAGTGACATTACTACCTTTTTACGCATTTATTAGCGAATTTTTAAAGAAAAAATAAGCTTATGAGATTGAGGTCATGAAGAAGGGAAATGGAGAAGGTGTGGAAGGGAGGGGTGTTACACACACACACACACACACACACACACACTTTATATATATATATATAATATATATATATATATATATATATATATATATATATAGTGTTGTTGTGTGTGTGTGTGTGTGTGTGCGTGTGTGCGTGTGTGTATGTATGTACGGGATTCTTTGGTCCCAGGCGTTTCGATGAGACAAGATAACTTTCGAACGCTTTCTTGGATCGAAATAAAACCTGGTATGAAAATCAACCGTGTTAATGAACCCTTTTTTATGATGTATATTTGACGTCATTAACCCACGAATATTAAAAAAAATCACAAATTTTCATATAGTGTTTAGATTGGGCTGTTTTTTTACATATACCACTCCCCCCCCCTTCATGACCATGCTAATTTCTTGAAAGTTCTAAATGCGTGAAAAGTAGTAATGTTTAGCAAAAATACGAAGTAAGTTTTATTATCAGTATCAGTGTGAAGCTCAGACAGTATAAGAATATTAATTAAGACTAATTATTTAACTAATTAATTAATCACTACTACCGCCTATGTATATTTCGGTAAAAATAACATTCTTAGGTCGGACGAAGCTTGTTCGAAGTTGTTAGGAAATATACCGAGGCACCCTGTACCCGAATTTTAATCTTCTTGGTTTGGCTGCAATAAAAATAATTTTCTCAGTCTTTTGTCTGAAGATAAATAAGTTTTTCACGCAGATAGGTGGGTTGTGGTCAGAGGCAATCACACAAATCTGCATTGATCTTACCGAGGTGAAAGTGATTGATTTTTACATCTCTGTAATTTACATTGTTAGGTCCAATATTATTGAATTAGCTGGAAATCAAGAGCGTACCGATATAGCTCAGTGACTAGACGAGAATCACGACTTTGTGGTTTAATAATAATGAAAAGAAAAAACTGCAGTTACATTTCGTAATTATGTTTCCTGGCATAGAGATATACTAGAGGGGACATAGGCTATCTAAATTTGAGCAGTATTTTCTTTTTTGTATATATAACTTCTAAATTGTAAATTTGCAAAAGCAAATAAAGAAAAAACAAATTATACAACATAATTAAAAATGGTAAACAAATATATTTTTTAATTGTAATAATTTAAATAAAATAAAGACTTTATTTATTTAAAATACATTGAGTGGCCTGAAACATCTCCCAGGGGCTCTGTGTAACCTAATTAAAACCTCCTTGAAGAGTTAGTTAAGGTTATAATGAATACATTTATTTTGGTTTCCTGCACATGGTTTTTGTGTTTATATTTTCATTTAAAAAATACAAAGCACTTAAACTACAAATCAAAACTAGTTTTATTTCAATAGACTTGAAGAATATGACGAAATACAAATTATTATTTGAACTGAACAGAACTAGATTTGGTTTTAGTTTTTATTTTACAAATAATATCACCACAAAGTTAATATGTCGAACTAATAAAACAAATTTAATGTTTTAAGACAAAAGTTATGTTTAAGCTCTAAATTATTATAAATAAAATTATAAAATTAATCAATTATTTTTATAGCGTTTAAATTAATTTTATAAAGTTATGGAAAAAAAATGCTTTTCCTTGCCTGAACCATAGTTTTTATATATTTCATGCAACAACCCTGCTCGGCTAGGGGGGGGGGGCTTCCCTGCCATCTCCTGGCTACGCCATGCTTGCTGGGTATACATAGACGATATACAAGAGGGGCATAGCCTATCTTAAAATTGAGAGGCCTGAAACATTTTTAGTGGGCTCTCAGGGCACTGTGTAAACCTATTGAAACCTCCTCTATAAGCAAGTTTAGGTTATAACAAATTAATCGTTGTCTGCTTTTCCCGCATTGTTTGGGTTTTGTTTTCTATTATAAACGTTGTATTATATGTTTCTGTATTTGTTTAATGTTTATTTCATCATCTTAATACTCAAGGGTGTTCAGGTTACTTTTTGGATGTTTCAAAATTCAGCCGATAGGGCCCCTCTAGTAATAATATCTATGGGGGGTAATATTGGGTATAATAATATCTCTTATAATATCTATACTAATAATAATATAATATCTATACTAATAATAATATCTCTATGGGGGTTGGTAAGTTAGCTCATATTTGTCTATCTCATTCGACGTCTATGGGGTCAGTAGAGTTCCCCCATCGCTTTATCCCTATTATTTAAAATCCTTGATCTTCTCAGCCTCCTCATTCACATAAAACTTCATTACCGCTTCACTGTTACTAGTTGGGAAAATCAGAGAATAGTTATTTACGTACCAAGGGAGAAAACATAGCCATTACGCCCTAGTGTTTATGTTGGTTCCCGTGGCTTTAGCCGAGGAAACCATGCAATTTAATCCCGAGGCGAAGCCGAGGGAGTTAAATATAGCGGGGTGTAATGACTAATTTCTCCCGTGGTACGTACAAGGCTTTTCCCCTAGAAGGGAGAAAATAAAAAGAAAATCAACAAAATAATGGTCATTTTATTATTAATATATTGAAAAACATAACATCAATATGTTTGGAAATAAAATATAAATTAAAAATGACATTAAATTAGATCTTACAATACTTGCTTCATGTGAAAGATCATTTTACGTTGAAACATTATCATCCGATAGAAACAAATCGTCAAAGTCTACAATGTTTGAATCGTCTTTCTCAAAATTCATTTTTGTAAAATAATGAAAAAGATACAATATATTTAACGGTACCCGTTATAAACTACAACTGAATATAATATGGATAAATGAATTCACGAAAAGTAATTGTTTTAATTAACTGATAAAAAAAGATAAACAAATCTAAATTGCAAATAAAAGAGAATATAAAAAAGCTGTTATTGCAAAGTCATGGAGGTAAACAGAGTAGCCAACTTAATTTTCGTTAAAATCCAGGCAACACTGATACATTTTAAATAACAACAAAACAAATTAATTTTCAATATGGCGGCTCTGAAAGTCTTCAGTATTTAAGACTATTTCTTTGATTATGTTTATAAATAAACGTTTTTTTGTATAATAGGCCGAAAATAACGTGTAGCTACGTATAAAAAAAATTAATTAAAAAAAAAAATTAAAAATCGCTAAATGAATAATAGTAAATTGATAAAAACAAAGTGCGTTTTGTTGGAATTGAACCATGAGATTTTAGTTGATAGCCGAGTGTGCTATCAAAGGGCTAAATAAGCCGGGAAACATGAAAGATCATGTTTCCCTCCTTTTTAGAATAGGGTGTAATGATGTACTTTTCGCTTAAAAAAATAGGGAGAAAAGTTCATTTTTTCTCCCTTCTGGGGGAAAGTATATTTTTCTGTTGATATTTTTACTGTCTACTTTATGTATTGAAGCTAAAAACTTTGTGATCGATTGATATAATCAAGTATATGGCTATCAGCATAGAGATATTAATACTAGAGAGGCCCAATAGGATAAATTTTGAAACATCGAAAATGTAACCTGACCACCATCTCTTGTGAATAAAATCAAATAATCAGTACAAAAATACAATAACTTATATAGAAGAACGCTAAAAACGCAAATCAAAACACGAACAATGTGCGGAAAGCCAAAAACGAAACTCTTCTTCAGTCTTCTTCTTGAAAACTCCTCACTCTTGGAGGAGGTTTCAATAAAGTTACACAGAGCCCCTGAGAGCCCCAAAATGATGTTTTAGGCCTTTCAATGTATTGAGATAGGCTATGCCCTTTCTAGTATATATAACATTAAGGCTATCAGTATATGTGGTCTATATACCTACAGTATCAATGTGTATAAGTCTGAAGTGTATATTTGTCTGAATATCCTTTTTGGAATTATTTTATAATTTTATTATTTTGTTTATTTAATTATTATTAAATAAACGAATTAATTATTACGTATTAATAATTAAGTACGTATTAATAATTATTCGTTTCTTTAATTAATTTATTATTATCGTTATTTTTAATAACGCATTTCTGAATTTTATGTATTTCATTCACTTCATGTATGTTATACATTTCATGTAGGTTATGTATTTCATGTATGTCGTATATTTCATGAATGCCATGTATTTCATACACGTCTGTAATCATCGCATAATCATAGCATAATAATAAATTTCGATTTGATAAAAACAATTTACTACCGTAACCAAATTCGAACTGATACTTTCAAAAATGGCCTGCTGAAATCTACTTCTCAAATCATTGAGGATGTAATAAAAGGTTTAAGAGTGCATCAAAGGTAAATATTTGCCCTAAAAATGCTATAAGAGTAAAACTTAAGCTAAATGTATGCTTTCAGGTAGTTTAGACTATCAGATAGAGACTGTTATGCCTCAGATTGACTTAGAAGCTATCGAAACACATCTAAGAGCTGCTAGAGAAGAAGAAAGAAGGGTGAGTACACCATATCTATTGATTAATTCGTATCACTATTATTATATAGTAATATGAGCGACCACCGTGGTCGAGGTCGTTAGAGCGTTAGTAATTACACTAGCCTGTGAGACAACGGAGGTTTGGGTTCGCAGCCTAGGTTGCGCTCTCTGTTCATTTATAAGATTTCCTCAAATAATACTTCGGCAACTTAAGATTATACATTGAGCGTAATGGTTGCCACAACCAGCTGAGGTTGCTCCTGCAAGGGTTATCCCTGATGAGCCCCAAGGCATTAAACGGGCATTATTATTATATACTTTATTTAAGTCTTAATCATATCGTTATCATAATATTAAAATTAGTGTATAAATGTGTGTTAAATTGATTTTAACTGATAAAAAAATTAATTTAATTATCCTCTAATGGAAAGAAAATAAAGCATATGCACTACTAAATTAATTTTAGGACATAAAGTAGCATTTTACTTGCATAGGGAGATAAAGGTTATCTCCTGCATAGGGAGATAAAGGTAATCTCTTCCATAGGGAGATAAAGTTAATCTTCTGCATAGGAAGATAAAAGTAATCTCCTGCATAGGGAGATAAAGGTAATCTCCTGCATAGGGAGATAAAGGTAATCTCCTGCAAGATAAAAGTAATCTCCTGCATAGGGAGATAAAGGTAATCTCCTGCATAGGGAGATAAAAGTAATCTCCTAGGGAGATAAGGTAATCTCCTGCATAGGGAGGTAATCTCCTGCATAGGAAGATAAAGGTAATCTCCTGCATAGGGAGATAAAGGTAGGGCTATTTACATTGTAATATGTCAAAACTTTGGGTTGAAAACTAGCTTTATAGCTCACTGAAGCATGTTAAGTAAGTTAATAATTCATTTTTCTAAATATTATTTACTAATCAATAAACTGCGTTGACTTCCGCGGTCATTGACATAAAGAAGTATAGTCCAAGAGCCAGGCCTAAAAAATGTGACTCATTTTGTCTTCAAACCAAATATTTCTGAAAATATACCCTAAATTATTAAGGAAAAGCATAGTCTGCCTATCCAGAGTGGAGCCCTTCATATAAAGGACTCCTCTCTGCATAGGCAGAGTGGAAGGGCACCTGCATAGGTGGAGTGGCTTCATATGAATGCGCTCTCTCAAACATTAGAAAATCGCACAAATTCCAGTTTTCTTGTGATAAGTGGTTCCCAGTAGGTCGTGTGCAAAATATGAAGAAAACATTTTTTACAGCTGAAAAAAATTTCAATATAAGGAGTGTTTTTTACCAAAAATTGGATAACTACAAACTAAAGTTATGACATTTGTTAAATGGCCAAAAAAAAATCATAAAAATCCAATGTTTTTTCAATTAAATTCACTGACTGCATTAATTAACCATGTTTTGTTGTTTTGAAAGCGCCATAACTTCGGTTGTAGCCATCCAATTTTGATGATTAAACACTTGTTTTAAAGAAAATTTTATCATCTTTAAAAAATGTTCTTTTCATGTTTTCCTCACGACCCACTTTTTTCAAGAAAAGTAAAATTTGTGCTATTTTATAATATTTTGAACATGCGCAACAATATGAAAGGCTCCACTCTGGATAGGCAGACTATGTTTTTTTCACAATATAAGGTATATTTTCAGAAATTTTGGTTTCAAATAGTACAATATGAGTCACGTTTTTTTAGGTCCAGCACTAGCGCTATTAAGTGTTCCGTTGGTGACCGTGCCAATGAAAATGTTAAATCCGACGTTTCGCTTCCACTATAGGAAGCATCTTCAGGTATGTAGGACATCATGGATGAAAACACAATGCTCTACAAAACTAAACTCAAGGTTCAGTTTTGTAGAGCATTGTAATTTAAAAAATCGTTATACTTAAGGGTTTAAATATCCGCTAGGAAAAATGTTGTTGTCTATTCTAAATTACTAAAATGCTGGTGCGTTGGTCCGCATATCGGGCCAATTTCCTTTGGGATGCGTGTTTCCGTGCTTAACAAACCATTTATTGCTTAAGGATCCGATTTATGCTTTATAACTTCAGTAGTTACTCAATTAGCAAGCACTACTCGCAACTCATTTTTATCTGTATTTTTCAAAGGAAATGCGCACATTTATCCTGTTGGCTATACGAACCTATGCCTCTAAAATTGGCATTGTACACAAATATTAGCACATGTTTATTGCTCAGATGGTTTCTTAAAAGGTTTAGCGCACTTCCTTTAAAATAATCCTTGTGCGGAGGTCCCAAAACCGGGCGATTTTTCTTTAAAATACCTGTTTCCTTGCTCGTGAATCCATTTTTCCTTAAGTTTTCCAAAAAGTGTCCAAACTTTATAACTTAAGTAGTCACAACTTGTTATTTTATTTTTCCGAATTTCGATTTAGTGTACAAAATTGCTCTCTGGATATTTACAAAATTAGGTGATGAAAAATAAAAGATTTTCCATCAATTAAAGAACCTTTAATTGTAATAAGTAAATTTTTGTTGACTCACTCCTGGAAAATGTTTTTCTAGCAAACTGGTTTTCAATAGGGTTGTTTGAACTTTGAATAACGCTAATTTTTTGTGAGTATAAGTAATAAAAACCCTACTTTTTACTATCAGGAACCTCTGAAACGGATATCTGTTTCAGTCTTAAGCCCTACCTGTCATTCGTGCCACATCAGTAGTTATTTTGTCGTGAAGAAATTTGCAAAACGGAGTTTAAAATGTTCTTATGTTTATGTGATTAACTTTATTAGATTATTATTTAATAGGATTTATTTCTTTTTCATTACTTAGTTTGACAAAATTTTTTTTTTTTTTAGATTTGAAACAAAAAGTTTTAAGCAATCTTTCTCTAAACCGTCCTATTATTAACGACTTAGAGTTTTCACTTTTGCTTTAACGTTGGGTCAACAACAGCTAATATTGAATCTATTCCTCTTGTTTTTAAATCATTTCTTAGTTTTCAATTTTCCTTTATTTATTTCATCTTAAAACAACTTTCTATGATCCACAAACTAGCTGTCTATTTTAGATAGTATAACAGTCTATACATTTGCTATGGCAAATTATATTATTATTCTTATGTCTTAATATAAATCAAAAAGAAATAATTTTAGTTATTTTTTTTCTAGTTGATATTTCTATCCTTTTTATTTCTTTATTCCTCTTTCGGCTATTTTTCGTGTATACCGTTGGTTTAAAGGAAAAGTGTTCACCTGAATTATCCGTTTCAAGCGTTTTTAAGACCTCCTGTGTGATTTTCACAAAGTTTTCTATCTATATGAGTGTATGTGTCCTATCAGTGTATTAATGCTAGAGAGTACAAACTTGATACAAAAATCAGTCCGAAAAATAAAATTTTATGACATCATTAATCAGCAATAATGGCAATTAATGATACATTTTCGGAAAAATGTATCGATCGATTTGAGATCTAGCACGCTTGCAGTCACGACCAGCATATGTGCCAAATTTCATTTTATTATCAGCTTAAATTATATATTTAGGAAATAACTTGTATAAATTTAAAAAAAAAAAATGTAAAAAATAAAATAATAATTGAGTTGAAGTTTAGCAAAGTCAACTAAACTTAAAATTAGCAATAAAGTAGAATAAAGTTTCGTTTAAATGCTACATGTATATCTACGGTTTGTGTTTGATCATGAAGTATGGTTGGATCTAACGTGGTCAGTGCCTGGATATGTATGACCACTCATATTATTTCTGCTTCAGGAGAATTGAAGGGAATCCAAAAACGTGTTGCAATATAAATTTGGTGATGTTTCATCTAAGGACGAGTGAAGCGAGTAGTGAGAGTAGAGAATCCGATCTAGCGAGTTAAAGATCAGAGGTACCCTGTAACCTTTTTTAAGTTGTATTGTAAAGCAATACTTACTTTAATACAATACTTTTAAGGTCTTTGCGTTAAGCAATAATGGTCCGAGATGACACGATACTCTGCTTATAAAATCTAAATTTTTGACTATTTCTTGTAGAAACTGCACATGTTAAAGTTTGTTACTTGTTTTTATTTTGTATCCTACTCGGCTTTAAATTTAATCTGTTTTATTTTTCTTCAGTCATATTGTTTTATTTAGTACATAAAATCTAAAACTAAGATTTCACATTAATTATCTATTACAGACTATTATAAGGCCTCCTAACGGGTTTTTACTAAATTAGCTATGTATGAGGAAGTGTGTGTATCTGTTATCATCGCAACTCCTAGAGATAACATCTGAAATATTCAGTGTTCATAATAACTTCAAACCAATAAGGTTTTAAATGAGCATTTATTCTAAAATGAACTCGTGTACAGTTTTGAATCAAATCACAACTTCTACCTAGATATCCTTTTTTGACAAAAAAAAAATTCACCAAATTTGTCCAAACCACAATTACCTATAAGGTTAGATCAGAGAGGCTCTATAGTTAGACCAGAAGGGCTCTATAGTTAGATCAGAGGGGATCTATGGTTAGAGGTTATCTTATTCAGTATTACCTAAGCAGAGAATTTAAAGAAATTTTCAAAAAAAATATAAAGCACCAAAAATATTTTTAAAAAATGTTTTAGGAATATGGTTTGTTTCTTAAAATATTTTTATTATTATTAATGTTGATATTCCAAGAACGGGATGGTAAAAAAATTAATTATTGTGTTTCGGCCAAGCTGGCCATAATCATGCCTTAAAAAGAAAAACCACTAAATCGACCTTGTTGCAAATATAGGGTTTTGTATATTTATATATTCTATACAATTTTTTTATATATTTATTTCATTAGGGTTTTTTTTATATATTTATGTATTAGCAACAAGGTGGTTTTGTGGTTTTTCTTTTTAAGGCATAATTATGGCCAGCTTGGCCGAAACGTCGCCAGAATAATTTATATTTTTAGTATCCCGTTCTTGGACTGTCAACATTAAAAATAAGTTACAACAACAAGCAAGTTACAAATACAGTTCAACTTCTTATACTACGTCACACGGCTAAAATCATTTGACAGCGTGGGAAAATAATGCCAGGGAGCCAATGAGTTTATTCATGGATGTTAAACTACGCCCTCATTTTTAAATCAGGCCAACCTTATTGGTTCCTCAACACTTTTTTCCCCCCACTGTCAACTGATTTTAGCCGTGTGTCGTACTTTAGCAAATAAAATAGAACAATAACATATTTTAAAGAGAAAAGAACAATAGTTTAAACTAACCATTTTTCTTTTAAACTTTATTTTTAAATAAATTCAAGGTTTTCCTTTCCCTCATTAAAAAAAAATTATTGAAAAGGTATAAAGAAAAATATCGTGTTTTTTAAAAAAAACCCGAACCCGGGATGTCACCTGAATTATCCGTTTTAGGTGTTTTAAGGCCTCCTAAAAAGTTTTCACCAAGTAGTCTGACTGTATTTGTGTATGTGTGTGTGTCTGTAATCATCGTAGCTCTTAGTATATTTATGCCAGAGAGATGAAACATTGTACAAATTCAGTCTATAGGTGTAGTTGTGCTATCCGGAAAATACATTTTCCCGCAATTATGACTCAGCATAAATTTCAAAATATCATAAAACACAAAAAAGTTGCGATCGGATAGAGATTTAGCTCGCATGAAGCCATGTATAAGACTAACATATATGCCAAGTTTCATCTCATTATCAGCATTAGTTCAAATTTGATCAGATGACTAGTGTACGCTTTTTAAAAAATCTAATAAAGTTGAACTTTGAAAAATCTAATAGTAGTGTATACTTTTACGTAATAAAGTAAGTAAGTAAGTACACGAAGTATTGATATAAAACCACTGGTATATCCATGATACCTTTTGGATCATAAAGAATAAGCATCATTGAGCGTGGTCTATGTCTGGACGGGTGACCCTGGGAATGAAACAGATGTATTTACTATCTAAGGATGAGCGAAGAGTCCTTACACGTGTTGCAGTATAAATTTCACGACTTGTATATTCTGAAGATGATTGAAGCGAGCTCGAAGTAAGGAGGATAAGCGTAGCGAATCCGATGTGATGTGGAAAAGTTACGAGGTACCACGTACCCGATTTTTTCTTCTTTTTTTTTATTTATTTCTGTCTATTTCTCCCGTAACAATTCACTTGACTGAAGGATTTAGGTCTTCCAGTGGTGACCGCTCCATTATAGATGAAGAACCCGACGTTTCGCTTCCACTGTGGAAGGCATCTTCAGGGATGTAAGACATCATGGATAGAACCACTATGCTCTAAAAAACTGAACTCTTTTCACTTGACTTAGTTAAGTTTTAATTTAAAGCCAATCTATTGACTTTATAAATTGTATAAATCTATGCATATAAATCTATGACTATATAAACTTAATATCTATGCATTATAAATAAATTTTATTACAATACAATATCCATTTACATAACATTTAATGGATCTCTCAACCACACAAGCAATTGGATATTGTATTTTATCTCTTTTGTGCTGCCAAGTGGTATTTCTCTATCTATAGTGGTATATTCTATAACGCCACAGTTGCATTTTATTTCCCGTATATATTTTTTAAAGAGATATCAAAACCTAGAGGTCGTTGAGTTAAGTAATAATGGGCCGAGATAACACGAAACTCTGCTTGAAAAAATCTAAATTATGGACTATTTTCTGTAGAAACTTGGCATTTTAGTGTTTGTTATTACCCTGTTACCCGGTTTGCATTTTTTTATAACAAGGAAGGGAACGGTTTTTAAAAATAATTATTTTTACTTTTCTTTATTAATACCGTTCATAGGAAAAGTATTGTATTCGTTGAGATATTATTACTAGAGGGGTCCTGTGGGTTGAATTATGAGACATCAAAAAAGTAACCTGACCATCTTCGACTATTAATATAATAAAAGTTTTTTTTTTTTAAACAAGTTCTTTATTGGCAAAAGTAATACAATATTTATTTAGAACGTTTAAAACAACCTAATACATTACAACTTAAAACACAAACGAAGTGCTGGAAGCAAATTGATGTCTTAGTCATCTCGATGTATTGAGATAGGCTATGATTGTATAAGCACTGTAAATCCAATACTTAAATGTCACTTTATATCAAATAATAATACTAATAATATACCCACACCCGCTTTATATAACAGCAACCTTTTTTACAACCTTACAACCTTACTCATTGGTGAAAAGGAGGTTCTTCCGCTTGGCGAGCCTACATAGCTCGGCATTGTTTCATGGGAGCTATTTTTGCCCTGTCTGTCTGGGCCAACCCCCAGGTTGGAGGAAATGTCCTGGGGCCAACCCCCAGGAAAAAGGGGAGGAAGCCCTTTTCTATGTATTCTAAGTTTCGTTTCAAATTGAAAAAGCCTTCGAGAGTTAAATTTCGCCATACGCAAGAGCTGAAACTCTTACATAACATACATACACATACACACACTACACACACATAATATATATATATATATATATATATATATATATATATATATATATATATATATATATATATATAAAGACAAATCGATTCGACATTAAATTTTAACCAATCCCCTCCCCTCTTCTCCCCTCCCTTCACTTAATAAGCACTTCAAAACAAGCTCATGTGCGTTATTTGCATGATAAATATTCGCCAGTATATTTTAGAAAAAAGTTTTTTATTTCAAGTATAGAATACGGGCCTTCGGCCCGTAGCCGCTAAGCGGCCTCGGCGCTTCGCGCCTCGTCCGCTCCGCGGCGTCGGCCCACCGGGCCGCTTCGCGGCCCGGGGCCTCCCTGTGGCCGCTTCGCGCCACATTGTTGTTGTTTTTGTATGATGTGTTGTTTCATTATTGTTCTTGTTACATGGCATTTTGCCATGTACCTAGCGAATTTTCACAGCCTCTCCACACAGGCCCGCTTCGCGGGCCTGAGAGGCTTTCTCACAAATTTGATTTTACTAATTAAGATTTTATTAATACTTTATTATTAATAGTATGCTATAATATTAAAACTAACAAGCATTATAAACAAAAATATATTCATGATTTATGTTTTTAAATAAAAATACCGTTTCCGTCACTTAGGATCATAGATAAACAATATTAACATAGATGGCTCACTCAAAGATTTAAAAAAAATAGTTGATGGGATGCAAGAGGCTCAAGTAGTACAGTCTTGTGGTGACAGCGTGAAACTGTCACATATTTTTATTTCTGACATTTTATTTATTTATTTTTATTCAACCAAACAACGAGCTGTTGAGGGTAATTAAGTCTTTCCATCCGCTTTTCAGCGCTAGAATCATGAGGAGTCGATGGATGAGTGATCCCAAGAAAGCTCTATAGAATTTCGTATAAATTGGTAAAAAGTGAAAAAAAAATTATTTCTCACTCATACCCATTCTGTCGTCCCCCCTTGGATTTGAACCTCTAATGTCAGAGTTTCAATTTTTGTTTGTTTCCTTTACTTATCCGTTTGCGCCAACCCGAAATGTTATACTCAGATAGCAAATTTAAATGTTAAGTCTAAAAAAACTAAAAATGAATTATTGTTATTTTTTTAAGAAACGATAGTGCTGCTTCGCGTGATGAGGCCCCCAAGTTTTATTAAACAAAAATACATCGCGAATACTACAGCATACCATAGATCTTTGTTTACTTTTATTTTTTTTACTAAACGATTGGCAACTGTTTGTTTTTAAAAAAATACTACAGCACAATCTAGAAGAGAATAGAGCAAATATATTTTTACTACTAGCGCTATTCAAGACTCTAGTGATGAGGCCCCCAACTTAAATCATAAACACAAACTTGTCAATTGAGTGTTCCTACTACACTCGGGAGTGAACCATCTATCTTAGGATTGTCTGATTGAGCTGAAACCGGTCGCAATCGTTTTAGAATGTCTTTGACCATATAGAGACTACTTCGAGGTTCTTCCGCTTTACGGGCCTGCTTTGCTCGGCGTGGTTTAATGGAAGCCATTTTTGTCCTGTCTCTCTGGGACAGCAGGCTTACCAGGATGGAGCAAGAGGTAGAGGTCCATCTTTTATACTATATCCCCACCCTCTAACACTACTAAACCTAACAGATATCGTACAAGTCTTTGACCTAGACGTATACATATATACAACATTATATATATATGTATACTGTTTGCGCCATTTGTGATGGTTCGATTGAGCTGAAATTGGTCTTAATCGATTCAGCTAGCCGTCTACCTAAACACGAAATACCTTGTTTTAAAGCCATATCAAGTTTCAAAAAAAATTTTTTTTCATGACGTCATAACTTTGGTTGATGACGTCATAATGTTTTTTATAAACAATAGGCCTCGTAACCTCCACAACATCTCGCGATTTGCAAAGTTTCGTTTCAATTTGACAACGCCTTCGAGAGTTATCGTTCGCCATACGAAAGGGTAGAAACTCTTACATACATAATATATATATACATATATATAATATATATATATATATATATATAAACTTTTTTCGGGCATATATTTTTGTTATCAGGAAGCCAATAGGAACCGATTCCACTCACTCCCACCCTCAACTTCCGTCATCCGAACAACCTCATAAGCGTCATTTTCATAATGAAAATTCGCTAAAAACGAGTGACAAACATATTTTAAAGAGAAAGAATAGTTAAAACGAGGAATATATGTTTTAGTTAAAATAATAGATTTAGTAGAATAAATTCCAAGACAGTTTTTTTGGAGAGATTTTTAACTAGATTTGCAGAGTTCAATCTATTGTCCCTTATAATATATATTCTGTTAAAGAAATATCTCAGATCTGTGTAAGTAGAAGCGATTAGTTTGTTTAAACAGTTCAACCCTCTATTTCGACGAGTTTCGTGAGATTCCATGCAGGGGGATTTCTTCCAGTGGCACCTTTACGATATTTTTTTAGTTGTAAAGGATTAATTCACATTCCTATTTTTCGAAATTAATGTTTTTAGCATTAAAGTTTTAGGCAAAGTTTTCTAAAGTTTTAGTATACCATGAAAAGTAAAAATTACTTTCATTTTTTTTGGAAATTACTTTTGAAAACAAATTGTAAATGTAGTTGGTGGCATGGCTGGACGTTATTAACCTGATTTGCTGATTCAGCAAAATATTATATTAAAATTTTTTGATACATTTAAAATTAACATTTTTTTAAAGCTGTTTTTTTTAATTGACTTGTGGACTTAAAAAATTTATTGACTTTATCTGAATTTTTACGAGATATATTGAGAATTTGTCGTCATATTCTGACTCAGCTCCATTTCAAACCTTGTAATAGATAAAGCACTCCGACATCTGAATCCCTGAATCCAAAATTAAGCTTTTACATCTGAATAGATCCTTAGCATCTAAATTATAAAGTTTTAATTAAAAAATTAAAACTTTCTCTATGAATGTCATCTAAATTCTAAATTTGTCCTTGACATCCAAAGTAATAGTTGAAATCAAAATGCTAACTTCATCCTTGATCGACCCAACATATCTGCGATTCAATTTTTAGAATCTAAACATCTAAATTTTGAATTAATCATAGATTTTAAATTTTGAATTTGTATTTGACGTAATCAATATTTTGAAATTGGTACTTAACATCCGAAATGAAACAATGATGCATTGTATCTCTTTATTTAGAAGTATTTTTATTTTGTTTTAGGCCGGATAATACAATTCCCTTTTGCAATTTTTCTATTTCACAGCATTGACCCCTCCTACTCTTGTTTCAAGGTTGTTTAAATAGGATAGATAAAACAATATTTTGTGCTCCATATCTTTAAAATTTAATTTTACAATTCTCTTAACTTATTTTCTAAACATGTTTTTTTAGAAGTATCCATCGCAAGTACTGAGACAACTGTCGCACTATTATTAATAGTTTTATCGTATTGATTCTCGGTTGCACATTATTTGAAACCTCACACTTCAACTCGCGTTCATTATTAAACATTTAAGCAACACTCAAATCGCGAATTCAGTGTGTAACTCGCGTGCACACTGAATTCGCGATTCAAAGTCCGTAGCAGCGCCACCGTCGCTGATAAGAATTGTATAACGAAAGGGTGATCATTGTTAAAGTCCTTATGAGGGTTATTTGGTTTTTCTTATTTGTGAAGATTATTTCTTTAAATCTTATATCAAAGTGCTTTAATTTAATTAATTTTACGGCGAATGAACTCAGTAAATCACTATTTCATTGAAAAATATGGGTTTAATGGGTTGTCACGAGTATTTAAATTGAGTGGTAAGAAGGTGAAAATTACAATATAGAGTTTTATTTTAGTTATTGTTAATTAATGTTACTTTGAGCTAATTTTAGTTTGCACAAACACACGAAATCACCTTATGATTGAATTAAATTGTTTAAATTAGTTGTAACAGGTATTTAAATTAATTGATAACAAGCTGATTTTTACCGTAATAGTGTTTTAATTTATCAATCAATTTTATTTACACACTAAAATAATTAATAACTCAATAAATTTACTTTTTTGTAAAATGTTTGTTTAAATTATCCGTTTAGGTTTCTGGGTTGAATCGGACAAATCTGTCTGTCGGACATGTCTTTAGTGATGTGTTGTGTGAGCTTGATTCTATATTTAAAATCCTGGAATAATCAAAACATTTATCTATGAAATATTGCAATTTCTTTAGCACCGATGGTCGTTCTAATCATTTTTACCACATTTATCACAAATTAACTAACAATAAAGAAATAAATGAAACATTTTTGAAACTTAAGGGATTTCCAAATGATAGGACAACAACCATATGACCACGAATCTGCTCCAAGCGCCGACATTTTGTCGAGGCTAAAAAGCAGATCCTTTTGCATTTTAATTATTTTTTTTCTCATATTAAAAAAGATGATGAAGCAAAATATTACAGTACTGGTGGAAATAAATAGGTTTCCTAAGAGACCTAATCTTGCATTCCGAATTGAAAATATAAAAGCTGGAAGAAATAAAGGTTTTCATTTAGGAATATTATTTTATTCCCGTATGATTTCCTTCTACTACAAGAATATTTCAAGAAAGTAAACTCCATTTCTTACAGTTAGAAAATGTATTTCTTATCATACCTTATCATATCAAAGCAATGAAACAACTAAATGAAGATATGGAGATAGCTGCTATAATAGTCATTTTTTAACAAAACAAAAATCTTGATGCCGTACGTATCCAAAAAGAAAAAATGCAGTCATAAGGCGAAGCTATCTCCTTCTAATATTACTATTGCGTAATATATTATTATTACGACGTCTAATATATGATAATATAATATACGATTATTATGACGTCTAATATTATTTATTACGTCAAGGGATACACTTGTACCAAATTTAAACTTAATTTCATTACTTTCCGATTTTTTTATAATTTTTTAAAAAACGTACGCAAATCATTTGTTAAAAATTAAACTAATGCTGACAATAAGATGAAACTTAGTACTTATGTTACTCTTATACATTACTACATGCGTGCAATATTTAAATTAAATCGCAATATTATTTCGCGATTTATGATCTTTAGAAATTATTGCAGGTTGGTGGTATCATAAAAAACTATTTCCCGAATTGTTCAACTACAGCAGTAGATTGATTTTTGTACAAAATTTAAACTCTCTAGCATAAATACAATGGGTGCTACGATGGTAACAGGCACACACACACACACTCGTACGCACACATACAGACAGATAATTTTGCAAAAACCACTCAAGAGGCCGTAAAAACGCCTGAAACGGATAATTCTGGTGACATCCCGGTTTCGGATATTTTTGCAAACACAATACTTTTCTTCTATATACCTGAGGTATAAATGAGGGAAAGTAAAAATATGTGATAAACTTAAGTAAATTAAAAGTCCTTTGGTAAACGAAAATAAAACTTAAGGGCGCTTCAAAATTTTATGAATAATTCATGCATTTCATTTAAATCGACGAAACATTTAAGAGCTGTTAAGCTAAATATGATTTGATGTATGCAAAGCTGGGATCTAGAACTAGGGTCAGAGGTCAATGTTTAGGGTTAAACAAAAAAAGCTAAAGTTACTATGGACTTAAAGTTTTCTGAAGTCTACAATCGTCTCTATAGACAAAGCAGAATTCACAACATAAGCACTACAGGTGTTCATCGTCATCAGAATAATGAAATCTAACCACTGTTGTAAAGATTTATTTAATATATTACCGGCTTTCTAACAAATAAAGTTTATATACGATCATCATCAGTGTCAGAAAACTAGATTTTGTGTCTTCTCTTACTGAAGGGCTGATAAGAATAGTCTTTTTTAACAGCAAACAGTATGAAAAACCCAAATTCCTAACTCCTCAGCGTCACTGATTGTTTGCTTTAGTTAGTTTGAATCTGGTTACCCTTAGTTTTATTTTTATTTTATTTTATTTTTTTTTTTTTTTGGTAGAGGGACTTATTTCAACTTGGTGAACTTTAAAATACCTACATCATTAGTTTTGTATAAATTAATGTAAAAATCTGCCATTAGTTCTTAAATATGTATTTTGGGATCCTGAAAAACATTAACTTGAAAACAGTAAAGAAAACTTATAAAGAATAGGGAGAGTTTAACCTCCAAGTATTTAAATTTTAACAACTTTTACTCTCAAATTTTTAAAAGTATTTGTTTAATTTTAATACAGTTTTTTTAGAAATTTGGAACAAAAGTTTTTTTATAAATGCAATTGACATTAGTTTACATCATAATAATGAAGTTTTAATATTTCAACCAGGCATGGCATGCAACTTCTGGAATTTAGTACAGCTATCAGTTTACACCCTACGTGCCTAGAAAGCGAGGGGGCGTAACCGGCCTTATAGTGATAGCAATTTGGGAGAAGTGATTGATTACCTAGCAAGTGGGACACGTCTTGGGCCCTTTTTGCTAATTCTCTTAGATAGAAGATAGTATTTTCCCTTATGAGTGAGTCCTAGTATGGGCATTTTCCGTTGAAGACGTTTCTATTTGTTGATACAGCTTTAACTAGAAAATATATGTGTACCATTTGGAAACAAACCTTTTTTGAAATTATAAGGCAAAAATACACACACACAACACATATATATATATATATAATATATATATATATATAATATATATATATATTATATATATATATATATATATATATATATATATATATTATATATATATATATATATATACAGGGTGTTTTCATATAAAGTGTCCACCAGAAAGGAGGTGATAGTACTCCTCAAAAGGAACAAAAAATGTCCATAATATAAACCCGATCTCCAACCGTTTTCCCACAGGTCAAATTTAATATTTCAAAAAAAATATTTGACCTCACATCATAAAATAGTTAATAGGGATTTAACTATCAAGCTAGAAAGGCGAAATGGTCTCATTAGAAAGCTGAGTAAAATTTCCTAAAGGACAAACTACTAACCATGTCAAATATTTTTGAACTACTGCCCAAAATTTTGCATGAAACATGATTTTTTTAAAAAAATGAATTTTATGGAATTATTGTAGTAGGGCATTAGAGGTAGTAAGAGATGAGCAAAAGTTCAGCCAAGAACGGAAAAAACTTCTCTTATGATTGTCCTTTAAGAAAAATTAAATAATTTTATGCATTCAATAGTCAAAATTTTAAGCCATTCTTCCTAGAAGTAGCAAAAACTGATATTTTTGGGCATTTTTGCATATACAATGTTAATTACATGGTACATAAAATAATTAAAAGTCTCAAAAGCAAGGGAAAACAGTGGTTTTAGAGAAAAATGTGTAGGAATAAAATAGGTTTATTTTACCTTCTAGAGTCTAAAAATCGTATTATTAAATTATTTTCGAAAATAAAATATTTTATTAAAATAACACATTATTTTCACTTTTATACGACAAAAATGATCAGTTTTTGCAACTTCAAGCAACAATAGCCTACATTTTTGACTATTGAATGTATAAAAATATTTACATTTTCTTAAAGGTCAGTCATAAGAGAAGTTTTTTCCGTTCTTGGCTGAACTTTTTCTCATCTCTTACTACCTCTAATGCCCTACTACAATAATTCCATAAAATTCATTTTTTAAAATAAATCATGTTTCATGCAAAATTTTGGGCAGTAGTTCAAAAATATTTGACATGGTTAGTAGTTTGTCCTTTAGGAAATTTACTCAGCTTTCTAATGATACCAATTTCGCCTTTCTAGCTTGAATAGTTAAATCCCTATTAACTATTTCATGATGTGAGGTCAAATATTTTTTTGAAATATTAAATTTGACCTTGTGGGAAAACGGTGGAGATCGGGGTTTATATTATGGACATTTTTGTTCCTTTTGAGGAGTACTATCACCCTCCTTTTCTGGTGGACACTTTATATGAAACACCCTGTATATATATATATATATATCGGCTTATCAAACCTTTGGAATGACAGCACATGTAAGGGTTTCCGACCCTTGCATGAAAATCTTACAGGTCCCGATCGGGATCGAACCCGGACTGTCTGGGGGTAGCAAACATACACCCTTATTGCCAACTTCACGACTTTAGTAACATCTCTCGTATTTACACAACATGCGCTGGAGATGCAATTAGATCAAAACTTATTTAACGGCTATAAAAACTGCATCAACTGCGCTACTGGTATAACGCTTTAGAAACTCCTGTAATTATTAAAATTGTGAATTACTGTTTCGTCATTACCCAAAGCAATTTAAGGGTTCCTTCTCCTTTTATAATAGTTTTAATAAAATAATTATTCCTTGTAAAGAATAAAAAAAGAAGGAATATGCAACCACGCATGGTTTAATTTAAAGCCATGACGAAGCATCTTTCTCATTCTTTCTGCTTCCTCACACCATGTATTAAGACTTACGTAAACCTTCTGACTGTGCGTCTGCGACTATAATGTGTGTCGCCATATTGAATTGCATCACATATGTCTACAATGTGTCTTGAAAAGGTGATTCGTTTCACTTTAGCAAAGCGTCCGGTTATGACCATTCATTATTTTTGGATAAAAAATTACAGATAATCTGAATTAAGTCCAAATAGATATTAATTAGTCATTATATACTGGGTAATTCGAAAGCATACCCTCCTCTATCTTAATTTTTGAACCACATCAATTTAATTTTGAAATTTGGGACATCTCTATTATGTAGTAAAGTTTATTGTTTATGTTTTTGCCTTAAACATAAGGACGCTGCGTCCTTTATAGAGGTCTTATTTGTTCTCTATAAAGTAAAAAAAAAATAGGGTACGCGGTACCTCGGAAGTTTTTCTCATTACATTAGATTTGCTACGCTTATCCTCCCTGCATCGGATTCGCTACGCTTATCCTCCCTGCATCGGATTCGCTACCTTATCCTCCCTGCATCAAATTCTCTACGCTTATCCTCCCTGCATCGGATTCGCTACGCTTATCCTTCCTGCATCAAATTCTCTACGCTTATCCTCCCTGCATCAAATTCTCTACGCTTATCCTCCCTGCATCGGATTCGCTACGCTTATCCTCCCTGCATCGGATTCGCTACGCTTATCCTCCCTGCATCGGATTCGCTACGCTTATCCCCCTGCATCGGATTCGCTACGCTTATCCTTCCTGTACGCTATCCTCCCTGCAAAATTCTCTACGCTTATCCTCCCTGCATCAAATTCTCTACGCTTATCCTCCCTGCATCAAATTCTCTACGCTTATCCTCCCTGCATCAAATTCTCTACGCTTATCCTCCCTGCATCAAATTCTCTACGCTTATCCTCCCTGCATCGGATTCGCATACGCTTATCCTCCCTGCTTCGGACTCGATTCGGTTGTCCTCAGAAATACAGTTCTCCAAATTTATACTGCAACATGCCTTCAGACTCGCTTCGCTCGTCTTCAGACAGTAAATGCATCCGTATCATTCTCAGCGGTCACCCATACAGCACTGACCACGCTCAATGCTCCTTCATTTTTATGATCCAACAAAAAGTCATGGATATACTTGTCGTATAGTAATGATATACACTTGTACCAAATTTCAACTCAATTGGACCATTTCCAAATTTTTTAAAAAACATACACAAGTCATTCAATAAAAATTAAATCAATGCTGATAATGAGAGATTTTTCCATGTTTTATAATTTTTCGACATTTTTAATGAGTCATTATGCGGGTTAATGACGTCATAAAATATTTTCCAAGTAGCACAACTACAGCGGTAGACTGATTTTTGTATACAACATTTTAACTCTCTAGCATAAATACACTGGGCGCTACGATGGTAACGGACATACACACTCAAACACACACACACACGCACATACAGACAGACAACTTTGCAAAAAAACAACTCATGAGGCGTTAAAAACGTAAGAAAAATTTGTATTATATTTATTATACTTCTTGGTACTAATATTGCTTTATTTCAAAAATATTTTAAAAACATTATCTTTTTTGAAAAAAAACTATAATATTAATAGTTAATAGTAGATGTTTAGGTAACATTTTTGATGTTACGAAATTCAACTGATACGGGCTCTCTACTTGTGATAAATAAAGGTATGGCACCTCTAGATATGCCAATGTATAAATAAATAATAATGAATGAGTATGTAAATACATAATTTATTCAGAACTTATGCATGTATAGAAATTATACGCAGTTCCCAACATAATATTTATCCACCATTTATATGGTGAGAACATTTACACCATTACATCTGTGAGGACGCTGAATATCATGATTCCCAATGATTAATAGTAGAAACAAACAAAAGTAGAGACTACGGACCCAGGTTTTTTTTACTAAACTAGGCAAGGTTATGATGATGGTTCACGTTAGACATTTTTCTGTCTTATCGTATGATTAGACACGAAAAAATCAACCGAATCTAGCAATGCCGAATTTCAATCTTTCGATCACCACAATTTGAATCTTGTCGTAAATCGGGAGGACCGCATGACCTGCTGTAAGTCGAAAAACTTTTCAAGCATTGACAGGTGGAACATTTCACATGCACCAAAATTAAATTTAAAAAAAAAATGGTGCAAAACTTTCGAAATGGTCTCTACCCCAGTAAATTTTCTCTTGCGAGTTCAAATTTACTATTATTATTTTGTAACTATTAGCCAAATATGATAATTTTGTGACCACTTCAGGAATCTTTAAATAGTTAGATTAGAATATACCTTTTCTATTTTGCAAATTACGTTAAATTTACTAAATTTGATACCAATATTCAATCTTTAAATAGATAGAACATACCTTATCTATTTTGGAAATTACGTTAAATTTACCAAATTTGATACCAATATTCACCACATCATTGATCACCATATATTAATAACAATATCACCATATTCTGGTAGCTTTTGACCAACCTTTTGTTGTAACATATATTATAGATTTATGACAATACAGAAATACAATATATCATATAAAAATTTATTACTAATTGTTATTAGTAAGATAAGTTTATTGCTTGTAATTTATCTCAAAATGTGAAAAATTATACGTAATAATTAAAAGTAAAAATAAGAATATATCAATAAAAATATATTTTATAATTACTATATGAAAGTTTTTATATCTATTTTTTTTAATAAATTTTATGGCTAGTGACCTTCTCTTAAACATAAGTAAAATTATTTTTTAAATTCATAAATGGCTTTTATTTCCTTTTATTTCTATGGGAAAAAATTAAATAATTAGGTTGCTCTTTAAAAAGCGTGTCTTTGCGCAAGAGTTGACAGTGTTTTAAACAGCTGAACTTGAGATTTTTTAACGAGTATTGTAAATATAGATTTGTGATTCTTTTTTTTTTAATTTATCCGGTGAATATATATTAACCATAAAAAGATATCAACCATGGTTAATATACTTGACACAATATAATTGTGCGAGAGGCACCTAGGAAATTTAAGATGCAGAATGCATTGATGAATCTGGGAACTGTTCTATCATTCGACATTCGTCATCATTGTTGACTCGACATAATGTCATGTCCCACTCTGTCTTGTGCTTACCATAGCGCCGACAGGACTCTGTTGACGTTCTGATGGTTAGACGTAACGAACACCTAGAGATGAAGAGTAAACATGACATTATTCGATGCTCTTCGATGACGAAACGAGATATTGAACGTGAGCCAGTTTCCCATAATGCAGCAATTGCATTTTGCGCGTCTCTAGTTATGTACACTCTTTTATCCTACGTTCTCATCGTAGCCAATTATATATGTGTCAACACTACTTACATAATCTTTTGTAAACACAGTAGCCACAGGTAATTTTGGATTGCACAAATCTATATATCTTAATAGTTTATGAACTCATTATTTTGGAGAAAAAGCAATATGTATCCCATCATTATAGAACCAGTCCGACTATAAAGTCACCACTCCATCAACATTGTGCATGAAACTGATAATTATAAATTGGTTATGACAACCTAAATTCAATTTATTGAGCTTATTGAAAAGTGTTAACTGATGACTCTTAAGGTAAGTCACTACGACTAGCACTACATTGGAGATTACACTAAATTGTAGAGCTTCAAGCTCTGAAATCACGATGTCATAACTTCCCATAAAGGCCTCTCTTCTTTAAAATATAGGCAATTTAATATTCACATCGTGCCTTCTGATCTTTAGAGAGTAACTCCCTATGATTCTGAGGTAAGGATAGTTGAATGGAAGCCCAGACACCGATTACACACACGGACCCTGAGCCAGTGATCTATACGAGTCTTATCTAGCACGGAAACACGATGCATCTCCGTATTAGCCGAGCGTTTCAGTTCAAACTATTCGTATGAGCTATTATTGAGCAATCTACGTGTTAGAGACACAGTACGTATATGTTCAGATTAGTTTTAATTTTTCAATTGCACGTAAGTGGCTCAGGACGCACACGTGAGTTAAAAACGACAAATATTGAAACTTGGTTTTCTTGAGCTTAACTATAGTTAAGTATAGCTGAATTATACTTTCTACCGTTCTTTTGTGCCTAACAATGTAAAAAAAGACCTTTAATTTTATCTCTAAGCTATTTGTATAACACAAAATTACTATTCTTATATTTTATTCTGGTACTGATGAAGCATTAATTTTAATATGGAGTAACTTACATCATCAAATCAATTAAATATTTATATATCAATAGTGTAAGTACCTTATATAATCTATTTATTCAAATAATCCGTACAATTAAAGTATTTAACCTCATAAAAATTGTAAACGTGACTTATACTTATTTGTTTACGAAATATATCTAATATTATTTAGATAGACGGTAGTTGTATATAATTTAATATATAGCAAGTCTAAATGCCTCACAAGATGTATTTGTTTATCGAGGCGTAATGTGCGAGAGTGAAAATTTTACCATTTAAAATAAATTTTTAATTTTTAAGTGATTTTTTAACGCTTTAGAGGTTTTTGGACTCTTGTGCTAATTAGTATAAAATTATGAAAATACTAAATATAAATTGAAAATAAGGAGCACGGTCCGGGCACGAGTGAGAATTATATTAAATAGTACCGATGATAATATATACGATGCTTAATATAAATTTAAATTTTATGACAATAATTATGTTAACAATATTTTCCCTAAACGTATCAAATTGACCTAGAAAGAGTTTTTAGAGAGATACACAACAGGTCCTTGTCTTGGGATAAAAATGTATATTAAATGTGTTTATGATCAATGAAAAAGAGTTTTTTTAGTAAAAGAAACATCAGAAAGGATAATTAAAATAGAGCCAGAACCGGACGCGTAAAAAAGTCATGTGAAAAGCACAATGACTTTTTTTAAACTTTAAAACTTTTATACAATAGACAATTCACATAGGGGTGGGAGCCTAGGGAACTTGAAGCCGTCCTTAAATTTTGAAATAAGGCATTCCTATAAAAAAATTATTTTGTTCTATCACACATAGAAAAGTAGTACAAAAAAGTAATTAACTATAATAATACTTTATCTTTAAAAAATTTTTATGAGATAGGCTTTAATTTAAAACTTATTCATAAAAAAGGGTTAATCCTCTCCTTATCCTGTAGTTTACACTCGTCTGAGGTTTAAAACACTTTTAGCAAATTTTCGTAAAGAAAAAATGAGACATATGAGGTTGGGGACATGGGAGGCAAAGAAAGAGGTGGGGGTGAGAAAATTGTTATGACGGTGTTAGAGAAATGTAACAACATAAATTTTACAGTATATATAATATCCTACACAATATAAAATAATAATTGTAAATTTAGATATTAATTAAATTTTTAAAATATTAAATGCCGAAAGTTAAAAATGTTTAGCGAGTAATAAAAACATTGCTTGAGGTTATGATTTTTTTTATAAGTATTGATATAGTCAGTAATTAAATATATAATATATATTTGAGGTAATTATTTAAAAAATAAGTGACTTGATTTTAAAATTTTTTTTTGAGCATTTATAATAAATACTCAAATTTTAGAAATTAATAGTGATTTAAATAATATCATTTTTAGTTTATTATATATATAGAGTTTGGATCGATGTTTGAGTTAACATTTATATAATATTATAATTTTAAATTTTTGAGATGTGTGAAAGGCTCTTCAACAACCATAACATAACATCGACAATAATTTAACACATATCTAAGAAAAACGTTGTTTCAAGCATTATCCCGCGCTCAAGACAAATACAATAACCACTCACAAATAGAAATTTAGCTATTAAAAATATTAATAACGTACAAATTAAATACTAGGTAATGGATAAATCATAATTATAATATTCAAACTCTAAAAGGCTCGTGAATAATAGTGTTATTATATTATCAAGACTTCTATTCGAGATAGGTGATTAAAGTTATATAATTATATAATAATTATGAGAGTGAGACACGTCAATAGATAAACACACCAAGTATATGGTTATAAAAATTTACGTTGAGTAAAAAACGCACTCAATATATATAACTAAGGTTATATTAAAATTAATAAAATTGGAGTTTGTGTCTAAAGGTAGGTTTATATTAAATATTTTATTTTTATTATGATTCAATTTATTAATAAGTTTAAAAGCGATGATTGATTTCCATCTATCAATAATAATATATATAATATTTATATACAGATATATATTAGTCTATATTTGTGACATCAAAATAATCTCGCGACTCACTATATATATATTATATATATAGGTATATATATTATATATATATTATATATAAATATATATAAGTATATTATATATATATATATAGTAACAAAGGTAAAAGTGGTATAGTTACATAACAGTTCAGTATTAATTTAGTTATATATGGTTAGGTTCTCTGATTATTATTATTAAATTATTGTAAGTATGGCAATTCTGCTCCATCATTAATTAGCAAGATTTACCAATGTGGTTAGCGTAAGATAGTTATTCGTGATTTCTTTATTACATTAGTTTTTTTATAATATATTCTGTTCACACTTGACTGAATTATAAAAAGTATAAGACACGAATATAAAAACTTACTAATACAAAAAACATCCTGAGATAAATCATTTTATTGTGCGAGAGTGTTTAATGACTAAGTATGTTGGCTCATCTATAAGCGCGAGTATTATACATTAAGAGTTAAAAGCACATTCTATGTAATTGACATACTTCTTTAATAAGTTGTTTAACAGCTCTACATTGACTCAAATAAGTTTCTCTCTCCGTGATTTATTACGCTGAGATAATATAATATATGATAGTACTGAATAACGATTTGTAGCGCTTTTCATCTTTCATTCATACGATATTAATGAATAATTTTCGAGTGAAACCAATCGTCGAGTTTCTCTCTAATAAAAGTCTAAAAGGCTCTATTTGTCTTTAACGTTTTCTAAAAATATCAAGATATTAGATGGATCTGTTTTAAAGTCACAGTTTCTATGTGATCTCAGTACATGATTCCCGTGTAGAAGCTAGTATAAAATTAAGAGAGAGCAATCTCTCTCTCAGAGAGACTTCTTAAGTACTACATCAAACTAACATCGTCACAAGCTCAATATTTCTAAGCACGTATTTTCACCTAAAACTATGAGTTAACGTCGTGTTTATTGAGTTTTTCTCACTATTTAAATTAAGTAAATGAACGAAGGACAATGAATTCTACGTCGTGAGAACACGCGTTTATAGCTCGTAGTTCTAAATATACTTTAATGTGTTATATTGTGTGCTTTTGCTCACTTGTACTTATTCCCGCTGTTATCTATGCATATCATTATCAACATACTCGGAGTCTTCTCATATACAATATAATATATACGCACGCTCGGAGGTTTTGACGAGTTGCTTTCAACAATTCTTTATAGACTGTCTTCAAAGACACTCAATCTATAGAGAGGCTATTACTCATTATTCTTGTTAAAAAAGGGAGAGAGGTGTGGAAATAGATTAAAGGTGTGCCAGTGTAAGTAATGGTAAAGAGAGCTCACAATTTAAAGTAAATTGTGAATACGAATCCTGTTTTTCTTTTTTAGACTAATTTAAAAGGCTAAGTTAGCTAAATAATCATCTTTAAATGTACAAGTAAGGACACATATTTTAAAAACATGATTAAATTAGACGTATGTTTACTACGCAATAGTTTATGATGGAAATTAAATTTAACATCTAATACATTGAGTCTATATTTCACCAGTTAAGCGCTGTATTTTGTACTTTAATCAATGTCTATAATATATCGTCTCACTCACTGATTGCAAGACAAGAGGCGAATGAAGGAGAAACGACGCAATGATGATAATGAGTTTGTAATGTGTATTAACCTATGATTGCACACACAAAAAGATAGGGCGAGGTTGTGTTCACATGAGACGTCTCATTACGAATCTATAGAAAATGAGTAGAGAGAATTTCCAGAACCATTGTGGATGAGTATGAGAGTAATTATGCTTGTGTGAGATACTATTGAGAGTACACGGACTTTGTGCCATGCGTGCGTAAGCACTAGTTCACTCTATATATTTAATTGTGAAGTTTTTCATTAATATGTTAAATTTGCTCGTGGAAATATAATAGATTTATATGAATTCAAAATTCAGAGCAGTCCCATCAAAAAGACTTACTATTTGTGTCTACGTGAATTCATACCACATCAACACCCTCACTCTCATATGTTGATTTATCGATCAAACTTATATGACTTATTGCTAAATCTTTTTCGAGAAATTTGAGAGTAGAAATGTATATTAATTAATCGATGTAAGTGCCTATAAAGTTCCGTTTCCAATTTATTATAAGTATTTCATATAGTCTGAGGTATCATATTTCAATTAATCACTGATTATATCATGTATTCCTATTGTATTTATAAGTATTCATAATAATGACCAGTGTATATTATTTATTAGCACTTTGTGTAAGTCCTAATATATAATATATATATATAATATATATTAAACCAACTTTCACATATATATTGTTATTTCCCATTTTTATAAAGAGGGAGTTTAATATGTTCTTTTAGTGCAAAATTTTTCTTTCGCAATATTATTCAGCACTACTAGGATATATAGTGGCATAATGAAATGAAGTAATTAATAGACAACGTAGGAGTTAGTGACCTATAAGAAAATCACATTTTTCAGAAATGGTACTTCTAAACTATATGAGTAATAATAGTATTAGTATTGTGAATTAATACATCATAAATAACATTGTTGCTTGTATACTTATACATATACATAGCTATCTCTTAGATATGATATTAATAATCATATACACTGGTATACATATAAAACTCCATAACAACATCATGTGGAGAAGACATAACAATGTAACCCTTGGTTTTAAACAGAAGAACTACTTAATTTATAGCATTTAAACAATATGTACAGTAATGTTAGTTGAGCAGGGTACCATTAAGCATCAATCATCACTAGTCATTTCTTATCACACGTGAGCTTACATGTATGTTATAGTGACCGCCCAAGTGGGCTCTTTTAAACAGCATGAGTCGGTAGAAAACACTCTAACGATGATTACAATATCATATAACAATTGTATTTATTTTGTGTGAGATTCAGTGCAATCCAAATTAAATTGGTCAAATAATCACTCACAACCACCCCAAGCTTCAACTGAAAGTCAAAAAACAGAGCTAGATAATTATATTTTGGGCAGTACACGGCGTTGAGATTACTACAACAAGAGCTGTATTGATTCCTTTCTTTTTATTAAAGATAGAACATATTAATAAAAGAATACAGCATATATTTCCTCAAATTTAACGTAATAATTTCATACTTAAAACGAAAGGTAAGATAAACAACAAGCACTTGAAAAGTTATCATAGATAATTCGTTACGGGCACTAAACATTTTAAAATACAAAAATTACAATTTATATTTTGTTTTATTATTTAAAATGCATTTATGAATTATTGTTATCACATGTGATAAGAATGATTTTCTGCTAGAACGTAATTCTTCTATAAAACAGTGAAGCGGTTTGGTTGTAGAATAAAGCAGCTAGGCGTCTGAAGATAAAAGGTAATTTAAGCAACAAAACATAACCCATGAAGAGTTCTAAATAAATCCGCTGTGGTGCGATACCAGTCCACCCCAATAAAAACAGTAAACTTCAAAAATTGAATAAAATTAATTGTAACACTTATTTCACGGGCCATTATTCATTAACTGATGTATACTTTAAAATAAAAATTTATTTAGAAGACATACATCTTCCTTTTTGAGTATTGACTTAAAATTAAATAAAATTAAAGTAGTACTTAAAATTAAAGTAGTACCCTTTTTTTTTTTTTTCTTTTTTTTCACTTTCCCTTGGTACAGTCTCTTATTTATTTCTTGCTTCTACTACGTCTTTCTACTGCTCTTTTCGATTCTTACTCTTCACCAACTTTATTTTAATTTTAACACAGAACTGTGCAATAAAGAGGTGATGGAGATGTTTTCAGTAGTTTTTTATTAGCTTTTTTACTTTCTGACTATGACTCTTTTTAAGAGGTCTACCTTTTCTCAATTGTTTGATAATGGCTTCATAGCCGAAACGTCACAATAATCGTAGTTTTTTATTACCACCCTATAGGACACAACCTCATCTTAAAACTTAAAATTAAAGTAGTACAGTTAGTACAAGTGTATCTTTTATGTGATAAATAAGTATTCTAAGTTTCGTTTCAATACAGCGAGAAGTATATCTTCGGTTTGTTTGGATCGTGAAAGTTTGCGTGAACTATATACACGAGAGAAAAACCCAAATAACATTTTATAGGCTTTAGTAGCAATATCCTAAATTGGATTCACTAAATAAATGGTAATTTATATATGATATTCTGTCTTAGAGCTAAATTACGTGAATAGCGAATTTCCACTGGAAAAATTAGCGTATTAGACTAGGGTATTGGATGATGGGGTGGGAGAGAGTTTTTTCTAATGGGTGGAACTCACTATGGCATCAGTGAGTTCCAAGGATCTTGAATAAAGGAAATGACGCAATAAGGAACTTTTCTGACCCCATTGACGTTGTATGAGGTAGAGAAATAGGAGTAAACTTACCTTCCTATGTTATAGCAAAAAAAGCTGCGAATCGCAGGTTATGTGACAACTTTCTTCTGTGCTTGTTAGTTGTGATTTTACTTACTTTTAGGGGAATTAAAATGAAACAGTTAAAAAAAGGAAGTATATACCTTATTTATTTATATATCAGAGAGTTGAAACATGGTGCAAAAATCAATCTTCAGATCTAGTTGTGCTATACGGAAAATATTTTTGTTATCATTAACCGAAAATAATGATTGATAAAAAATAAAAAAATGTTGTTATAGATTTGATATTTGGCACGCATTTTATAAGAAGTTATACATATATATATATATATATATAATATATATATATATATATATATATATATATATATATATATATATATATATATATATATACATTTACGCAATGTATATAAGATGAAATATTTGCACATTGCCATCATATTATATCAGCATTAGTTGAATTTTAATCAAATAACTTGGTTACGTGTTTTAAACAATTGTAACAAAAAGAAACATAATCCAATTGAGTTGAAATTTATACAAGTATATCCTTTAATGTAATAAATAATTATGCTAAGCTTCGTTTCAATACGGCAAGTATATCTATGGTTTTGATTGGATCATAAAAGTTAAGCAGCATTGAGCGAGGTCAGTGCCTAGATGGATGACTGCTGGAAAAATAATGTATTTACTATCTGTGACGAGTGAAGCGAGTCTGAAGACGTGTGGAAGTATATATTTGGTGACTTTAATATTATGAGGGCAAGTGAAGCGATTCCAAAGTAGGACAATAAGCGTAGTGGATCTGATGTGTAGAAAATAATTCCGAGATATGCCGTACTCTCTTTTTTATTTACAAAATTTCGTTGTTTGAAGTGCAGTTTTACTATAGTAATATTAAAGTGAGGAATCACTATTTGGGGTAACTTAAAGCAGAAATTGGTAAAATAAAGAAAAGAAAAACAAATTTAAAGAAATCGAAGAATCCATTGTTACAAGCAAACACCCTCTTGAAGATAAAGAAGTTGAAAACCAAATCAGGCTTTCTCGGTTCTCTCTAGATAACAGATTTATCCAACAATCTCATCTTTTCCAGAAAAACAAAACTAAATCTTTGTTTCTGTTAGAAAAACGGCACCATATAACTATCGATTGAGTTTTCACATATATTTCTGGAAAAATATGTATAAATATATTATTGGTAAGTCACCGAGAAAGTTAGTGCACCATTAACTTTCTTGGTGACCAAGAATATGTTTATAGATTTATACTAACCTCTCCTAGAGACATAAGAGAATACATTCCTCATGAGTCTTATAGAGGAACACATTCCTAATGAGTCTTATAGAGGAACACATTCCTAATGAGTCTTATGAAAGAACCTATTCCTTATGAGTCTTATAGAGGAACACATTCCTAATGAGTCTTATAGAGGAACACATTCCTAATGAGTCTTATGAAAGAACACATTCCTTATGAGTCTTATGGAGGAACACATTCCTAATGAGTCTTATGAAAGAACACATTCCTTATGAGTCTTATAGAGGAACACATTCCTAATGAGTCATATTGAGGAACACATTACTAATGAGCCGTATAAAAGAAGCAGTTGCTGATGAATGAATCACTGAAATTTATAAATTAACTTACCACAAAAATGAGCGACTTTTAAATTATCTTTTTTTTGTTGGGCTGCTTTAACGGACCGTAGACAGGCCACGTATAGATGAAAGTGGTAGTGATGGGTCCACCCGTTGCGTGCGGTGACAGCTCAAATTCCAACCTATGTAACCGCATGGGACGTTCTTGAACAGTTTGCGGTAGCGTTGCGGAAATAGAAATTTTCGCGAACCGACTAAACCCGCACAAATGATACAGTGATTAGCATTTGATTGATTAAAAAACACCTTAGGGATCTGACGCGAAAGGAACCTTTCCGTTTTTAACGTTGTGGAATTTTTCTTACCCTCTCTTCCAATTTAGAGAAGAATACTTTTGTTTTGCTTGGGTCTTGATGCTTGCTGAGCTTAAAGTCCTTTTATTCTTTTAACCATTTTAATAAAAGAGTTATTTCTTAAGGCAGCATGATTAAATTCGCTCAGAACGTCATGAAATTGCCTGAAACGGATAATTATAATAAAAACTCGGTTTTCGAATTTTTTGGGCGAACGCAATACTTTTCCTTATAGCTGGTAGTAGGTAAGGTAAATTGAAAATATTTATTAAAAAAATTTAATTATTTTTAAAATTTATCATTTAATTAAAAAATGCAACAATAAGATCGCAGATACAATCCTCCTTACAAATCTTACATTATTTAAAATCTAATTTCTATATATTAAAATAAAAGAAAATTATATTTAGTTTAGAATAAATTAAAACTCGTCATGGAACAGTTTAAACAAACGTTTCTATATAATTATAAAATAACGTTAAAATAATGTCTTTGAAACTTAAAATTAAATTCTCTAAATTTATAAAACGTATTGTTTCAAAGTTAAAGTAGTTTTAAATTCCTTCTTTACGTTCAGAATATTGTAAAGATAATGCGGGAAAAAGTTTTTTCACATAACTTAGTATGACTTTTAAATGGTTTCTTATGCTTAGTAAGAAAAACAAATTTCATTTCCATATCATCTCTATTTCTCATTTTAAATTTTAAGGAATGAGTTTAATATGTTCAACTTTCAAAAATATATTAGTTTGACTTTCGAGTTCTATAAAAAATTTTACGCATAATTTTTATTGACGTAAGATTTTTAGGCAGCATTATATATATATATATATATATATATATATATATATATATATATATATATATATATATATATATATATAATATATATGTATATATATATATGTATGTATGTATGTATGTATGTATATATGAACACATAGGATAATAAACACGGAACGATGCACGATGATTAGCTACCTCAACACGTATAAAATTATACTTGAGCAGTGAGACTCCCTTTCTAGAATTCTACCTCTCCCCTCCATTTCCCCAATCTCATAAGATCGTTTCTCTCGTACTACTCGAACTCTCGTACTACGCTCATCCCCACTGATTTGGTCTAAGTTCGCTCGTCCTCAGAATAGAACAATCACATAATTTATAATTAGTTCATATTACGTCTCGCTTTCCTTACTCTCAGACAAGAAATATCAGTTTTAATTCTAGCGGTCTCCCATTCGCCAAATAACCTCGTTCCATGTCCCTTAACAAAAGTGACTAATGTGCTTAATTACTAATATAGTACTACTACTTAATTACTAATATAGCTAAATGCTTGATTACTAATATGCTTAATTAGTACAAAAAATTCACTTCGGATGGTTCCCACATACAAAGTTGATAGAGGGAACTATAATAGGCCTGGAACTCTTTGTATCTTCTTAACAGTCAATTAGTGTGCAAGGCAAGCTTAGTTATAATTTATTTCAATCAATAATGAGCAAAAATATTTCGTGTGCTAATCTCTATAAGCCTGCTATTTTATGCTATTTTTCAACAGTTAGCATATTTTACTGTGCCATTAATGCACAGTAAGCCTAATTTGAGATGTATTATAGGTACAAATAAAGTTCACCTATGTTGGTTTCCGCGCACAAATTCTCTAATTCCGTACAGTGCTAGAGTAAATTTTATCGGGGTACATTTTATTTAAGGTACATTTTATCCGCGATTACATTTCATCCGGTTTCTAAAGAAATCGTATCAATGATGGTGTAAATCGTTATATACATCCTTTTGACCTATCTTCGTTATACAACCTTTTGACCTATCCTCTTTCTTTAAATTTTATTTCTGTACAAGGGTTAAAACTGTTTCTATTACATTCTATTTTTAAAAAAAAAAATATTTTTCGGCAAAATCGAACTACGTTGCTCAATTTTTAAAACTTTTAACGTCATATATGAAGAAAAGCTTAAAAAATAAAGTCTTGAAGACATTACTTTATTTAATATTTATAAGTTAAAGCAAGTTTCACGCTACTTGTCCTTAAAGTCTACGCAGACTTGTGTAGACAATTTTGGATGTTTTCCAAAATTATTCTGTGACACTTACGATGACATTTTAAAAGTTTTGGTGAACGTTTTTACCAATTTTCTCAAACAAATAAAGGAAACTAAATTTTTCAAGTGTAAAATAAAACAAATGTTTTGTAAATAAATTTGTATTTTAAAACACATGATTTTAAACAAATGGAAATAATTGTGCTTATAGTTCATGGACATAGTCTGTAACTTAAGTTAATCGTCACTACAGTTAGCATGGTTGTAATGGTAGCAATGATACCAGAGCTGTCAAAAAAGAGCCATGATTATTATCGATAATTTTACTTAAAATGAAAGTAAAAAGGTATTCCAGGGTATACCAGGGGGGGGGGGGGTATTCCTTTTACAACTGACCGTTATGACAAATAAATATTTACCACAATAATTAATTGATTAACTAAAAACTAAATATTTAATCCACTATTATTGTTTACAATCTTACGAGGAAATAAATCTTGCTTTTATTTAAAGTTTGTAGTCTACTGAAAAATTGAAGAGAATTGGATGATTTTTGATCCTTTGCTTTGCAAACAGTATCATTGTTTACAACCATAGTTGAGATCAATTTCACTCTTTCTACTTTGCAATGGTGCTTCTCTGGATGATCGAAATCACGAGCTCTATACTCAGAATCACAATATTTATGGTTCTAATTATATTTGTAGGATCCCACATATAGAGAGGAAATAGAGACATTTGACATGTCATATAATACCTTTACCTGGAAGACTTTTAAATAGGATATTTCCTTATCCCAGTTTAATCTACACTGATGAAGGCTTCGCTGTATAGGGCATTTCCTTATCTTAGCCTGATTTATACCGTCGAGGACATTCTTAGATGGAACATTCCCTTATCCCTAGACAAATCTATTCTGTCAAGGACCTTCTAGGATATAAAATTCTCTTATTGCTGGATAATATAATTTTTATATCCCTAAAGACATAGAGATATTATTGCTAAAGGGGCCCCATAGATTAAATTGTGAAACATCGAAAAAGTAACCTGACAACCTTTAATTATAAATATAATCAAATAATCAGTACAAAATTACAATAACTTATATAATAAACGTTAAAAATACAAATCAAAACACAAGCAATGTGCGCGAAACCGAAATAAATTTATTAATTATAACCGTAACTAACTCTTGAAGAAGGTTTTAATGAGGTTACACAGAGCCCCTGAGAGCCCCAAAAAGATGTTTCAGGCTTCTCCCTCTTGTATATATCTCTATGCCTAAAGAGCTATGTCCTTTCTCCAGTTATAAAACATCACCGTTATATATATGACGTAATGTTCGAAAGATATCACTCTTGCTCCATTGTTATCAGTTGATTGTCTTAATTATGTAAGCTAAACACGGCAGTCGTTTTTTCCCTCCATGGGACATATTTCTTTTATTCAAAGAAATACGTATTTCTTGTTTCATCCAAGTTTCATTTAGTGATGAAAAGAATTATAAGTTTTTTTTAGGTGGAACTGTTCAAAAATAATAAAAAAGTCAATTTCCCATGCTTTCAACGATATATAAAGTATTTTTGAAGGTACATAATTATAAAATAAGAAAAAACATATTAGAAAATATAACACTATCACCTACAAACGAGCTCTGTGGGTAAGACAAGAAAACAGTTACAAAAAATCGTACAAAGGACATTTCAAAATAAAATTATACAAAAAACTAAATAAAGATCTACTTATGGAGGGCCTGACCTCTAGAAATTTTTAAGGTCATAAAAACATTTTTTTTTGTTAATCCATGCTGATTTATTTATAGATATATACTACATGTAGAATTATATTTTTATAATTTAAAAACATTAGAGAAATGGTAATGCAATGACTAGTTTTTACAAAATGAAAAAATTAAGGTAGTGATGAAAAGTTTCTTCTAATAGAATAACCTTATTCACCATTAAGATTAAGTGGTGCCGAAAGTTTTCTAATAGATTGAAAGAGTTGCGATTTTCTTGATTTATTCGGTGTTTTCTCGATATATTTTTCCAAGGAAATGTTTACTCTGTTTCTAAATTAATGATTGCTGGAAACTCTTTTTATTTGGATGAAAAAGCGACCGTATTTATACAAACAGAATACTAAATCAAACTTAGATGTGAACCAAACCTATATTCAAGCGAATTTTTTCTGCGAATAATTTAAGCGAATGTTCCTTTTTAAAGATCAATGAAAACGTAAATTTAAGAATGTTTAGTTCTAACAACAAAAGTGATTATACTCGTATTTATTGAAATAGCTATTCGAATAAATAAAGGAAGTTCACCATGAATGCAGCATGGAAATCAACACCAAACATTTAACTTAGCGAATTGTTAAAGAAAAAATTATCTTATGAGATTGGGGCCATGGAAGGGGAAATGGGGAAAGGTAGATTTTATGGAAGGAGGGTCTCCCTGTTCAAGAATATATATATATATATATATAATATATATATATATATATAATATATATATATATATATATATATATATATATATAATATTATATATATATATATATAATGTATGTATGTATGTATGTATATGTATTTGTGTTGCCGCTTCCGTGGCCGAGGTCATTAAAACGTTAGTTTTTACACTGACCTTTGACACGGGAGGTCACGGGTTCGCATCCCAGGTTACGCTCTCAGTTTATAGGAAATTATTGTTTAGATAAATTTTCGCGCCAACTTTAGAATACACTTTGAGCGAAACAGTTGCTATATCCACCCGAGGTGGTACCCGCCTGGGTTATTCCTGATGAGCCGCAAGGCTCTAAACGGGCATTATTATATTATATATTTTTTTGTGACGTCACTAACCCACAATAATGACTCAGCAAAAATTTTGAAAATTCATAAAAACTGATTTTATTTATCGATTTGAGATTTAGCTCGCTTGTAGTCATATGTAAGTCCAACATATGGGCTATGTTTCGTCTCATTATCAGCATTTGTTCAATTTTTATTAAATGACGTACATAAGACTCGCTTTACTCGTCCTGAGATAAAAATCACTAAATTTATACGTGTTAAGTATTCCGAGGTACCCCGTACCCGATGTTTTACCATCTTAAACCACAAATAGGACAGGGCTGGTTTAAAAAGAATAATGTATGATAATAGCTGAGAAGGTATAAAGCCGCAAGAGTGGGGGTAATCTCATTTGTGATAAAGTATAGTGATAGTGCGAGAAAGCAATTTTGATTTACTGCCTTATTTAACACGGAGATAGATAAGATTTCTTTCTCATGCTGTAAATCTTACTCCTTCGGCTCTAGCTGTGCCAAAATGCTCATAAAGTATAATTTCGGATAATTTTTTTTCCGGGTAATACTTATCATACATTTATGTTTGCGTTTTAGCTAAACAGCACCGCTAAAAATAGACTCTTGTCTTGTTCCCTGTAAAATTGTTATTCCTCATAAGTTGGGACGTTTTATTGAGTTTTGGATATTCGCGATTCAAAGTCTGTTGTAGCGCCACTGTCGCTGATAAGAAATTGATGACGAAAGGGTGGTCGTTGTTAAAGTCCTTATGGGGATTTTTTGGTTACTCTTATTTGTGACGATTATTTATTTAATTTTTTTCGCAAAGTGCTTTAATTTAGTTAATTTTAGGGCTTATGAACTCAGTAAATCACTATTTTAATGAAAAATAGGGTTTTAATGGGTTGTCACGAGTATTTAAATTGAGTGATAAGAAGGTCAAAATCACAATATAGTGTTTTATTTTAGTTATTGTTAATTAATGTTACTTTTAACTTATTTTAGTTTGCACAAAACACACAAAAGTATCTTTTAATTGCATTAACTTGTTTAAATTAGTTGTAACAGGTATTTAAATTAACTGATAACAAGCTGACTTTCACCGTAACAGTGTTTTAATTTATCAATCAATTTTATTTACACACTAAATTAATTCTCAATTCTCAAATTAATTAATAACTCAATAAATTTACTTTTTTGTAAAATGTTTGTTTAACCTATCCGTTTTGGTTTCATTATTTCTGGCTTAAATCGGACAAATTCAAGTCTGTAGTGATAAGAGCCTAATTATATATTTAAAATCCTGGAAAAATCGAAGTGTTTATCTATAAAATATTGGCAATGTTTTTAGCACCGATAGTCGTTCTATTTATTTTTGCCTCATTTATCACAAATTAACAAACAATAATGAAATAAAAGATGAATTTTCATTGGCTCCCTTGCTAATCCTATGATCAAAAAATTTTTGATCACCCTTTCGCTTTCCTGCCATTGGTATTGCCAACTTTACAACTATCTCTTTAAATCGCGAATTGCCTAACTGTTTACTCTAAATCATTTGTATCTTTGTAGAAAGTCGAGTCTAGAAAAGTCATTTTATTTTAAATAATTTTAAATTTTTCTGCTAAAACAGATTTGTTGTTGTTTAAACTATATTAATGTGTAATTAGGAGAGGTGCAAAACTTGCTTCTGTGCTAAACAGCCTAATAGATTACTAAACAGCGCGTAGTTTACTGATATATGCTTCCTATTGAAGGAGCATATTATAAAACGGATTTAAAACTTAGATTACTACTTCTAAAACCTAAGTAATAATTTATTGTGATCAGTGGCGTAGCAATGCATCTTGGAAATGTAACAAGCAAAATGCAATGCTACATCTGGGAACTGTTCCATCATTCGACATTCGTCATCATTGATGGCTCGACATAATGTCATGTCCCACTCTGTTTCGTTACGTCTAACTCATCAGGGCGCCGACAGAGCCTGAACTCATTCTGACCTTCAATTAATTCCGAAGAATATAATGTGAAGTACTTACCAGAGACGAACGGTGCTCTCTTACCGCCATCATGCATGGCTAGCAAAACATATATCATTTGATACTACCGAGTTTTGCAAAACATGAATAGTTGACACAATATAATTGTGCGAGAGACACCTAGGAAATGTAACAAGCAAATGCAATGCTACATCTGGGAACTGTTCCATCATTCGACATTCGTCATCATTGATGGCTCGACATAATGTCATGTCCACTCTGTTTCGTTACGTCTAACTCATCAGGGCACCGACAGAGCCTGAACTCACTCTGACCTTCAATTAAGTCCGAACAATATAATGTGAAGTATTTACCAGAGACGAGCGGTGCTCTCTTACCGGCTTTATGCATGGCAAGCAATACATATATCATTTTGATACTACCGAGTTTTGCAAAACATGAATAATTGACACAATATAATTGTGCAAGAGACAATAACTATTCATGTTTTGCAAAACTCGGTAGTATCAAATGATATATGTTTTGCTTGCCATGCATGATGGCGGCAAGAGAGCACCGCTCGTCTCTGGCAAATACTTCACATTATATTCTTAGTAATTTTAATTAAAGGTCAGAGTGAGTTCAGGCTCTGTTGGCGCCCTGATGAGTTAGACGTAACGACACAGAGTGGGACATGACATTATGTCGAGTCATCAATGATAAAGAATGTCGAATGATAGAACAGTTCCCAGAGGTAGCATTGCATTTTGCTTGTTACATTTCCTTGGTGTCTCTCGCACAATTATATTGTGTTCTTTAAGATTACTTACACTGACGTCCTCCAGCGAAGAGGCTTATCTGGAACGATTCTTTGAATGTTGATAAGGATAGAATTCGTATGAGAGGGTTGATGCGATTGTTTATGGAATGGTAGAATTACTTTGAACGAGATATATTCACGAACAAAAGAAACGTTAAGGTTTTTATAAAGGAATAATTTTGGAAACTATATACTTAATATAAAACAAATATTTTACTTTAATAAAGAAGCCCTTTTTCTAGCCCTTATTTATAAGTTCCTTATAAATCTGGCTTTAGTATAACTAGAATGCATTATACCGACTGAGATGAGAAATATCTAAGATATCTATAGCTCATGGAATCGATAAATAAACATTCGCTGTACAAGAAACACATACTAAACAGAGCTAGTGTGATTTACAGATCCTATCAGACCATACAATTTTACAATCGTCAAAAAAATTCCACTCATTGCAATTCTAGACTGATGTTAACTTATCTACATTCTATATTGTTTCAGAGATAAAATAACCCCTAGACACCGCTGGGAAATCCTCTTTAAAACCATATCTGAATTCTTTCTTTTTACTTTCCTTTTACCTACGTTAAAAGGAAAAGTATTGTTTTTGTTATTTTGAATTATGATATTTTCTTGTCATAATTTGTAGCGGCCAATGGAAGAGAGTCACTTCATAGCCAAAAGTCGGAACACCAATTTTACCCTAGGAAACATTTGTTTATTCAAGCTTTTGAGGAGGAATAGGTCCTAATTAATAAAAAAAACTAATTTTGCCGAGCTTCGATATAATTTTATCTTTTTCAAGGCTTAACATATTAAATAATAACAAAAACATTTACATGGTTACTAACAAATAGATGTTTGGACAACAACTGTTGTTACTGTTCCTCCTCAAAAGCATGAATATGTAAAATAGAGGTCCCTATAAAGTTTTTTGTCTTAAACATTTGTTTCTAATTCCCTTACGCGTGGTTCCTAGTTGTTGATGATAACCGACTATTTTAAAAGGTTTCGTCAATGGAAATTATACTTGAAGAGACTTTCTGGTGCTTTGCACTTACCTTGCGTTAGTTATTAGTTTTCCTGAGGATTATTTCACTTCTCTAAGAAGCTTTGTTCTTTAGAGGGGTTTGCCTTAACTTTCTTCATTCGGTCAAGTTTTAAACTAAACTTAGTTTTTAAGCGTTCCCTTTTTCTTATCTATCCTGACTAACTGAATAAAATCAGTTTATCAAGAGACTTAACCTGTTTTGAATTTCCTCATTTGTGTCGGTTGACTTACCCATTTTAGATGAGCAGTAAGGCAAATGTTATTCTTGATTCTAGATCGTGTCCACTGATCAAGTGCTATTAGTTTTATTTGTAACATATTTATTTTGGGAAATACCAATTTGATTATTTAATGGAAATTATTTGAATTTGAATATTTGGCGCCATCATTAGTAGTCTTCTTTAAGTTCTCCTGAAGTTAGGTTTTCTTATATAGTTAGGTACTGTAGTCTAGTTGACTGATGGTCAGAGTTTGTGAAATCATGTTCTAGAGTGTCAAGTTTTTCAAGTTGTGCTAAGTTTTGCTTGTTTAGCTGCACTTTATAGTGGATTTAAAGAGTTGGACATTCAGTGGATTAATTTGGGAATAAAATAATCCTAAGAACTTAGCTCTTGGACTAAGCTAGGCTTCAGGATTAGGCACCAAAATATAGCTTTAGTGATAGGCGATCTCTTGGCAGATTTTAGGCTCTTTTTGTTTTGAGCCACAGTTAATCAATCATTTGTGAGATTACTCACAGATCGAGGTTTGAGATTTTATTCATTCTTCCTCCTTTACAACCTGGGTTCGCGATTGGTGAACGGTTTTGGAGTACAAAACCAAGTCACCACAACTCATCCTTCCTCACCAGTTCTCTTTTTATTTTTTTAGATATATTTTTATTTTCCTTTGTTTTATGTATATACCTTTTTACCTTGTGCCCAAAATTAATATTAGGTTGGTGGAAGACCACCAATAGGAGCCTTGTGATGGTGATGGGCCCTCAAGGTATACCAAACTCAGTTCAGCTTATCATTTTTTTTGTATAATTAATTTAAGTAAATATGATCAGACAGTCTTTAGAGTCAATCTTTAGTTTAATTAAATTAAAACTAGAATCATTTAATTTTCTTTTAGCTTATTTTACGACTGTTCTTATAGTAGGTAGCTTTTGTTTATTCCTGGGCAAACAGAGATTTATTACTGTTCTTTTTAAGCTCAATACACATGCTGTTCCCAGCTTAAAACTAAATCACGTTAGTTATTATTTAAAATACGATCCCTAGATCTATGATCTACATTTATGTTCACTCCAAATTCATCACCTCCCCAGTCCCAACCCTCTTTCCTTTAAGTCGGTATTCCCTGTTCACCGACTGCCCTCGTCATTCTCTAATCCTCGAGTGTGTTGTCTTAAGAACTAAAATCTACCAAAGATTTACCATTATCACCTCGTCTCATCCGTTGTTTTCTTTATCCTTGTGTATTCCTCTTTTATTTTATAAGAACAGATTCATGAACAGGGTGGCGCTCATTTTGGCTAAGGTCAGTCATCATATTGGTAAGATCAGTGTTACTAAGTGGCAGAGACATATTAAGAGCCTTTAGCAAGCCGTCTTGAGTAGGGCATAACGTATGTTATATATTAAACAAATAAAATATTTGGTTTTCATGCTCCGATGTCAGCATAGTCGTTTGCAATTTCTTTTGATCTACCATGATTTAAATTAAATCTCGGACTGTAGTGCTACTGGAGACTTTGATAACATTCACATAAGTTAGGAAATATAAACAATCGAATAATTTATAATTAGTAATAAATTATATATATATATATATATATATATATATATATATTATATATATATATATATATATATATACATATTTATGTGTGTGTGTGTGTGACAGGGCGTGGAGAGTTAAAGGGGCCTTACACTTCAGGGAGGTCTGTTGAATTTATATAAATCCCCTTGATTGAATCTATTAGATTTTCAAAAATGTTCTCAGCCCCAGTAAGTCGTTTCAGACGAAATCAATGCCAACGAAACATTTAAATTTAGACTCATTAGCGAATTTTCATCATGTTTCTTTCAGAAAGATAAAAACATTTAAAATATTTGTACGTTAAACTTTAAATATTTCTTTCCTTTTTATCAAATTACCAACAAATTACCATTCCTTTATTACGTTCCTCCAAAAAGTTTTCAGAAACATAATGGTTAACTATTAAGTCCTTTTAAAGCAACAAAATATTAACCAAGAAATTTTATTTGAATATTTCACCGTAGCATCGAGCGGTAAGACTGCAAATACCCAATTTACCCTCTCCCTCCCAGTATCTGCATATTAGTTTTATAAAATACAAGATACTACTCTATTATTAGTTTCTATCACGGAAAATTTGAATAACCTTAAAATATATAATTTATCGGTATAAATGCATAGGTTCCTTTGTTATGAATTTATTGAGTTGAAAATCGCAACGAAGGAGTCTGCATTAATATTATGTATTAGGAAAATAACCAGAACAATTGTTATGTTATCCGTTTTTCCTCCATAATAATAATGATAATAATGCCCGTTTACAGCCTTGCGGCTCATCAGGGATAACCCCTGCGGGAACCACCTCGGGTGGTAGTAGCAATCCTCACGCTCAAAGTGTATTCTAATGTTGGCGATAATTTATCTTAACAATAATCTTTTTCCTCCATACTATTGCCAAAAAAAACTAATCACATCACTTACTAAACAGCATCACTTACTATCCTTTATAATTTAAAGGATAGTACAAAAAACCGGATACGGGAACATTGAAACAGGCGGATTAGCTGCGCTTATCTTCAAACTTCACATTCACTACGCTTGTAAGCACTACTCGTCACTTATGTTTTCTGTGTTTTTCAAAGGAAATGCGTTATGCCTTTATAGATAAACACTAACTGATTATTAATCTAGTGCAAATAATGGTGTGCACTGCCAATTTTAGACGCATAGTTTTGTAAAGCCAACAGAGAAGAAACAGAAAAATGAGTTACGAGTAGTGCTTGATAACTGAGTAACTGCTCAAGTTATAAAGCATAAACCGGAAAAGCACTTTCGGACAGTGAGATTTATATGGTTTAAAGAGCAAAATTCATGTCAAGGGTTGTATCACTTTATACTATATAGTATATAATATGGTATATATGAGGATATTTCTTCGAAATAAGAAAAAAGGGTTGTTAATTAAAATTATATTTTGAATAATTACAGCATCTTCACATCGTTTCATTAAGAAATTATAACTCCTTCCTCTTTCCCCAGGTTGTTAAGGCTATTATTTCACCAACAGATCCATCATGCTGACAACCCTGTACATTATTCATTACCAACCTAAGAAACACATAATGCCCTAATTTCTTTAGTAATTCCATTCCAGTTGGGTGTAACAAAAAAACAGTAAAAACAGTTGTAAGCCTAATCCTGATTAAGCACTCTTGAAATTATTTAATCCTATACTCTATCTTTAAATATTGATTTTAGTTTTACAAGTTCCCTTAAATGAAAAATGGGGAGACCTCATAAAAATTATTAAACAGTATAATTCTGGTTTACGGTTTTCAGAGTGAACATTCTAAAAGAAACAGGGACCCCTGGCCGCTTTACAACTGTGATTACAGTGGTAAAGGAAGTTGTAGTATCTTAAAAACTGTGTAGGACAAAGTGGTATGAAGTTGTAGTATCTTAAAAACTGTGTAGGGCAAAGTGGTAAAGGGAGTTGTAGTATCTTAAAAACCTGTGTAGGGCAAAGTGGTAAAGGAAGGTATCTTAAAACTGTGTAGGGCAAGTGGTAAAGGAAGTTGTAGTATCTTAAAAACTGTGTAGGGCAAAGTGGTAAAAGAAGCTGTAGTATCTTAAAAACTTAGCACTTAAAAAGTAGTATACTTAGCCACTTCATTGAGTGATAATTTAAGCGTGATTATAACCTTGTAGTATCTTAAAAACTGTGTAGGACAAAGTGGTAAAGGGAGTTGTAGTATCTTAAAAACTGTGTAGGGCAAAGTAAGTTGTAGTATCTTAAAAACTGTGTAGGGCAAAGTGGTAAAGGTAGTTGTAGTATCTTAAAAACTGTGTAGGGCAAAGTAGGTGTAGTATTAAAAACTGTGTAGGGCAAAGTGGTAAAGGGAGTTGTATATCTTAAAAACTGTGTAGGCAAAGTGGTTAAAGGGAGTGTAGTATCTTAAAAACTGTGTAGGGCAAAGTGTAAAGGTTGTAGCATCTTAAAAACTGTGTAGGGCAAAGTGGTAAAGGAAGTTGTAGTATCTTAAAAACTGTGTAGGGCAAAGTGGTAAAAGAAGCTGTAGTATCTTAAAAACTTAGCACTTAAAAAGTAGTATACTTAGCCACTTCATTGAGTGATAATTTAAGCGTGTTTATAACCTTTTCAAGCAATAAACAATGGGAAACTATTGAGAGGTAAGTTTGCCACTAAAATTTAAGTCGGTGCGCTGTTACGAGAATTGTAAGCATGAGCAGTTTGTACCAAGCATGTGCAGTTGGTTTTTGACGTGTGTTTCGTGTTGAATTCTCTCTATTTTTTGGTTTTCGATGGGGTCACTTTTTGTATGGCAAATCGACTTAGTGCGTCATCCCCTTTATTCAAGATCCTTGCCTCATACAGACACACATACAACCTTTTCTTTTATATCACCCTGACATACAACGTTTTTTTAAATTTACTTTTTGTCGAGATGCTTATAAAAGTATCTCCATAAGAGATACCTCCATATGATAAGAGATACTCCAATCCATACAGATACTCTATTATGAAGATAACCTCCTTCTTTCTAATAAGAGGGTTGCCCTCTCCTTAAGTTTTACTAACTAGAGTATAAAATGTAGCGTTTGTTAACATGTTCACAAAACCAACAACCGATAATGATAATAGTGAGCGTTCAATATTTTTATTCATCATATAAATATATCTATTGAACATGAGTTACTGAATTAGCATAGAACCTCTTGGCTAATCTGCACAATTAGGCTTTATGTTTGGCCCATTTCTTTGTAAGCGTGGTCCGTAACAAGATTTTGTTTTTTTAAAGAAACTTATCTTATTTTCTCTTGAAGAAGATTTTTGTTGAGGAAAACAATTTTTGTTTTCCTCGACAGAAATAAGTGTTTGTGAGAGCAAATTAGGGCTCACAAGCCTGTCTAAGAAAATGTCATACGAGGCATCTCCTCCCTTAGTTTAATTTTATTTAATAAAATATCTCAGATTTTCTTCACTGAGACATTTTAACAAAGAGGCTGTAATCAGAAAATGTATAAATATGTTTCTGTGTCAAAAATGTCAAAATACATCTTTTGTTTGCCTAAAATCGCTCCTGATCTCGACAAAATACGTTTCCCGAAACATTAATTTTATATATATATATATATATATATATATATATATATATATATATATATAATATATATATATATATATATATAATTGTGTGTTTGTGTGCATTTATGTACGACCTATAATATATCATGAAAGGGTGGAGGGTTGGGAGTAGAAGGAGGACAGGAGGACTCTCTGACCATCATGAATATATTATATATTATATATATATATATAATATATATATATATATTATATATGTGTGTGTATGTATGTATGAATGAGAATTTTGTACATTTCCTAGACGTTTCTATGGGACACGATAACTTTCAAGCGCTTTCTCGAACCGAAATGAAAGTTTCATTTCGGTTCGAGAAAGCGAACCTTGTTATTGTCCTGAACCCTATAGTTAATGAAATATGTGTGACGTTATTAACCAGAATAATGACCCCCTAAACAATTCTAAAAATTATAGATCTTCATAATTTTTTTACATGTACAAGTAAGTATAGTTAGCAAAAATACGAAGTTATATTGTATTAGCAGCTTTAATTCTAGTTTTTATTAATTGACATGTATAATATAATTTACGCAAACCATGTTTTTGACTAATGCACTTAAAAATTCGCTTATATCGTGGCTATATGGCACTTCTATAAATTAGCAGTATGACAAAGTAATAAAGGCTAACGAAAATGTGGCAGCGAAGCGGCCACAGGCAGGCGCGGGGGGTCGCAAAGCGGCCCTGCGCCGATATCGCGTGACTGAGGCGCAAAAAGCCGAGGCCGTGGAGCGGCCTAGAGACCGAAGGCCTCTTGATTCAAAATTGCATAACACTGAACAGTTTATTAGCATAACTTTCTAATATATATTTAAATACGACGAGGTGCGACGACAAATTTAATTTATTTATTCATTCCAATTAGATGTCCAACATTTTCACATAATTTATTCCTAATAAAGAACTTTATAATTGCCATTCTAATTAGTTCGGGATGAATTTATTTTAAAACTATAAAAACAGAATTTTTAAAATTATACAGGAAATTTAAATTTCCTGTAGGTATATATTTCTCTTATTTAGACTTATTAATAAAACAGTTGTAGAATATTTTGAGCCACTTAATATTTTTTAATTTCATTTGAAATTTCTTTTTTTTTCTTTATTTATTATTTAACATTAAAGCACAAGACATTTAGGATATTTTTTTCCTTTTTTTAAAAGAGAAAGAATAAGATTAATTTTAACAAATTGTGAGATAAATGATATCTTATAATGGTTTTTGTTTTGGTTCATTAGCCCATAAGACGATCATTAAACATTATGACTTTAAAAACAGGTTTTCAAATGAGTCTGTGATCAATCCGAGACTACAAAATAATGTTGTGGTCGATCCGAAACCACAAAATTATTTTGTGGTCGATACGAGACCACAAAATAATTCTGTGGTCGATCCGAGATTACAAAATAATTCTGTTGTCGATCCGAGACCACAAAATAATTCTGTGGTCGATCCGTGACCATATATATATATATATATATATATATATATATATATATATATATATATAATATATATATATATATATATATATATATATATATATATATATATATTATATATATATATATATATATATATATAAATAAATATATATGTTAAATTAATTTGTAGACATATTTAAATAAAACGCGATACAATCTTAGCATACGATACTAATCGATTATTTTATAATTTTTTTAAGAAGAGTTGTATCTGGTTTTTTCCACTAGTTCACAATTAGTATAATTTGCATAAATTGGGTTTATACACTGTTATATCATTATCGATCGAATTTTTAATGAATCAAAATACTTTAAACAGGTTTAAATTTTATTTTGAAGAATGCACTAATAAGGATTATAAATAAAATAATAACATGTTTCAATTAATGAATAATCGAACATAAAAGAAAGTGAAAAGATACTTCACTTGTGTAGATAGTAATTGGGAAGTAAAACAAGGAAGTGATTAAAATGCGGAAGTCAGGCAGTGGTGCTCTAAGGGGTGTTAATGTCGTTGACTTGAAACCAGATCATCCTGAAAGAAAGTTGATACTTGAACTTAATTCTATATACCCATTACATTAAATAAAAAATTAAACTTAGCACTCAAACAAGAACAGTTTTGCTTTCTTTTAAATTATCTCTTTAAAGGGGGGGGTTACTATTTTTAAAGACAGGGCTAACTATTCAATATATATATATATATATATATATATATATATATATATATATATATATATATATATATATATATATATATAATTATTTTATTAATAATATTATGATATAGTGATGTTCATGGGCATCCGCAGGGGGGGGGGGGGTTAAACGGGTCACTTGACCCCCCCCCTCTGGAATATCAAAAAAGTTAATTAACCCGCACTGCAAAGTGTTAAAAGTTTAATGATTATTATCCTGCATTTTTTAATATAAATAATTAACGCTAGATTGGTGCGAATGTCAAAAATAGGCTCGCTTCGCTCGCTAGATTGCTATAAATACATGTATGAATATCGGAAAAAAGGCTCACAAGATTGCTAGAGTGTATTATAAGATACGTAAATAAGAGCATGTTTTGCACATAGTATAATACTAATATTAGAAGGAGTATAGAACCGTAAACACAATGAAATTCCACTGATAACACGGAAGCCGGTTGACTGGTGGTCTTAAGTAGAAGTACCACCCTGACAACAAAACATTATTTTATAAATGTGTTATTAATATCCACTAATGAAAAAGGATCTAAATATTATATATAGATATATAGAATATTATATATTATATATAGATTTTGACTCAGAGACACAATTGTAATTTTACTTTTGTAATTTTATGTATTTGTATTAACTCTTAGAAAATAAATAAATAAATAATAATTATCATCTAAAAATATTAATAATGCTTGTAAATACAAGCATTATTGGGATCATACGACTTGTGATAATCTAACAACGTTTTACGCTAGACTTGGCTCTATTTTTACACGCGTGTTTTTGTTGGCATATACTTACTTATTTATCTTGACCTAACTTAATAAATGTATTCACCTTAAAATTATGAAATAACAACATGTATAATACATTTTTACACAAGTTATAACTGCTCGTTTGTTATGTTATGCATATTTTCTCCTTCATTATCATGAATTTTCCTTGTTTTATGCCGGTTGGTCACGAAAACCACAAGGTCAGAGGTCAAGTTATGGCCCATTAAACATTATTTATACTTCTGTTTTATTATGGGTCTTAGAAAACACGTATAAAAAAAGGATTAGGCAGAAAAATAAGTTTAAATTAAGGAAAAACACGGGGTAATTAAGTTTCTTTTAAACTTTTTAGCGAATTTCCTTTAAAAAAATTCTGTTATGAAGTGAGTGGCATGACAGGAAATGGGCCCAGGCGTGTGAATAAAATTTAATTCAGTGGTCCCGTATTACGAAAAAATAGACGATCGTATCATATTACGAAAAAATAGACTCATATGATGAAAAAATAGACTATCGTATCATATTACGGAAAAATAGACTATGATATCATATTACGAAAAAATAGACTATGATATCATATTACGAAAAAATAGACTATCGTATCCTATTACGAAAAAATAGACTATCATATCATATTACGAAAATCATTACACTTGTTTTTCCTGACTGATCATTTTTAAGCCATTTTAAAGACAATCTTTTTGAACACGGTAGCGTTCAACCCGATTAAAATATTTAAGTAAAACTTGGTACGAAAATCGACCTTGGAGAAGAGACAACCCCTATTGGAAACCAGGTTTTTTTGACGTCATCAACCCGGTTCGCTAAGTCAGCAAAGTTTTTAAAAAGTTGGTAAAATTTGGGGTTAAAATTAGTCCCCAGGAAAAAAATATTTCTTTCTCTGTTATGGGGAGAAATACACTTTTGAGTAAGGAAGCACGCATTTCAAAGGTAATTCGTCCTGTTTGCGGACCTCCGGCCAGAATTATTTTAACCTGGTTTACTCTCTTGTAACATTTAGTAAACGCTTTGGCTAAAATGTTTATGCTACTTGTAACACTGTAATTTTTATAAATGGATATTTCAATAGTTTTAAAAATTACCTTTATAGCATCAATTATATTCTTTGTTCTTTAGATTAGATAAAAGATTAACCATTTTTTTTGGTGATTTCAAATTTCTTGTTCACTTAAATTAGTACTATATACTTGTTAAATTTAGGAATCAGAGGCTTAATTTGAAACAAGGCTTTTGATGTGTTTAACGAGGTGATTATAACGTTAAACTGAATAAGAAAAAAGAGGTGTCATTTCCCTTTTAATTCTACCTTTAACTCTATGTTTGATTACATTGATTAAATCGACTTTGGACCGTTTTCATTTGGTTAATTGCTCCAAAACTACAGCCTACTCGAAATTTGTTAATTACCGACCGTATTTTAGATTTTCCGGTTACTTAGCATGGTTTTTTTGTTACCATGTTTTTTTTGTTTTTTGTTTAAGGAGGTTATTCGTCCACTTGAATGTCCATCGACTTCGGAACAATTTCATATGAATCTTGTCCTCCCTCAGACCTATTTACTCGTGATTATGATACTCAAACGGGGTCTGATCTCACTTCCGAGTCGAATGCCCGCTATGCGAGCCAACTCAAAAACTTTTTTTGAGGAAACTCACTAAAAAACCGTTTTGTTTTGAAACGATTTCGTTAACAATTTAAACTTGTAAGCCATATCGCGGTGGTTATTATAAGGAGTGAGTTCCATTTTAAAAGGAAGCAGATTCTAAAGGTGCTAACAACTTTGCGGTTAAGTTTAACTTCAGTATTTTACCTCTATCATATTAATTAATTATTTTAAAATTAATTAAGGTTCTTGATACCATTTTGTCTTTAGTTTTAATTAAAGCTATTAATTTAATCACTTTAATTTTTTAAATTACTAAAGATTGGCAACTATCAATCATACATTTATGAATGGACTTTTAACTGTCTTATTTTAAGAGAACTAAATAGTACTGTTGGAATTAGGAAGTTAAGTTAAATTTAAACATTTAGTGTAAATAATAATCATAATTGTGATTACCAAAATAAGATGAGTGATGTATACTATGTTACTCATAGAGATATATTCCTAGAGGGGCCCTATTGGTTGAATTTTGACACATCGAAAAAGTAACCTGACCACATTCGATTATCATTATCATCAAATAAACAGAACAAAAAAACAGTAAATCATATAGTAGAATGTTTAAAATACAAATCACAACACAAACAATCTGCGGGAAGCCCAAAACAACTGATTAATTATAACCTCAACTCCCTCTTGGAGGAGGTTTCAATAAAGTTACACAGAGCCCCTGAGAGCCCCACTAAAGATGTTTCAGGCCTCTCAATGTATTAAGATAGGCTATGCTCCCTCTAGTATATATCTCTATGATGTTACTCATGATTACCGCAGGTAATCACTATTGCCCGCCATGCGGAGGCAGTTATGCGGCTTTCACGCCTCCCTGTGGCTGTCTCGGCGCGTGTGGTTCTCTGTAGGTCGTGTTCAAAACATGATGATAACTTTTTAATTCTGTTAAAATTTCCTATAAAACGAGTGTTTTTTTTGTAAAACTCGGATAAGTACAACTTCATTTGTTGTACAACAAATGACATTGCCAGCTTTGACATTTGTTAAATGGCCAAAAAAATGCACATAAGCCAATATTTTTTCCAAAAAAAAAAAATCATTGAGTTTGCATAAATTATCCATTTATTTGGTGTTTTTGAAAGAGCCATAACTTTCATTGCAGTTATCCAAATTTGACGATTAAACGTTCGTTTTATAGATCATTTTATCACCTTTAAAAAATTTTCTCTTCGTGTTTTTACACGACCCACAGGGAACCACTTATTTCAAGAAAACTGAAATTTGTACTATTTTCTAAAATTTTGAGCATGCGCAATCAAATGAATCATTGGCTCATCATTCAAGGGCTCCGCTTATATTAAAGTTTATCAATATATTTGTGTTACAACATGTATGGTTACACCATATAGTTATAAAATATGTGTATTATATTTGAACCAGATTAGATAACTATTTAAAGTTTTGTTAGTTTTTAAAATTTTGTTGAGTCATTATAATCAGCTTATCGTACACATTTTATAAATAATAGAGTTCTGGACAGATATGAGTTCAATTTTTTTTTCAAGGTTCATTTGAATGCGGTTAAAAGTTGATGCGAACAAAATCAATCAATTTTTTTTAGTTTTATGAATACTCGAAATTCTGGTTAAAACTTCATAAATGTGGTTTAATGGGCCATAAAAATTATTTTCAAAATAGCACACTAGAATTTAAGATTAAATAAGTACCAAGTTTCAATCTCTAGAGTCACACGGGAACTACGATAATAATAGACACATGTACACATATAGACAATTATACTCAAAAATAACTTTATGGCTATAATAAGAGGAACATAAATTAAATAATAAATATATAATTTAAATATAATTATAAAAAACTAATAATTAACTCTAATATTATAAACAATGTTAAATTTTTAGTTTTATACCCTTTTTATGAAAATAAAAATAAATAAAATATATTAGAAGATAAACCTTAACATTAGAATAAAAAACAAATATTAAGTTCATAGCTACTGGAAAATAGCCAGGAAAACCACATCCATTTATGTATAAAAAAGCAAGAAGTCCGAAACAAAAATCTAGACAAAAACGGATGCATTTTTAAAATATAGTTATTTTATGCCAACACAATAACTAATGTATATACAAAATGGGTAAGACTGGTTTTATGGTAGTCTGAGGGGCTTGAAAATAATGGTGGTGTTGTTATGTGGTCTGAAGGGCTGTGAGGAGTGAATTATGGTAGTAATGAGGGGCTGGTGAGAAGGTGGTGTGTTATAGTGGTCTGAGGGGCTGTGAGGAGGTGAATGGTGATGTTGTTATATGGTCTGAGGGGCTGTCAGGAGGTGAATGGTGATGTTGTTATAGGTGGTCTGAAGGGCTGTGAGAGGTGAATGTGGGTTGTATGGTGGTCTGAGGCTGTGAGAAGATAAATGGTGGTGTTGTTATAGGTGGTCTGAGGGGCTGTCAGGAGTGAATGGTGATGTTGTTATAGTGGTCTGAGGGGCTGTCAGGAGGTGAATGGTGATGTTGTTATAGTGGTCTGAGGGCTGTGAGGAGGTGAATGGTGGTGTTGTTATAGTGGTCTGAGGGGCTGTGAGAAGATAAATGGTGTGTTGTATAGGGTCTAGGCTGTCAGGAGGTGAAATGGGATTTGTTAGTGGGTGGTCTGAGGGGCTGTCAAAGGTGAATGTGATGTTGTTATAGTGGTCTGAGGGGCTGTCAGGATGAAATGGTGATGTTATTAATAGTGGTCTGAGGGCTGTCAGAGGTGAATGGTGAATGTTGTTATAGTGGTCTGGAGGGGCTGTGAGGAAGATGAATGGTGGGTGTTGTTATAGTGGTCTGAGGGGCGTCAGGAGGTTGGTAGTGTTATAAGGGCTGTCCAGTGAGGTGAATGGTGATGTTTTATAGTGGTCTGAAGGGCTGTGAGGAGGTGATGGTGGTGGTGTTGTTATGGTGTCTGAGGGGCTGTAGAAGATAATAGTGGTGGTGTGGTGATGTGTTATAGGTCTGAGGGGCTGTCAGGAGGTGAATGGTGATGTTGTTATAGTGGTCTGAAGGGCTGTGAGGAGGTGAATGGTGGTGTTGTTATGGTGGTCTGAGGGGCTGTGAGAAGATAAATGGTGGTTGTTGTTAATGGTGGTCTGAGGGCTGTGGAAGATAAATGGTGGTGTTGTATAGTGGTCTGAGGGGCTGTCAGGAGGTGAAATGGTGATGTTGTTATAGTGGTCTTGAGGAGGTGAATGGTGGTGTTGTTATGGGTCTGAGGGGCTGTGAAAGATAAATGGTGGTGTTGTTATAGTGGTTGAGGGGCTGTCAGGAGGTGAATGGTGATGTTTTATAGTGGTCTGAAGGGCTGTGAGGAGGTGAATGGTGGTGTTGTTATGGTGGTCTGAGGGGCTGTGAGAAGATAAATGGTGGTGTTGTATAGTGGTCTGAGGGGCTGTGAGGTTGAATGGTGATGTTGTTATAGTGGTTGAGGGCGTCAGGAGGTGAATGGTGGATGTTGTTATAGTGTCTGAAGGGCTGTGGGAAGGTGAATGGGGTGTGTTATGTGGTCTGAGGGCTGTGAGGAGGTGAATGGTGATGTTGTTATAGTGGTCTGAAGGGCTGTGAGGAGGTGAATGGTGGTGTTGTTATGGTAGTCTGAGGGGCTGTGAAGATAAATGGTAATGTGTTATAGTGGTCTAGGGGCTGTCAGAGGTAATGGTGGATGTTGTATAGTGGTCTTGGAAGGGCTGTCAGGAGGGTGAATGGTGTGTGTATAGTAGTCTGAGGGCTGTGAGGAGGTGAATGGTGGTGTTGTTATGGTGGTCTGAGGGGCTGTGAGGAGGTGAATGGTGATGTTGTTATAGTGGTCTGAGGGCTGTCAGGAGGTGAATGGTGATGGTTGTTATAGTGGTCTGAGGGGCTGTAGGAGGTGATGGTGAGTTTTTATGGTAGTCTGAGGGGCTGTGGAGAAATGATGTAATGTGTGGGTGTATAGTGTTCTGAGGGGCTGTCAGGGAGGTGAATGGTGATGTTGTTATAGTGGTCTGAAGGGCTCAGAGGTGATGTGATGTTTTATAG
>JACMZG010001863.1:3892596-3910438 GCA_018340805.1 Microvelia longipes
GTGGTCTGAAGCTGTTGAGGAGGTGCAATGGGTTTGGTGTTTGTTATGGGGCTGTGTAGGGATGCAATGGTGATGTTGTTTATAGTGGTCTGAGGGGCTGTGATGGAATGGTGAATGGTGGTGGCGAAGGGGACTATGTTAATGGTAGTCTGAGGGCTGTGAGGAGGATGATGGTGGTGTTGTATGGTAGTGTCTGAGGGCTGTGAGGAGGGCAAATTGTGGTGTTGTTATGGTAGTCTTGAGGGGCTGTGAGGCGAATGAATGGTGGTGTTGATTATAGTAGGTTATGGTAGTCTGAAGGGCTATGAGGAGGTGAATGGTGGTGTTGTTATGGTAGTCTGAGGGGGCTGTGAGGCGTATGAATGGTGGTGTGTTGTTTATTAGTGGTCTGAGGGGCTGTGAGGAGGTGAATGTGGTGGTGTCTGATGTATGGTAGTCTGTATGGGAGGTGAATAGTGGTGTTAGTTGGGTAGTTTGAAGGGAGCTGTGAGGAGGTGAATGGGTGTTGTATATGGCTGGTTCTGAGGGCTGTGAGGAGGTGAATAGTGGTGTTGTTATGGTAGTCTGAGGGGCTGTGAGGAGATGAATGGTGGTGTTGTTAGTGGTCTGAGGGGCTGTGAGAAGATAAATGGTGGTGTTGTTATAGTGGTCTGAGGGGCTGTGAGGCGATGAAATGGTGGTGTTGTTATGGTAGTCTGAGGGGCTGTGAGGAGATGAATGGTGGTGTTGTTATATGGTCTGAGGGGCTGATGAGGAGGTGAATAGTGGTGTTGTTATGGTAGTCAGAGGGGTTGTGAGGACTAATGCCTTAAAGTAAAAAATACTTTTCCAATACAAGCAAACAAACTTATTTATTAAAGACATATTTTAATTTTTTTAAAAAGAGATTTCTTAAAAATAAAATATTTGAAATTCCCACATAAATTAAAATATGGCATGTTATGTTATTAATAAATAGATTAATGACATGACAGAAAATTAAACCTGGAACTACGTCTGGAATCTGTTTTAAAAATTCCTAATCACGTAAACGTCATATTGAAAGTAATGTTGTGTTGATTTTCTTAGCCGGGCAATGGCGTCGCTATCCGCCATTTAACAAAAACTTTTGCTCATTGGTAAATTGCTATGTAATTCATATAAAAGTAATTGTGTTTTTTGTTTTCAGGTGAGTCATATAACCATTTCCTTACAGTTGCGTAAGTTTCAATACTTAATTTTTTTTCTTTTCAAAATTTTCCTTATATTTTTTCCATTATTTTCTTTTTACTACTTATATAATTTTTTTAATTTTTTTTCTTTTCAATACTTATTGATATTGAATTGAGATATTGAAATTAAAAATAAGTTGATTTTCTTTGGGAAATTCGTTAAATAGTCATCGAAAAAAGACAGGAGATATACAGTTAATATGAAATCAAAAAAATAAACCAGTGAACTGTAAATCATAAAAAACTATGGGAATTGTAGTGAAGATTCCGTCTTGAAGAATTTTCGGAATGTATATTCCAAGGGAACTATGGTTAGAGCAATTTGAAAATTTTCTTTGATGGCATTATGCCAGTGTTGCCAGATATTATGTGTATGTAAAATATTTAACTAGTTTATTTTTTCGACTATATTGACTTTAGATTTTATGAAATAAATAGAGAAGGCAACTCGGCTGTAAATTTTGACTTCCTTCCTTGGGAGAATTATTTTTATTTATGCCTTAACTTGAGCACGTAACGTAAGAGATATGGTCATGAAATCTCATGAGATATGGTTTTAGTTTTTTTTGAAATGTAGATCGTTTTACGTATAAGTCAATCTAAGGATGAACTTATTCATACATACTCATTTTGTACTAACCAAAATTTTCTGAAAATATACCTTAAATTATAAAGAAAAAACATAGTTTGCCTACCCAGAGTGTAGCCCTTTATGAGATTGCGCATGTTCAAAATTTTAGAAAATAGTACAAATTTCATTTGTCTTGAAATAAGTGGTTCCCTGTGAGTCGTGTTGCAAAACATGAAGAGAAATTTTTTGAAAGCTGATACAATTTTTTATAAAACGTGTGTTCAATCATCAAAATCGGATAACTACAACCAAAAGTTATGGCTCTTTCAAAAACATCTAAAAAATGGTTAATTTATGCAAAGGCATTTTTGGCCATTTAACAAATGTCATAACATTAGTTGTAGTGTAGTGATCCGACAAAACCATTGCCGGAAAAACACTCATTTTATAGGAAATCATTTTATCAGCTTTAAAACATTTCTTGGCATGTTTTGCACTAGACCTACAGGGAACCACTTATTGAAAGAAAATTGAAATGTTTTTGATTTTTTAATATTTTGAGCGAGCCCCATTTATATGAAGGGCACCACTCTGGATAGGCAGACTATGCTTTTCCTTCATAATTTAAGGTATATTTTCAGAAAAATTTGGTTTGAAGTTGTACAAAATGAGTCACATTTTTTAGACCTAGCTCTCGGATTAATATCTTAATAGATATTACTAGAAAAGTCCTATCGGTATAATTTTAAAACATCGAAAAAATAACCTGAACCCACACTTCTTAGTTTAGGTTATTCCCATAGTTTTTTTGTGTTTGTAGCCTTTTTCATGTATTATTTGTATCAATTACTATGTTGCGGTTCATGAAAATTAAAACAAAGGTGTCATCTAATCTTAAGAAGTACCTTATCTAAGTAACCTTATCTATATATCTAAGTAAATATAATCAAATAAACAGAACTAAGTTGTGTAATAATACGTTTGTAAAATAAAACAAAACACAACCAATGTGTAATGCTGACAACTATAAATTTATCTTAGCCTTTACCGTTCTGGAAAGGGGTGACAATGGAGTTATAAAAAGCCCTTGAGAGCATTAAAAAGATGTTAAAAGATATTATATCGTGTCATATTGAATACTACATATATTTTTTAAGTCGAATTACTTATTCAACACAGGGTACAAATTTCAGTTTTTAGTACTTACAAGTTTATGTGTATAAATCGAATAGAATATTCCTTTGTCAAATAGACTTATTATAATAAGGGAATATAAAACAATAAGGATATCCTTTGTCAATAGAACTATTATAATAAGGAATATAAATCAATAAGGATATTCCTTTGTCAAATAGACTTATATAATAAGGAATATAAAATCAATAAGGATTCCTTGTCAAATAGACTATTATAAAAAGGGAATTAAATCAATAAGGATTTTCCTTTGTCAAATAGACTTATATAATTAAATGAATTATAAAGTCAATAAGGGATATTCTTTGTCAATAGACTTATTATAATAAGGAATATAAATCAATAAGGATATTCCTTTGTCAAATAGACTTATTATAATAAGGGAATATAAATCATAAGGATTTCTTTGCAAATAGACTATCAATAAGGATATTTCTTTGTCAAATAGACTTATTAGTAAAGGCATTAAATATACTAAGTTAATCTATACTTAAGATATCCAATATCATGACATGTATTATTAATATATTAACATTCTTCTTTCTTTATCTGGGGTTTCAATTTGGGACAATTCTATTAAAAATTCAATAGCTATCCATCCTAAGCTCAATCGGACTTAAGCTAAAACTAGACTTAATCGAATTAGCTGTTTGTTCATCATAAAATATAACACCGTGTTTTACGTTCATTTGAAGATATCATAGATTTTTTCCCCCAACATTATGGGATTCTTATCATCCCTAACATCTCGCTAAATGCTAAGTTTTGATTTGAGAATGCCTATGAAATTTATTATGTCCCATACGCAAGGGTAGAAACTCTTACCTACATGTATGTATGTATTTAATCTATTACCATATAGGGGAAAGTTTTATATCAGCAAACACCTAGCACTATTGTCATTACTATTTACCATAAGCGTAATTTTTTGCTGACAATTCGCTAACCAGTGAAACAGTGTTAATAGGTTACTATTACGGATAAACTGATTAACCTGCATCATATCTATTGATAATAAAGTTTCACTTCTACGTACAACTTATAAGAAAAGAACGGAGTCAATGGATTGATACCTTGAAATTAGTTACAGCCTCGTTGTTGTCACGGGCTGACAAGCATTAGCTACGGCTAAGGCTACGGCATCCACTCGGTTCTAACTCCATCAGCCAATCTATAGACAATCTATATCTATTAACTGTATCAATACTTAGATTTAAATTTACCATCCAATCGTTTTGATGAATCTATCTGAAACATTTAAATCATAATATATTTATATTTTTTGAATTATTCTAAAAATTATTATTAATTTATCATTGAAATAATGTTAATTCAGGTTTATGGATAAATTATTATTGATAATTACTTATTGAGGTTTAGTTCTCCCTGTGGTAACCGCGTCAATGTAAATGACGAATCAGACGTTTCGCTTCCACCGTCGGAGGCATCTTCAGACCATCGGATTTTTAATAGGCATTGAAGCGGTCATAAAAGGATAGCTTAAACCTTAATTAACACTTAAAAACTATTTTTAATAATAATTTATTGATCAAAACGTTGAGCAGTATCCGTTCTTGGACTATCAACATTAAAAATAATAATTTATTAATAATTGTATGAATAGTTCTCATCGAAACGACTCGCTGATAAATTAAAATTTAATTAATTGTATAGTTAATAGATATGGATATAAAATTATATAAAAATGTTTGTTTACTTCTCTTCAAAATATTATTCAGCAATGAAATCCATAGCTAGTATTTATTTTAGCTAGGTTGACAAGTATAAACGCTGTTGTTTTCAAGGATTTCATTTACATAGAAACGTAGTTATTGTATGCCATTATTGATAGACATTACTGTAATCTTAAATATGATATACATATATATATTATAATATATATATATATATATATATATATATATATATATATATATATATATATATATATATATATATATATAATATAATATATATATATATATATATATATAATATTTGGGCACTACTGATAATACGAAAGCCGGTTCACAGGTGGTCTTAATTAATGCTGCCAACCTGACAAAATAAAATGTTTTTTTAACGAAGTTGGTAATATTTTCGGTTGCTGTATTATTGCGTTTTATTATTAATTATGATTGATTATTCATACAAAAAATTAAAAATATCGGTGCATTACAATATTTTAAGCACTTTCAATAGTATTTTAACGTGTTTAATTAAAATTATGTTAAAAGTAGTCCCGTCAACTAAATGTAGATGCTCGTATTCCCCTACCCTTTTGCTATCAAAGACCGATTATATTAAGTACTTAACAAGGTTTTTAAGATGTTACTTGAGATCTTCTTTCATGTGGATGTTATACACATAATGTTTTGTTGTTAGGTGGTACCCCTAGTTAAGACCACCAGTCAGTAGAATTACATTGTGTTTACAGTCCTATGCTCTTTCTATATTAGTATTATTCTAAGACTGCAATACTCATAGAAGTCTTAATTTACCTTAAGTCGCCTTGCAGGATTGTCTTAGCCTGTTCGGGATCATTACTAATAGTGGCTTGGTATAGATCAGCGTTCCCAACCCTTTCAGTACCGCGACCCTACTTTGCTTTTCTAAAGTTTGGCGACCCAAATGCATTTATTTTGCATAACCTGAAAATTGCAGGCGTTTTTATTTATTGCCGAACTAGTTATGGCCCTACATTACATAGTCAAATCATAATTTTCATGAGTTTTTATACTAAATAGAAAACTACACACTAATTGGAGCTCAAAAGAAGTAAATTATATAATAGAAATAAAAATTAGCATTGTTAAACATAAAAATGAGCATTTATTATTTAAAGGAAAAAAATCAAATAATGATTATAGTAAACAAAAAAAAAGAATAAAAAATAAAATATGTAATATCATATTAATGACTAATTGTTGCTGTTGGTTTCCACTAATAAGTCAAGTTGTGTTTTGTTAATTCATTCCACTACTTTAATTAAAACGCAAAAATATAAAATAAATAAACTGGTGAAACAAATATAATTAAAAAATTGTACGCGATATTAAACTACGTTAATGTTTGTTAATCCGACGTTACGTTTCCCCTGTGGAGGCATCTTTAATCTATAAGAAATCTGCAAATCATCTTTTATAAATAAATAAAACATTTTATTGACATACAAAATACGAAGAAGTATTTGATCAACACGTCATATTTTAAATATTATACAGTATTTTACTTAATGTCTAAAAAAGGTAATGATAACGATAAAGCTTAAATACTCCAAAAAAGTAGAAATTATAAAAACCTAAACTCAAACGACTCATAAAAAACGAATTAATACAAGTAAAATTTTAAAACTTAGTTATAAAAACATAAATTAATAACAACAACAAAAAATGATGAGAATGACGATAAAAAAAAGTAAAATAAATTATTTAGTGATATTAACTTAACTTAATAAGTATAATAAATAAAAATATAGTAAATAGTTTAAATCCTCTTTTCCTTACAACCATAGAGATATATAATTGAGGGAGCATAGCATATCTTAATACATTGAGAGGCCTGAAACATTTTTAGTGGGGCTCTCAGGGGCTCTGTGTAACCTCATTGAAACCTCCTTCAAGAGGGAGTCAAGGTTATAATTAATCAATTGTTTTCGGCTTCCCGCAAATTGATTGTGTTGTGGTTTTTAATTTTAAACATTCTACTATATAATTTACTGTTTTTTTGTTCTGTTTATTTAATGAAAATGATAATCGAATGTGGTCAGGTTACTTTTCGATGTTTCAAAATTCAACCAATAGGGCCCGTCTAGTAATATATTTCTATGCTTACAACAAGTCCTTGAGACCCATAGATTACAATATAGATAAAGCAGAATAATAGATCATTTAAATTAGATTTGAGCGTGTGTCGTTTTTCATTGCTTGGAATCATTGATGTGGAACTGATATTTGATAATAGTTATTAAGATCTTAAAGAGATAGCAGAGTGAGCTCTTTATTTCAGAGGGCTGTGGATTTTGTTTTGTCTATTATTATAGTTACGGTTTAAATTAGTCGAAACCCCGCCTAAAATCAACAAGGTAAAGTCAAGGATCTTGAATAAAGGGGATGACGCATTAAGGAACATTTCTGACCCCATGGAAGTTGTATGAGATAGAGAAATAGGAGCAAACTTACCTTGCCCTTCATTGTAATGAAAAAGGCGCCAAACGCTGGTTATGATGCAAGGTTGTCAAGTTTGCTTCTAAACTCTACATTTTTGGTGCTTATTAAGTCATTTGTGCTTATTTAATTTTAAATTTTGGACTATACTTTACGACTTTAGTGAGTGATAATTTTAGCGTGTTTTGTTATAACCTTCTCAAGCAATAAACAATTGAGAGGTAAGTTTGCCTCTAAAATTTAAGACCTACAATGTCACAAGATATGTGCAGTTGGTGTTTTTCATGTTGAATTAGGCCCTTGTAGACGTACGGTTTTTCCCGACGGTTTTGGACTGTCGGTCCAAAACCGTCGGGAAAAACCGTGTGTCTAAATGCTGGGACGGATCGATTGGACCGCTGGTAAAAACCGTGTGATGGACCGCGGTCCTGGACCGTCAGTTTTTTGTTTTATGTGCATTTACACGTGCAGACCAGACTGGCGGATCAAGTCTGTCGGTTTTTTTATTTACTTTACTTTTTACTTTACAGCACTTAATTAAAAAAAAATAAAGAAAAATAAAATAAAAAAATCGGGTATGGGGTACCTTGGAACTTTTTCTCATTCATGATTACGCTAATTTATATATTTTAAATAATCATAAAAATATAAGTTACCATATTAGGATTCGAACCCTGTTCCACTAATTTTTAATATTTAATATATTTTTATTTTGACCATTAAAGAGTTACAATTCAATCATCGATTATTTCTTTTTGCATGCACACATAACTTTTCCTTTTACTGTGAAGAAATGTACTCATATTAAGTTGAATGTACCTAATATATTTACCTTAAAAATGTATTATAAGGTAAATACATTACTTTATCCTTTATCTCATATTTATGAGAAAAAGAAAGGTTAAATATGATTCTTGTTATTTATGTAAACAAGTTTTAAAATAAATTTAAATGATTCGTTGTCCATTCGCAAGTAATTCCTGTAATCATCAGGATCAAGCTCTCTTAACAACTGTAAATGTCCTCTATTTTCGCGGTCTTTCCTCCACTCTTTAACCCAAATTCTTCCTTGACTTCTATATCGTTCACTTAATAAGCATAATGCGACTGTTGCAGTTATTCGCTTTTTATTTCTTTTTTCCATTTTGCACTACACACTACACCAAACTAGTTAACTTTTTAATAATAATAATAATAATAATAAGTAATTGACACTTTTACTTTTTTGATAATAATAATAACACTGCATAAATAACAATTGTTTTCTATAATAATACTAATTGTCTAGTACAAGAAACATAAAAAATAAACAAAATCAAATATAAAAAATAAATTATCTCTGGACTGTCACAAAAAACTTTCCGCCAGGCGGAAAGACCACGGACCGGTCCAAAACCGACAGTTTTTGTGTTTACACTAGCAGTTTTGGACCGTCGGTCCATCTCACGGTTTTGGACCGTGAGATTGGACCGGGAAAAACCCACAGTCCAAAACCGTCGGGAAAAAACCGTACGTCTACAGGGGCCTATTCTCTCTATTTTTGGGTTTTCGATGGGGTTACTTGTTTGTACGGCAAATCGACTTAATGCGTCATCCCCTTTATGCAAGATCCTTGAGTATAGTAGTACACAGACCAAATAGGGAAACCAAAGCGAGTTTCGTCTGACTTGCCATGTGATTGAATGTCCCGGTCTTGTAATGTTTAGCACGTGTAATAGCAACCAATATGTGACTTTGTATTTGACACATACGATGTGTGTTGCTAGGCGTAATGATGAAAAAATGGCTACAAATTTAAATTTTGCAAAATTTTTTTTTTTTCATATAATGTTGAAAATACCGATTTTTCAGCATTACATGTCAAACATTAAATAACCATATATGAGAGCTGTGCTACTTTCTATAACTAGACCAACTTTATATTACCAGTAGTTTGATATAGTATTCTTGACTTATAAGTCGGCTTAGTATTTAAACACGATATAATAGATAAACATGCAATTTTTCGTTCGCTTTAGGATGTAAATTAGTGACTTTTGTTGTATTTTGGTAATATTTGTATAGTTATGTCTCTGGTTCTATTAAACCTATTTTGATGGCTAAAACAGGGATTTGTCGCAATTTTCACAAAGTTTAAAAAGACTCCTTTACTTCTTTTTATTAGCCAACGAGAACATTTTCCGGACTTTGAAAGGCCTAGGGAACAAAATTCCCTGATCTAAAATGGGAGATCACCTGATCCTTTACAAGGGAGCCAAAATTAGCCAATCTAGGGGGCTAAACATTGGGGGCTTGACGTTCACGTTTTTGCGTCTAGCCCTTGGGCTATTCGTGCTTTTACCCCTCACGCTACAAGGCCTTCTTAGTTTTCTTGTGAGTTTTCTTTAACCTTAATGGGGTCACTTTGTTATATGGCAAATCGGTTTAGCACGTCATCCCCTTTACTAAAGATCCTGTAAACAGATCTCACAACAGTGCTTACAACAGTACTTACTTATAACTTACAGAACTTACAACAGTGCTGTAAACAGAACTTGGAGTAGACAACACTGGGAGTAGATAAAATATTTTTACGAAATAGTAAATGCTACTCTCCTTTGATACAAAACTGTAAAACTAACGCTATAAAGTACCAAAAGTATGGAATTTATAGCTTAGAAAAAGTATTACTGAAGCATAAAGTCTAAGTCCTTTCCGTTGGTATGTTGCCAATGGCAATTTTTGGGAGGGAGGACTGGATAGATATTAACGACTAAGTAGGGTTCCTAAGGCCCTAGGAGAGAAGAAGGGGTTCATCACTAAATTACACTCTGCAGAGTCGCATCTAAAGAAATCTGGAATTTTCAACTCTATCTAAATATAGTTTATTTATTTTTCAATAAATGTAAAATCTTTGGATTTACTTACTCTCAAGAATTTATTGAAAATTTGAAATTAAAATAGAAAATTATGGTATGGGGAACCTCAGTACTTTTCCTCTCTATATCGGATTAGCTTTGCTTATCCTATCCTAATCCTTAAAATCCTTGGCTCAGCTTATCCTATCCTAATCCTTAAAATCCTTGGCTCAGCTTATCCTATCCTAATCCTAACTTATCCTCCTAATCCTTAAAATCCTTGGCTCAGCTTATCCTAAAATTGCTCGGCTTGTCTTTAAAATATGAATTTCACATAATTTATATATTATAGTACGACACACGGCTAAAATCAATTGACAGCGCGCCAAAAATCTGTGAGGGAAAGAATTCTATTGGTTCAGACAGACCCCGCTCTTTCCCCCTCCACCTCATGCCAACCTCGGTATAAAAAATACCTTTTTCATAAATAAAATCATAAAAAGGCAACACTGGTTGTAAATATTTGTAACCTCGCGTCGCTTTTATTTCCCTCATTGTGCATATTGATCTGTTTGATTCCAATCTGTTCAATTCATCCAATTATTGCAAAGTTGTAATATGATCTGAGTGCCTATATATGACGCTTGGACATTGAGGTATTCTTCAAGCATATCTTGCTATTTGAGTACAGCGCAGGTTTTGTGCTCTGTCAACCAAAAGACAGCATTTTTTTAAAAATGCCATGTCTTTCAATAGATGACAGTTGACTTATATACGAACTTGACACAAAAAAGCAGTTTGTTTTGGAAAAAAGTAGTTATAGCTGACAATTTATTTAAATCCTCAAACTTTTATCATAAAACTATTATGATTCATTGCATTACGTAATTAACAACGTTAACTCCACTTAATTCATACTTCCCGAAAAACTTAAAGCAACACTTAGTTGGTAAATTTATAAGATACAACAATATTCCTTCTTAAAAAGTAAATAAATAATTTTTAAAAATAAAAAAATATGATATCAAATAAAAACAAATAATAACATTCAAAACATAAACTGACTTTCAGTGTTGCCAGAGTATGGAATTGTTTTTGTTACATAAAAGAAGGGATTTTTTTATTAAAAATAAAAGGGTTGAAAGCATTGAGATTTTGGCGGGCTGTCAATTGATTTTAGCCGTGTGTCGTATTATAGTACGTTCTCAAACCCGCTTTGCTCGTTTTCAGATATTCAAAACATGCGATTGAGGCCCGTATTCAGAATGATCAAAAGTTTCAAAAAAAATCTCTCCTAGGTTCTTCCTAGGTTGTTCCTAGGTTGTTCCTAGCTTTTTCCTAGCTTCTTCCTAGCTTTAGTGTCCATTTTAGAACATTTTTAACCGTCCCTAGGGCTAGGAAAAGATCTCTCCTAGGTTTCTCCTAGCCTTTTCCTAACTTTGCACCTTAATTCTAGGAAAAGGCTAGGAAAAAGCTAGGAACAAGCTAGAAGATCCAAGGTAGGTAGAGAGGTACCTTAAATCGTCCCTAGATTGTCTCTAGTCATTTTTTGTTCTATTTTAATAATTGTTTTTGAGCTTAAAATCCGTTTTAGGTAAACAAGAGTGGTTCAGGGCGAAAAATTTTTTGGTTGTCACCCCCTTATAAATTTTGGGGGTGCTGCCCCCAAAAAGTCTATTTTTTTTTATTGCTCCAAACAACTTCTTTTGACCTGAAACGGATTTTGAGCGATTAAAATTTTTTGGTCGGTTACCCCTTATAAATTTTGGGGGTGCTGCCCCAAAAAAATAAAAAAAATTTTTTATTGCTCCAAACAAATTCTATTGACCTGAAACGGATTTTGAGCCATTAAATTTTTTTTTGGTTGGCTCCCCCTTATAAATTTTGGGGGCTGACCCCAAAAAGTCAAATTTTTTTTATTGCTCCAAACAACTTCTTTTGACCTGAAACGGATTTCGAGCAAAAAAAACAATTTTTTTGTCGGCTCCCCCTTATACATTTTGGGGGTGCTGCCCCCAAAAAGTCTAATTTTTTTTATTGCTCCAAACAACTTCTTTTGACCTGAAACGGATTTTGAGGCAATAAAAAAAATTTTTTGGTCGGTTACCCCTTAAAATTTTGGGGTGCTGCCCCAAAAAGTCTAATTTTTTTTATTGCTCCAAACAACTTCTTTTGACCTGAAACGGATTTTGAGGCAATAAAATTTTTTTTTGGTTGGCTCCCTCTTTTAAATTTTGGGGGCTGCCCCAAAAAAATCAAAAATTTTTTTATTGCTCCAAACAAATTCTATTGACCTGAACGGATTTTGAGCCATTAAATTTTTTTTGGTTGGCTCCCCCTTATAAATTTTGGGGGTGCTGACCCCAAAAAGTCAAATTTTTTTTTATTGCTCCAAACAACTTCTTTTGACCTGAAACGGATTTCGAGCTAATAAAAAAATTTTTTGTCGGCTCCCCCTTATACATTTTGGGGGTGCTGCCCCCAAAAAGTCTAATTTTTTTTATTGCTCCAAACAACTTCTTTTGACCTGAAACGGATTTTGAGGCAATAAAAAAATTTTTTGGTCGCTTACCCCTTATAAATTTTAGGGGTGCTGCCCAAAAAAAATCAAAAAAATTTTTTTATTGCTCCAAACAAATTCTATTGACCTGAAACGGATTTTGAGCCATTAAAATTTTTTTTTGGTTGGCTCCCTCTTTTAAATTTTGGGGGTGCTGCCCCAAAAAAATTAAAAAAAAATTTTTATTGCTCCAAACAAATTCTATTGACCTGAACGGATTTTGAGCCATTAAATTTTTTTTGGTTGGCTCCCCCTTATAAATTTTGGGGGTGCTGACCCCAAAAGTCAAATTTTTTTTTGCCAAACAACTTCTTTTGACCTGAAACGGATTTCGAGCTAATAAAAACAATTTTTTTGTCGGCTCCCCCTTATACATTTTGGGGGTGCTGCCCCAAAAAGTCTAATTTTTTTTATTGCTCCAAACAACTTCTTTTGACCTGAAACGGATTTTGAGGCAATAAAAAAATTTTTTGGTCGCTTACCCCTTATAAATTTTAGGGGTGCTGCCCCAAAAAAAATCAAAAAAATTTTTTTATTGCTCCAAACAAATTCTATTGACCTGAAACGGATTTTGAGCCATTAAAATTTTTTTTTGGTTGGCTCCCTCTTTTAAATTTTGGGGTGCTGCCCCAAAAAAATAAAAAAAAAATTTTATTGCTCCAAACAAATTCTATTGACCTGAAACGGATTTTGAGCCATTAAAATTTTTTTTTTGGTTGGCTTCCCCTTTTAAATTTTGGGGCGTGTTGCCCCCAAAAAAATCAAAAATTTGTTTTATTGCTCCAAACAACTTCTTTTGACCTGAAACGGATATTGCGCCAGTAAAAAATGTTTTTTTTTTTGGACGGGTCCCCTTATAAATTTTGGGGGTCCATCCCCGGCAAAATTACAAAAAAATTACCGGAATTTCATTTTATTAGTATCAAATGTTCAGAATATGACGCAAAGGTTTGCTCCAATATAATCTAAAGTTACTGTAAAAAATCACATATTGGTAATATGATGACCATACATACCAGACGATTAACAACATAATAATTGGGTATTCAAACTTCCAGCTGTCAACTTAGTGGAGTTGTAACGAATTTTATCGCGATAGCTCCATACGAAGCTGAGTCAATCAAAGTGATGTATTGGTGGAATGCACCAGTGCAGGGTGAAATGCACCACCCTGTATATCTTCTTCATGAGCACTATGTTAATCGTCGCGAAAGTGTGACGTCACAAAATACATATTGGCTCATATCAAAACAAAATGAAACAAAGGATCCTATTATTTATTTTTTGTGATCCTAAAGTGACCAATAGCATTGCTTTATTATGTAAACAAAGAAACGTTCTGCAACAAAACGTAACTTCCGTGACGTATTTATATTTGATATGGTCGATTATATACCCGAAGCAAATTTTTTACATTCCATTTACATTTTTTAATTTTTTGTTAAGCTATAACAAATGTTTTTCCCTAAGCAATAGGCTTATGAATACTATAAAAAATACACACAGTTCACGACATAAAGAAAATCGTGATCTCTACGTTCAGAAACGTATAAACTCAGAGATGTTTAATACTGATTTGATTAGAAAGATCAGCTAAGTTAAGCTAAGCAAACCGCTTTTAAAACGCCTAAAACGAACTAATTGCTACGTAAACTAATTTGACTTTACGTGATATGACTTTATAGATCAGTGTGAAAAATGGAAGCACCAACTGTAGGGTTTATACAACCTATAATATGATGATTTATTATGTCAAATATAATAATTCTTCTATAAACTTACAATTCAAAAAAATGGCACCCATACACTCTACGAAAGTTTAACCTGTTTTTATTATCACTAACTATGTTATTGTAAAAACATTTAAATGGTACATTAATGACATATAATGATTTCTTCATAAGTGAAAATAAAATGCAAATCATTCTCTAGTTTCAAACCTTCACTGGGTCAAGGTCACGCACTTTCACATTAGATATACTTTAAAATAATCGCAACTATAAATAAGTTTGTTGTCATTACAAATTTACGTATTTTAAGGGAGTTTATTCTGTGCCAGGTTTGTTTACAAATCATTTGTTTATTTTTGTAGAATATCTCAATATTATTAGTTTTACAGTTCTCTACTAGGTAGCGCTAGTTGTCAAAAAATGTCTGTTTACGTAAAATTGAGGTTCAAATTATTGTAAAGATAATTATTAAAATTAAGTTATAATTAACTCTAATGTAAGTTTTTATTCTATTTTTGTTATATTAACGTTTTAGCACGAATAAATTTACGTAAAATCATTCCTAGGGTTGATTTTTTAAAAGCTAGGAGAAGGCTAGGAAGAGCTAGGAACAACCTAGGAACAACCTAGGAGATTTCAAAAACTGATTCTGAATACCGCTAGGCCTAGGAGAAAGCTAGGACAACCTAGGAAAGGCTAGGAACAACCTAGGAGAGATTTTTTTAAAATGATTCTGAATACGGGCCTTAGGCCCGTATTCAGAATGATCAAAAGATTCAAAAAAAATCTCTCCTAGGTTGTTCCTAGGTTTTCCTAGCTTTTTCCTAGCTTCTTCCTAGCTTTAGTGTCCATTTTAGAACATTTTAACCGTCCTAGGGCTAGGAAGAGATCTCTCTAGGTTTCTCCTAGCCTTTTCCTAACTTTGCACCTTAAATTCTAGGAAAAGGCTAGGAAAAAGCTAGGAACAACCTAGGAAGATCCAAGGTAGGTAGAGAGGTACCTTAAATCGTCCCTAGATTGTCTCTAGTCATTTTTTGTTCTATTTTAATAATTGTTTTTGAGCTTAAAATCCGTTTTGGGTAAACAAGAGTGGTTCAGGGCGAAATATTTTTTGGTTGTCACCCCCTTCGAAATGTTGGGGGTGCTGACCCCAAAAAGTCAAATTTTTTTTATTGCTCCAAACAACTTCTTTTGACCTGAAACGGATTTCGAGCTAATAAAAACAATTTTTTTTTGATCGGCTCCCCCTTATACATTTTGGGGGTGCTGCCCAAAAAGTCAAATTTTTTTTATTGCTCCAAACAACTTCTTTTGACCTGAAACGGATTTCGAGCTAATAAAAACAATTTTTTTGTCGGCTCCCCCTTATACATTTTGGGGGTGCTGCCCCCAAAAAGTCTAATTTTTTTTTATTGCTCCAAACAACTTCTTTTGACCCGAAACGGATTTTGAGGCAATAAAAAAATTTTTTTTTGGTCGGTTACCCCTTATAAATTTTGGGGGTGCTGACCCAAAAAAAATCAAAAAATTTGTTTTATTGCTCCAAACAAATTCTATTGACCTGAAACGGATTTTTGAGCCATTAAAATGTTTTTTTTTTTTGGTTGGCTCCCCCTTATATTTTTTGGGGTGCTGACCCCAAAAAGTCAAATTTTTTTTATTGCTCCAAACAACTTCTTTTGACCTGAAACGGATTTCGAGCTAATAAAACAATTTTTTTGGTCGGCTCCCCCTTATACATTTTGGGGTGCTGCCCCCAAAAAGTCTAATTTTTTTTATTGCTCCAAACAACTTCTTTTGACCTGAAACGGATTTTGAGGCAATAAAAAAAATTTTTTTTTGGTTGGCTCCCCCTTATAAATTTTGGGGGTGTTGCCCCCAAAAAAATCAAAAATTTGTTTTATTGCTCCAAACAACTTCTTTTGACCCTGAAACGGATTTTGCGCCAGAAAAAAATGTTTTTTTTGGACGGGTCCCCTTTATAAATTTTGGATACCACCCCGGGAAAATTAACAAAAAAATTACCGGAATTTTCATTTTATTAGTATCACATGTTTGCAGAATATGACGCAAAGGTTTGCTCCAATTATAATCTAAAGTTACTGTAAAAATCACATATTGGTAATATGTGACCATACATACCAGACGATTAACAAATAATATTGGGTATTCAAACTTCCAGTTCAACTTAATGGGGTTTATAACGAATTTTATCGCGATTAGCTCCATACGAAGCTGAGTTAATCAAAGTGATGTATTGTGAAATGCACCACCCTGTATATCTTCTTCAATGAGCACTATGTTATCGTCGCGGAAAGTGTGACGTACACAAATACTATTAGCTCATATCAAAAACTATTAAATGAAAACAATAGGATCCTATTAGTTATTTTTTGTGATCCTAAATGCATGCAATGGCTTTATTATGTAAACAAAGAATCGTTCTGCAAAGGTTATTTCGTGAGTATTTATATTTGAATATGGTCGATTTATACCGAAGCAAAATTTTTTACATTCCATTTACATTTTTTTAATTTTTTGTTAAGGCTATAACAATGTCTTTTTTTCCTAAGCAATAGGCTTATAATACTATAAAAATACACAGTTCACGACGTAAAGAAAATCGTGATCTCATAAGTTCCAACGTATGTAAACCAGAGATGTTTTAATGCTGATTTGATTAAAAGATCAGATAAGTACAATCATGACAGGGGATAAGTAAGCATTGTTTAGATTATGATTGGTTCAGAGTAAACATTATACTTATATTGATGTTCTCCCTCATTAAGAATGTGGGAATTCACAACTCTGGCTTAACGTGGTAGATGTTGTATATTCCTCTAGAATGCAAGTCGAGCTGTTAAACTGTTTTGAAAATCCCGTTTTGAGCGACCGAGCATCCTTGATTGCTAACTTGCAATAAATGCTATCAAATATATATAATGGAAGTATCATAAACTTGATAACCTTATAGAAAATAAATAAAATAATACTAGTGCTGAGTATATTTTTAATTGAGTATATAATAAAAATTAACTGGAGAAGTTCTAAACTAAATAAATATTACGGGCAAATTGGGCTAACTTTAAGGTAAACAAGACTGAAAGTATACTGTATAACATTTTTTTGTTTTGTGTAGTTTATTTAAACTGTTCACAATATCACGGCTTTTAAAAACGCTAAAACGAACTAATTATGATACGTAAACTAATTTATGACTTTACGTGCTATGGACTTTAAGAATCAGTGTGATTAAAAATGAAGTACCAACTGTTAGGGTTTATACAAACCTATAAAATATGATAGATTTATTTATGTCAAGCTATAATAATTTTTCTATGAACTTACAATTCAAAAATGTGGGGGCACCCATCACCTCTACGAAAGGTTTAACCTGTTTTATATTTCGACTAATATAGTTTTATTAGTAAAAACATTTAAATCAGTAAGCATTGATGACATATAATGATTTCTTCATAAAGTGAAAAATAAAATGAACAAAATCATTCTTAGTTTCAAACTTCACTGGGTCAAGGTCACGCAACTTTACCTTAGATTTATACTTTAAAATAA
>JACMZG010001863.1:3911438-3940903 GCA_018340805.1 Microvelia longipes
GAGGCAATAAAAAATTTTTTTTGGGGTGCGCTACCCCCTTATAAATTTTGGGGTGCGCCCAAAAAAAATCAAAAAGAATTTTTTATTGCTCCACAAAATTCTTTGACTGAAAACGGATTTTGAGCCAAAAATTTTTTTTTGGTGGCTCCCCTTTTAAATTTGGGGGTGCTGCCCCAAAACTAAAATTTTTATTGCTCCAAACAATATTCTTATTGACCTGAAACGGATTGTTGAGCCATTAAAATTTTTTTTTGGTTGGCTTCCCCTTTTAAATTTTTGGGGGGTGTTGCCCCCAAAAAATCAAAAATTTGTTTTATTGCTCCAAACAACTTCTTTTGACCTGAACGGATATTGCGCCAGTAAAAAATGTTTTTTTTTTTGGACGGGTCCCCTTATAAATTTTGGGGTCACACGGAAAAATTACAAAAAAATTACCGGAATTTCATTTATTAGTATCAATGTTCAGTAATATGACGCAAGGTTTGCTCCATATAATCTAAAGTTACTGTAAAAAATCACATATTGGTAATATGATGACCATACATACCAGACGATTAACACACATAATAATTGGGTATTTCAAACTTCCAGCTGTCAACTTAGTGGAGTGTAACGAATTTTATCGCGATAGCTTCCATACGAAGCTGAGTAATCAAAGTGATGTATTGGTGAATGCACCAGTGCAGGGTGAAATGCACCACCCTGTATATCTTCTTCATGAGCACTATGTTAATCGTCGCGAAAGTGTGACGTCACAAAATTACATATTGGCTCATATCAAAACAAAATGAAACAAAGGATCCTATTATTTATTTTTTGTGATCCTAAAGTGACCAATAGCATTGCTTTATTATGTAAACAAAGAAAACGTTCTGCAACAAAACGTAACTTCGTGACGTATTTATATTTGATATGGTCGATTATATACCCGAAGCAAATTTTTACATTCCATTTACATTTTTTAAATTTTTTGTTAAGCTATAACAATGTTTTTTCCCTAAGCAATAGGCTTATGAATACTATAAAAAATACACACATTCACGACATAAAGAAAATCGTGATCTCTACGTTCAGAAACGTATGAACTCAGAGATGTTTAATACTGATTTGATTAGAAAGATCAGCTAAGTTAAGCTAAGCAAACCGCTTTTAAAAACGCCTAAAACGACTAATTGCTACGTAAACTAATTTGACTTTACGTTGATAAATGACTTTATAGATCAGTGTGAAAAATGGAAGTACCAACTGTAGGGTTTATACAACCCTATAATATGATGATTTATTTATGTCAAATATAATAATTTCTTCTATAAACTTACAATTCAAAAATATGGCACCCATACACTCTACGAAAGTTTAACCTGTTTTTATTATCACTAACTATGTTATTGTAAAAACATTTAAATGGTACATTAATGACATATAATGATTTCTTCATAAGTGAAAATAAAATGCAAATCATTCTCTAGTTTCAAACCTTCACTGGGTCAAGGTCACGCACTTTCACATTAGATATACTTTAAAATAATCGGCAACTATAAATAAGTTTGTTGTCATTACAAATTTACGTATTTTAAGGGAGTTTATTCTGTGCCAGGTTTGTTTACAAATCATTTGTTTATTTTTGTAGAATATCTCAATATTATTAGTTTTACAGTTCTCTACTAGGTAGCGCTAGTTGTCAAAAAAATGTCTGTTTACGTAAAAATTGAGGTTCAAATTATTGTAAAGATAATTATTTAAAATTAAGTTATAATTAACTCTAATGTAAGTTTTTATTCTATTTTTGTTATATTAACGTTTTAGCACGAATAAATTTACGTAAAATCATTCCTAGGGTTGATTTTTTAAAAGCTAGGAGAAGGCTAGGAAGAAGCTAGGAACAACCTAGGAACAACCTAGGAGAGATTTCAAAAACTGATTCTGAATACCGCTAGGCCTAGGAGAAAGCTAGGAAAACCTAGGAGAAGGCTAGGAACAACTAGGAGAGATTTTTTAAAATGATTCTGAATACGGGCCTTAGGCCCGTATTCAGAATGATCAAAAGATTCAAAAAAAATCTCTCCTAGGTTGTTCCTAGGTTGTTCCTAGCTTTTTCCTAGCTTCTTCCTAGCTTTAGTGTCCATTTTAGAACATTTTTAACCGTCCCTAGGGCTAGGAAGAGATCTCTCCTAGGTTTCTCCTAGCCTTTTCCTAACTTTGCACCTTAAATTCTAGGAAAAGGCTAGGAAAAGCTAGGAACAACCTAGGAAGATCCAAGGTAGGTAGAGAGAGGTACCTTAAATCGTCCCTAGATTGTCTCTAGTCATTTTTTGTTCTATTTAATAATTGTTTTTGAGCTTAAAATCCGTTTTGGGTAAACAAGAGTGGTTCAGGGCGAAATATTTTTGGTTGTCACCCCCTTCGAAATGTTGGGGGTCTGACCCCAAAAAGTCAAATTTTTTTATTGCTCCAAACAACTTCTTTTGACTGAACGGATTTCGAGCTAATAAAACAATTTTTTTTGATCGGCTCCCCCTTATACATTTTGGGGTGCTGCCCCCAAAAAGTCAAATTTTTTTATTGCTCCAAACAACTTCTTTTGACCTAAACGGATTTCGAGCTAATAAAAACAATTTTTTTGGTCGGCTCCCCCTTATACATTTTGGGGGTGCTGCCCCAAAAAGTCTAATTTTTTTTTATTGCTCCAAACAACTTCTTTTGACCCGAAACGGATTTTGAGGCAATAAAAAAATTTTTTTTTGGTCGGTTACCCCTTATATTTTGGGGTGCTGACCCAAAAAAAATCAAAAATTTTTTTTTATTGCTCCAAACAAATTCTATTGACCTGAAACGGATTTTGAGCCATTAAAATTTTTTTTTTTTTGGTTGGCTCCCCCTTATATTTTTTGGGGGTGCTGACCCCAAAAAGTCAAATTTTTTTTATTGCTCCAAAAACTTCTTTTGACCTGAAACGGATTTGAGCTAATAAAAACAATTTTTTGGTCGGCTCCCCCTTATACATTTTGGGGTGTGCCCCCAAAAAGTCTAATTTTTTTTATTGCTCCAAACAACTTCTTTTGACCTGAAACGGATTTTGAGGCAATAAAAAAAATTTTTTTTTGGTTGGCTCCCCTTATAAATTTTGGGGGTGTTGCCCCCAAAAAAATCAAAAATTTGTTTTATTGCTCCAAACAACTTCTTTTGACCTGAAACGGATTTTGCGCCAGTAAAAATGTTTTTTTGGACGGGTCCCCTTATAAATTTTGGGGTACCACCCCCGGGAAAATTACAAAAAAATTACCGGAATTTCATTTTATTAGTATCACATGTTCAGAATATGACGCAAAGGTTTGCTCCAATATAATCTAAAGTTACTGTAAAAAATCACATATTGGTAATATGATGACCATACATACCAGACGATTAACAACATAATAATTGGGTATTCAAACTTCCAGTTGTCAACTTAATGGGGTTATAACGAATTTTATCGCGATAGCTCCATACGAAGCTGAGTTAATCAAAGTGATGTATTGGTGAAATGCACCACCCTGTATATCTTCTTCATGAGCACTATGTTAATCGTCGCGAAAGTGTGACGTCACAAAATACATATTGGCTCATATCAAAACAAAATGAAACAAAGGATCCTATTATTTATTTTTTGTGATCCTAAAGTGACCAATAGCAATGCTTTATTATGTAAACAAAGAATCGTTCTGCAACAAAACGTTATTTCCGTGACGTATTTATATTTGATATGGTCGATTATATACCCGAAGCAAATTTTTTACATTCCATTTACATTTTTTAATTTTTTGTTAAGCTATAACAAATGTTTTTTCCCTAAGCAATAGGCTTATGAATACTATAAAAAATACACAGTTCACGACGTAAATCGTGATCTCTACGTTCACACGTATGAACTCAGAGATGTTTAATGCTGATTTGATTAGAAAGATCAGCTAAGTAACAATCATAACGGGGATAGTAAGCATTGTTTACATTATGTTGGTAGAGTAAACATTATACTTATTGATGTATCTCCCATTAAAATGTGGGATTCAAAACTCTGCCTTTAACGTGGTAGTGTTTGTATATTCCCATCTAGAATGAAGTAGAGCTGTTAACTGTTTTTGAAAATCCCCGTTTTGAGCGACCGCCATCTTGATTGCTAACCTTGCAATAAATGCTATCAAATATTATAAATGGAAAGTATCATAAACTTGATGAAACCTTATAATAAATAAAAATAATACTAGTGCTGAGTATATTTATTGAGTATATAATAATTAATGGAAAGTTCTAAACTAAAACTAAATAATTACGGGCAAATTGGCTAACTTATAAAGGTAAACAAGACTGAAAAGTATATTATACATTTTGTTTGTTTTGTGTAGTTTTTAAACTGTTCACAATATCAACCGCTTTTAAAACGCCTAAAACGAACTAATTGATACGTAAACTAATTTGACTTTACGTGATATGACTTTATAGATCAGTGTGAAAAATGGAAGTACCAACTAGGTTTATACAACCCTATAATATGATGATTTATTTATGTCAAATATAATAATTTTCTTCTATAAACTTACAATTCAAAAATGTGGCACCCATACACTCTACGAAAGTTTTAACCTGTTTTTTATTATCACTAACTATGTTATTGTAAAAACATTTAAATAGTACATTGATGACATATAATGATTTCTTCATAAGTGAAAATAAAATGCAAATCATTCTCTATTTCAAACCTTCACTGGGTCAAGGTCACGCACTTTCACATTAGATATACTTTAAAATAATCGGCAACTATAAATAAGTTTGTTGTCATTACAAATTTACGTATTTTAAGGGAGTTTATTCTGTGCCAGGTTTGTTTACAATCATTTGTTTATTTTTGTAGAATATCTCAATATTATTAGTTTTACAGTTCTCTACTAGGTAGCGCTAGTTGTCAAAAAATGTCTGTTTACGTAAAATTGAGGTTCTAATTATTGTAAAGATAAATAATAAAATTAAGTTATAAGTAACTCTAATGTAAGTTTTTATTCTATTTTTGTTATATTAACGTTTTAGCACGAATAATTTACGTAAAATCATTCCTAGGGTTGATTTTTAAAAAGCTAGGAAAGAAGCTAGGAAGAAGCTCTAGGAACAACCTAGGAACAACCTAGGAGAGATTTCAAAAACTGATTCTGAATACCGCTAGGCCTAGGAGAAAGCTAGGAACAACCTAGGAGAAGGCTAGGAACAACCTAGGGAGAGATTTTTTTTTAAAATGATTCTGATACGGCCTTAATCTCAGAGATCACCCATCTCGGCAGATCAAGCTCGATGTACTTTTTAACATTTGTGATCCGATTATAACTATAGATGAACTAGTAGTATTGAAATAAAATTTAGTACGCTTATTTTTAAAGACGTATTCATGCAATTTGATAAAATTTAACAATTTCGATTGCTGTGCAGTTTGGAGTACTTTATAGTATGGCACACGGTTATAATCAGCTGGCAGCGTGGGAAAATAGTGTTGAGGAACCAATGAGGTTGGCCTGATTGAAATTGTGGGCGTTGTTGAAAATCCAGGTCTAACCTCAATGGCTCACTCGCACTATTTTCCTACACTGTCAACTGACTATAACCGTGTGTTATTCTACAATATATATACCGAAATAGAATATTTACAACAAGACAAGAACAATTCAACAACAAATTCTTAACAAATAATACTGCTAAACCCTCCCCCCTTTATTTTTATGGTAAAATCACTTTGACCTTTTTAAAAATAAAAATAAACTTACAGATAATCAGCTGATAAAAAATAAAAATAACTAACAAGAATCAGCTGATACTGATAATGAACACTGATGATAAAGAACACTAATTATGAAATAAAACATAGCACTTTTATTTGTCTAATTTAGGGCTACGTGCGAGACGAATTTCAAATGTATTCGATAATAACATTTTGACGATTCTCAAATGAAGTGTAATGACGATATAGAAAATTATTTTCCAGATAGCACAATTTGACCTACAATTGATTTTTGTGCCAAATTTCAACTCTCTTGCTTAAACAAACTAGGTTTCAAAGACCGAGTTAATTTTTGTTAATGTTTAATAAATGTATTCTTTGTTAGCCTTTTTCAAATTTTGTATAATGTGTGTGTTGTATAATTTAAATGATTGTGATATGTATATTTTTTTAAGATTTATGTTTAAAAGGTTGAAGATGGCTGAAATATATAGCTATACCATTAATTGATACGCTAATAAACTGCGTAGGCTTCCGCGGTAATTGTCATGAAGATTTAGGTCTTCCGGTGGTGACCGCGTTAATGTAAATGAAGAATCCGACGTTTCGCTTCCACTGTGGGAGGCATCTTCAGAAATATAGGACATCATGGATAGAAACACAATGCTCTACAAAACTGAACTGTTCAGTTTTGTAGAGCATTGTTTCTATCCATGATGTCCTACATCCCTGAAGATGCCTCCCACAGTGGAAGCGAAACGTCGGTTTCTTTATTTACATTAACGCGGTCACCTCCGGAAAACCTAAATCTTCAATTGATACACTGTTTATATATATATATATATATATATATATATATATATATATATATATATATATATATATATATATATATATATATATATATATATATATATATATATATGTATATATATATAGAACTATAAGCCATTTTATTCTAGTTATTAAAAATAAAAATTTCCCAAAGGAATTCGCTAAAAAGGTTTAATTATCATGTAACGTATACTTTTGTTAAAATTCTTGTTTCAGTTTTTTAATGCAAACACTATACTTTTCCTGTATAGCCTTAGTTTAAACGAGGAAAAGTAAAACTGGACATTATTCATGTTTATATAAAATAAAATAAAGCTAAAGATAAAATAAAGAGAATAGCGTAAAGAGTAGAAGTTAGATTTATAAGAAGCTCCGAGAGGAGAGAAAAAATCTATTAATATGAAGGTCTTCTAAGTGAAGATTTCGACTTCGTCGATGCGATAATAAGGACTCAGGTTAGGTTCGTGATTACAATGTCATTGATTAATTACCCGGGCCTGATGAAGGTATCTTGTGTTCACGAAAGGTTGTTTCGTGTAACGTGTTGTTCTCACGTTTAGCTTCTAACCTGATAGGTGTGACTTGTAAGAGAACATGATGACGATAAACTTGACATACATCGACAGCATGCTATGCTATCTTTACTTAATCTATAATGTGAACCTTTTTTATAATGCAATAGAGTTTTTAACTATATGTTTTAGAAAATTAAATAGTAAGATCTGAATTCTATTGGGAAACAACGATTATAACTTTAATAGATAAAAGAGTCATATGATGCCACGTATTCCTATTGTAATAGTTATTTACACGGCAAAGGGGGAGTTTTCACATAAGGCGAAGCCGCAGGTGAAAACTTCATTATCACCCGAGGCCGTAAGGCCGAGGGAGGTTAACAAGTTAGCTCCCAAGGCTTTGCCGAGGTAGATAACTAACATTTGCTCCAATACGAGGAAGACAATACGAGTGCTGAAATTCTTCGATCCCTATCGTGTAATAAATTTTAATTACGACTTAGATAATAAGTGATATACATTTCTTATTAATTTTTTAAAATTTGTTGATTATGATAGGAATGAATAGTTACAATTTGAAGGGTTGTTAATAACGATTGTAGGCAGGTGGTTTTCATTTTTTTGTACACATTCTCTTTTTCATATTTGTTCTGTGACTTTGATTTTATTTGGCATAGATGACTCAATATAGCCACTGCACTTGATTGCCATGCCCTTTTAAATTGTCCTAAATGCACCTACATTGGCAAGAAGGGTCGCTGACGTTCTACACAGGCAATGCTCAGCATATAATTTAGGATCAGGGAGATTTAAATTGATGTTAGACTTATTACGTTCTTACGGACGTAAATATGCGTTTTAAGTCCCTAGGGCCGTAAATTTGTGCTTTACGTCCCTTGAGGCGTAAAACATGAGTGAAAACTTAAAATAAAATTTTAAAAAAAATAAAAAATCCTCTTAGTTAGCAGTTGCCCCAGATGCTACTAAAACTAGGTTAGAAACAATCTGCTGATTAATAACAAATGGAAAAGAAACCATTTAATCTCTATGTTACAAATGAGATGAAATTAAACAAAATTATTACAGTTGAGGGTTAAAAACTTTTACCTTCGACTTGAGTTGTAAATCATATTTTCATATATAAGAAAAAAACAATAATTATATTATGTCATCGTCTGGGGATAAAATCTTTGATGTACCTTGGCATTAAAATACTAGTTTACCCACACATGATTTTTTACCTCAGCTTCGCCTAGAGAATTAAATGCAAGGGTTCTCTCGGTTCGCATCGGGTTCTCTCAACTAACATATTGCTTAGGGAAATAATAGCATTTACTTCTCGTAATGATTATGTAGAATACCTACATGTTAAAAATACTTATGATCTTAAAGGTTTACTCCATACCATAGTCTTTAATTATTCCCTTGGTGCATGAACTACTATTAGTTGGTTTAAACTTTATTCTTAATTAACTTTGCTGACCCAAGAGGTTCCCCTACTTCGGGAGGCAAACAAGAAGCACTTACCAATAAAAATTCCAACTTAGTGGCAAAACCATTATAAAAATCTAAGATATAAATCTCTATTTAAGAGAGAATCAGTGTAGGAAGTTAGTTAACAGCAATTTTTTATCTCCGCTGACTCGATTTTCCCGTTTAATTAACGTTTTTCTTTTGACTCTAATTTTCTATTCCGCTCTTCATTTTAAATTATAATTATATTGTGTTCATTTAAAGATTAAAGAAAACTAAATAGAGTTCTTTGTCCAGTGCTCTTGTTAATTTACTTTGAAATTGGTTTTCTTATTCATTATTTTGTAGTAAAACAAAGTTTGCAGCAAACAAAGCACATAAACCTTCCTGCGTACAAAGATATAACTATTTACAAGAAAGTAAATTAATTAGATTTATTAAAAAAACATGTACGGGGTACTAAAAGGTTTTTATATTTATATAGATTATTTTTTTTAAAAAAAAACCTGTAAATGACATTGGATCAAAATTGAACTATTTCTAGTTATGGTAAATGAAACCTTTCACATTACTTGGTCTTATATGAGATAGGTGCTAAATTTTATATAAGAGCAAAAAATGTTCTTTATTTTTATGTTTTTTTTTTGTTCCTTTTTTTTCTTTGACAGTATATGACCCATACACAATATTTACTGGATAACATGATTAGACTCAAGCATTGACTTTTGTACTAAGTATCAACTCCCTAGTATAAATACACGGGGAGCTAGAATGGTATCGAAAATTCACACTCACAAACTCCTTAAGACTATGGAGGTCTAAAACGCATTTGGATGACGAAGGCAATAGTTATTTATGCCATAAGGCTGAGAAGTGTGTCTTTATGTCACGGCAATTAGATTTACCGACGAGCGAAGCGAGCCGGGAAAAATTGCCAAGACATAAAGACATTCTCAGCCGGATGGCATACACTATTTTTTTGAGGTAGCACTCATTAAATAAACTGCGCTATATACTTAAGTGAAAAAAACGTCCAATTAACTCTGTATTATCGTCGAATTCATCCATATCGAATTCATTCTGAATTCATCCATAGCTTCACACTTTTACTCAAAAATGTAAAAGCTTTACAAATAAACACACAAAAATTGTCAATTAGAACACCTCTTAAAAACGAAAAAAAATTACACTACGAACAAAAACAGAAACAAAATGAACGTTTTTAAAGAAACCTCATGAAGGTTTTAAACAGATTGTTTTTTTTTTAAAACACGCTACATTACAGTAATAGCGGCAATGTATGAATTACTTTTATGTCCTAGGAGCTTTTTTTACATTCATTATTGTCCTCGGAGGTGAAAAGTACTAAATAACCTCCTACAACAATAATGTGGTTAATTGGCTTCTCATTCTAAAAACGGTCCAATGAAGTGCTCAATTACGTACTACCTCAAAAAAAATATAGTTTTTGGATTCTTAGTGCAAATACAAAATCTTTTCAATCATTTCTATTCATACCTTCGGTATAAATTAAGAAATTAAAGAAAATCAATGAAAGATCAATCAAGAAAACTAACAAAGGAATTAGGTTAGAATTTTTTCTGTACAGATCGGATTCGCTACGCTCATCATCCCTACTATAGACTCGCTTCACTCGCTCAAAATATAAAAATCGCCAAATGTATACTACAATGCGTCTTCGGACTCGCTTCGCTCGTCCTCAACCAGTAAATACATTCGTTTTATTCTAAGCGGTCACCCATCTACTCACCTTAGTCAACTTTCATGATACAACAAAAACCTTAGATATACTTGCCGTATAGTAACGAAACTTAGCAAACTTATTTATTACTTAAAGGGATACAGTTGTACTAAATTAAATTAGGACACAATTAGATTACTTTTTGATTTTTAAATGTTTTTATAAAAAACATTGTATATGTCATTTGATAAGAATTGAAGAATAGCTACTAATCATGTTAAACTTAGCACATTTGTTGTTCTTATACATTTTTTGTCTGAAGCATTTTCTGTGTTTTATATTTTTTCGTAAATTTTGCTGAGCCATTATTGCCGGATTAATGAGGTCAAAAAAATTTCCAGGTAAGAATAAAATTATAATAAATCAAACAGAGAATTGTATAAGTTATGTTCTCTTATGGAGCATAAAAAAACATTCATTTACCATTTTATGCTGATAATTATTGTCTTCCTCCTTTGCCACCCTCCCCCTCCCCCAAAAGATTAAAAAAACAGGTACGATAAACGTCCAACATGCTCACAAAGTAATTAATCAAACCTACACGTAATCCAAATATTTGTTATTCCTTGTAAAATAAAATAAAAAAAGGGTATTGGAAAAAAAATAATATCAGTAAAAGGCAATCAATTGCTATGTCAAAATTTTCATACCATTCTTTTCAAAAAGCAATTATTTATTCAACTATATTTTCCTTTATTGATTATTAATTTCAATTCAAAATCGTCCTTTTTTGAAATAGAGAAGCTACCGAATAAATATGGGGTTTCAAAGTTAATTTGTTTAAGCAATATCTCACAAAGATTTAATTAATTTTTGGTTATTAGTTATGTATTAGAAATTCAATTATTTTGATTTTCTCCGAAATATATTTTCATCATTTGTAATTTAATTATCATGTTTAATTGATTATTACATCTGTATATCATTAATACGAATAGCTGTATGTGAATTTAAACTTAATTTCAGATCTTAAAACTTAGTATTAATAATTAGGAAGAGATGATTGATTAGCTAGCAACCTGATTAGGCCCTTTTTGCTAACTCCATTTGTTAGAGAATACTTTTCTACCATATGAGTTCTAGTGCGCCTAATCCACCAAAGGGCTGTGAATTTATTATAGGTGGCTAAAGCATTAACTCGAAATATCACACACACACAAATATATATGAGTACTTAACATTGCACTGTCATTGTTATACATTATACATTGCAACATTGGTGCAATGTTAAACGTCCTTTTCCAAAGACAGTAAAGGCAGTGCGCTAGCTTATTATGTAATAATCAGCTCTAATAGTCTCTCCACAGTGCTTATTATAATCAAAACCAACTTGCATCCATAACGATCATCGTCAGTGCCGCAGAATAGAAAATATAGATGTAGGCCAGTCTTATGATATCATAGGACGCACATCTACATATTCTTCTTTCCGGAGGGCTGATAACCGTTCAGGTTATCAAACCGATTTTTATTAGATTAATAAAAACTAAGGAAAGAGTTTTAATACCGATTACTATATGAATATCGTCAAAGGGAGAAAGAAAAAAGTTACATTTCTTATTCAGCGAATAAACATACTCAAAATAATAATGTCACACAACGTGAATCTAAAAATAATACCTTACCATAGAAAACCATTTTATCATTGAAAGCAGACAAAAGCTTCCAAACAAAAAGGACATTTTCTTTAGAAAATTCATGATAATGATAAAGAAAATCCATGGAGTTTTGTTTCCTCCACGCCCACTCTATGTAGAGCTGAGAAATCTGTGGTCTATCTAGTTGGGTTTTAAACACAGAATAGAGCAATACAGTCCTAAATATGAGGATCTTTATAGAGTGTATTTGCCAATATAAACTTCTAGTTTATAGGACCGAAGTAGAAAAATAATAAAACACGAAGCATTCAGAAAACTGTTTTCAGAATCGTATCTAGTTTTAGGATTGTATCTATTTTTAGGATTGTATCTATTTCTTTTATTACTATATAGCAAATAGATTGAGGTTAAATAATTCTGGCGCATTGGTCTGCATGTTGGGCAAATTTCCTTTTACACTGTGTGTTTCCGTGCTTAACAATCCATTTCTTGCTTAAGAATCCGCTTTATGCTTTATAAATTAAGCAGTTACTCAATTTTCAAGCAATGCTCGTAATTTACTTTCTGAGTTTTACCTTAGCCTCAAAAACAACATATAGGTTTATTGGGGCTAACCGGAAAATAATTTTTATTTTAATATTACATGTATATTATATATATATATATAATATATAATATATATATATATATATATATATATATATATATATATATTTATTTATTTAATGTTATTTCATATTTAACCACATTTATTTCTCAGTAGAAAATAGCTAGTATACTTACGATGCGCTGGATCAGTAATTAATAGCATCGAGCGTGGTCAGTACCTGGATAGATGACCGCTGAGAATAAAACGGATCCTTTTAATGTTCGAAGATGAGCTAAGCGAGTGAAGACTTGAAGACATACTGCAATATAAATTAGGTGATTTCCTAATTCTGAAGGAATTAGCGTGAAAATGATTGTTGCGGTAAGGAAAAGTTCCGAGGTATCCTATACCTGATTTTTTATAATATTTATTTATATCCAAGAGCGTAAAATCAATATTATAAGGTAGGTCTATGTAAATATGTACGTTGGTTTTTACTGTGACCCTATAGGCGGTTTCCACAATGCATGGGGGGGGGTCTAACCCGTTGCTTTCTTCTAGGCAGCTTTTCCCCTGTCCTGCCTTTCCCTCGAATCTAATCAAAATACTAACACAGGGTTTTCCTTTTTTCAGTCTCATTTTTATTTTTTTTAACATATTTTACTACCCTTGGTTTGCGGAAATATATGCATATATTATTTCTGACGGGTAGGAAATGTATGGTCTATGATAAAATTTACATTGTTCACTTTCGTCTACCATAAATATTTAACGTTTTTATAAGCATCTGAAATGTGCTAGACATTGAACATAACATCTAACCTTTTAGTTGAATGCTTCGGGTTCAATCAAAGAACCCGAAGTGGCAACTTCTAGTGACAAGTTCTAGTGAAGTAAGAACTTCTGTTGTCACTAAAAATACGGAACCAAATTGTCCAGAAGAATACGTATCAGTAGTTTCAAGACTATCTGTTATCATCAAGCCGTCAGTTTTTACTTGTCCTCATTTATATCGTTGGTATGTAGGAAAATCATTTTGTTTGCAAAAAAATTCGAAACTTGGATGCCACCGGAATTATCCGTTTCAGGTTTTGGTAAGGCCTCCTGAAAGGTTTTCCCAAAGTTGTCTGTCTGTATGTCTTTTATCATCGTAGCTCCCAGTGTACTTATGCTAGAAGGTTGGAACTTTGTAAAAAAAATATTCTATAGGTGTTGTGTACTGTTCGAAAAATAATTTATTTATTAGCGATCAATTTGAGATTTGTTACGCTTGTGACCATGTATAAGACTGACATATGTGCTATGTTTTTTGTTTGTTTATAAGCGTAATAAATAAGTAAAGTTTCGTTTTAATACAACAAGTATATCCATGATTTTTGATGGTGAATCATAATATCCCATTAGGCGAATTTCCAAAGGAAATTCGCTAAAAGTTAAGCAGCATTGAGCGTTGTTAGTGCTGGGTGACCGCTAAGACTGAAACGATGCATTTATCATGTATTATAGCATGACTTTGGTGAATTTTATATTCTGAGGACGAGCGAAGCGAGCTCGAAATAGGGAGGATAAGCGTAGCGAATCCAATGTGACGAGGAAAAGTTCTGAGGTACCCCGCACCTGATTTTTTTTTAATTGTTTAGTACCAAAGAAGCTTCCGTTTTACTTTTTGCTGCTGAGTTTAAACTTGGCACAAAAATCAGTCCATAGGTCTAGTTATGGTTTCCGGAAAATCGCTGAAAAAATTAATTTAATAAGACTAGTAAGGTTTTTTAATTTTAAAGCAGTAAGTTAGAACCATGATCAGTTAGAATATGGCTGACAGCTCGATTTAAAACGGACCGCTTCGCATCGTGATCGCTACGCGGGGTTTGGCCCGCTTAGAATTAGTATTTTTTTTTATTAGAGGTTGTGTTGTATTATATCTTCTTTTATTATATAAAACTTCAACATTTGAAGGTTTCCTGAATGAAACTTAGTACAAAAAACGACCTTATAAATGTCAAAACTCTATTGTTTATAAATATGTATAACCTTATACAAGATGTTTGAAGTTTATAAGGTGATTCGATTTGATGTAAACAAACCAAACGCATTCGGAGGTTATAACCTGACTTTTTCATTAATCACGTGTGACGTCATTGCAGGACTCGGTAAAAACCAGAGACTATAGATACTTAAACAGTAAGACTGTCGACTCATTGGTGGGAAAATTTGGATTCCGGTCGTCACTTGCGCAGCGGGGGACTTACCCTTTAATTGAGTGGGCGTGTCTTAATTTCCCGCTTTTTGCCCTCAGTCAGTATGAAATTTAATTTTTATACTTCGGATACTCATACTTCTAACTAGCCGTACCGCTTCTCTCGGCCAACGTCGTCTTTAAACTTACACAGAATTCCCATTCCTTTATTCAGAGGTTGAACGTATAGCTAGACCGAAGTAAGGTTTTCTAAAAATTTTAGACTCTATCATATCGTCAGAACGACCAAAGCGAGTCTTAAGGTCTGAGATCCTGTATCGGAGTTTTTAAATACAATTTATATCCTTGTAATAAAACAATTTAGATTGTATTAATTAAGTGTATTAATTAAAAAGTTTAGATTAATATAAAAAAATAAAAAAAGGAAAAGTAATTAAAACTTTTATGATAGAAGTCGTATTAATTATAGCCTTATTAGTTGGAAAACTTCAATGATCTCAGTTGAGTGAGTACTTTCTTTTGACCGTACTACTGGGTAAAATAAAACTATTTTTTAAAGGCAGAGCCATCTCTGTTATTTCTTACTTTAAGCTTATTTCTTACTTTAAGAATCTCTCGACTCACTATAGTATCTTGACAATTATATTATAAAAGATATCATATAAAGATATTTAAGAAAACTTTATATTCGGTTTAGGTAGCAAAACAGGCGTAATTTACTAACGAAAATCCACTAAATGATCTTCTATATTACGGCGAAAATTTGAACTAATCATTGACAAAAATTAGGTTTTTCAGATGTTTTTTAGCGAATTTTTCATAATGAAAATGACGCTTATGAGGTTGTTTCGGATGACGGAAGTTGAGGTGGGAGTGAGAGGAGTCGGTTCCTATTGGCTTCCTGATAACAAAAAATATGTCAAAAATAATTTATGTATATATATATATATATATATATATATATATATATATATATATATATTATATATATATATATATATATATATATATATATATATATATATATATATATATATATATATATATATATATATATATATATATATATATTATATATATATATATATATATATATATATATATATATATATAATATATATATATATATTTATATGTATATAAGAGTTTTTACCCTTTCGTATGGCGAACGATAACTCTTGGCGTTCTCAATTGAAACGAAACTTCAATTTAGATGTTGAGGAGGTTACGAGGCCTATTGTTTATAAAACATTATACGTATCAATCAAAGTTATGACGTAATGAAAAAAAATATTTTTTTTTTTCACCGGCCCTCGCGAAGCGGCCGGTGGGCCGTTGCCGCGGAGCGGACGAGGCGCGCAGCGCCGAGCCGAGTAGCGGCTACGGGCCGAAGGCCTGTATTTATTTTATAATCTATATTGTTAAACTTTGATGATTTTTTAGCGAATTTTCATTGTGAAAATGACGCTTATGAGGTTGTTCGGATGACTGAAGTTGAGGGTGGGAGTGAGCGGAATCGGTTCCTATTGGCTTCCTGATAACAAAAAAATACATCCGAAAAAGTTTATATTTATATATTATAATATATATATATATATATATATAAAACTTTTTCGGATGTAATTAAGCTGTTTTTATTTGCAATAATTTCATTACTAATTAAGTAATAAATATAGGCAAGATGACAAGACAAAAAATCCTACTACAAGATATTTTTTATAACAAATAGGATAATACTGATATGAAATCATGATATTGGATTTTTATTTTCTTCAATATTGACCTTGTCATCAGTTTGATTCCCTCATAATTTTCTTATATTGGCTGTCTATAGGTTGTCAGGTTAATTTGTTTTATTTCCAAAGAAGTCGGATTCATGCGACGTTGAAAATTATTACCATGGGAACGTAAGGAAATTAAAATATTACCTTTTTATTACTTTGTAAGTAAATAAATAAGTCTTAGTCAATAGGAAGGTCTCGGCAAATTTCGCAGCAAACTAGTGGAGGAGCACACCACGAAAAACATCATGGGAGGAAAGCATGATAAAAACGCTTTATAAGAAATTTAACACTTTTGAATCGGAGTAAAGAACAAAGAATCATACATTCAGTGAGATCATATAACATATGTATTATTTGTATATAAGTGTAACATCCGTAAGTATAAAGAACAAGTAAATAAAAGAAAGTTAACATATCAAATTTTATACAAAGTAATCTTCCATGAGATAGTATATTTAAAATATATTTGCCATTGCGAATAATTTCTATATCGTATCAAGAAATTTAGAAGGTAAAAACATATTTACTATTTCGTTATGTAAGTAATGTATCAGAATGTGACCCTCAATTGAAAAGAGACATTTTTGCCAACAAAGAGTTATTTTTGCCAACCATGAGACATTTTTGCCAACAAAGAGCCATTTTTGCCAACATAAATACGTTTTTGCCAACAAAGAGACATTTTTTGTCAATAATGAGACATTTTTGCCAACAAAGAGCCATTTTTGCCAACAAGGAGTCATTTTTGCCAACGAAGAGACATTTTTGCCTCTGAGTAAAATTATTTATTGATAATCGAAGTAAAATAAATAAATTGAGTAAAATTATAATTAAAATATAAATTAAGTAACAATGAATTTTTGAAGTCATCCATAAGAATGTTGTAGGATAGTGCTTGACCAAGTAAAAACAGAAAAATAAGTAGGAGTACCTCGGAACTTATTCTCCTTCGCTCGTCCTCAGAATTTAAAAATTACAAAGTTTATATAGCAACAAGTCTTCAGACTCGCTTCGCTCGTCCTCAAATTGTAAATAAATTCGTTTTATTCCTAGGGGACCTCGCTCGATGCTGCCTAACTTTTCTGATCTAACAAAAACAGTGGACATACCTGTCATATTGATACTAAACTTTGCATACTTTTTTTACGTAAAGAGATACATTTGTACAAAATTTTAACTTAATTGAAAGATTTTTTTGACTTTGTATACTTTTTTAAAAATCGTACTTATCCTTATTATCCTTAAATCCTTGTAGAAATCCTAGATAAGCTCAAGTCATTCAGTCACCTTGAATGGTATTTCTAAACTTCATTTGAAAATTACATGATACTGCCTTTCATAATTCACCTGTCAGTTGATTTGAATTTCACGAAATAGACAGCTGTTTTCATTGCAAACGTTTTCCTCACTGTAAAAATTTTATGCTTTTCCTTTTTCTGAGGGAATATTTCCAATTTTCTTGACCAATCAATATTGTTCAAATATTAGCAAGATCATATCATACCTTATTCAGTTCTCTTTGATCATAAAAGCAAACTTGTAAGTTTCTTTTAACTTTTAAACTATTTGATTGAAGCCGTTGTATTTTTTATCTAACCGTTTCCAGAAGCGGTTTTATTAAAGCCCTCACAGCACAGTGCCTCTTAGCTCAGGTTCTCCTTTACCTTTTTTCCTGATAAAATTGTATTTCTTTATAATTTTATTTTTAGATTTAATTTTTGGGTTTTCCTTGTATTACATACTTTAAGCAGAAGGTTAAGGTCAACCATTTTTATTTATCTGTAATATGAGAAAAAGAGGAAAATATATTACATAAATAAAAATATCCTTCACTTATATATCTATTCCTAAGATTCTTATAAATCCTTTGTAATGTATTGCGTATTATATGAAACCTAACAACCTTTAACTCTACTCTTTAATAAAAATAACTTTTTAAAATATCCTTTAGATTCAAGAGATATTATACTTTATTTAAGTTTTATCACGTTTAAAATTTCAGAATTATGAAATCATACTAAACTATTAATTGCAGATAACAAATGTGACAATTATTGAGCCTTATCGGAAATAAATGGCCAATAGATATGACTAATACAACCAATAGATTAGTAAACGTGTACAACAGACGAATTAACTACAGAAAAATGTTGTCTATTATTTACTTTAATTTAATATGTCAGAAAATAATTACTTTACACATTAAATCTTAGTAAAGTAATTATTTTCTGTGAGCTATCTTTAAAGTTTTTTACTTTTTTTATTAATTTATATCATAGGTATAGGTATAACATGTAGGTAAGGTATTTTATTGCATAAAATCCGTAACCAGAAAAAATGTCACCCGAATTGTCCGTTTCAGGCGTTTTTAAGCCCTTTTGAGTAGTTTTTAAAAATTTGTCTGTCCGTATTTATTTATTTATGTGTGTGTATTTTGAAATTTGGCACCATGTATGTAGATGTACAGCCATGTATAAGACTAAAATATTTGCCATTATCACACTAAAGTTTCATCTCATTATCAGCATTTGTTCAATTTTTATGAAATGACTTGTTTACGTTTTTAAAAAAAAATCAAAATCAAAACATAATCCAATTGGATTAAAATTTTGTAAAAGTATACCTGTACGTAATAAATGAGTACAATAAGTTTCGTTTCAATAAGACATGTATATCTATATGATTTTTGTTGGATCATATAAGTCATATAAGCATTGAGCGTGGTCAGTGCTGTATAGGTGACCGCTAAGAATAAAACGGATGCATTTACTATCTTAGGGCGAGCGAGGTTTGGTGAATTGTATATTCTGAGAACGAGCCAAGCGAGTCTGAAGCAGGGAGGATGAGCGTAGCGAATCCGATGTGAAGAGGAAAAGTTCTGAGGTACCCCGTACCAATTTTTTTTATTAAAAAGTTTTAGTGTAAAGTATAGGATAATACTCCACGGTGTTAGTATTTCATTATTAAACAATTTTATAAATGTTTTTTTAACAATAAATTTAAGTATACAATTAAAAAAATCAATGCTACATACCTCATACATACCTACATACCCTATAAGTATCAGTTTTTACTGAAAATTTGCTAAAAAAAGGTCAAGCTATGCATATTACGAGTATGTTAACGTATTTATCTGCAAAAGAATAATACGAAATCATAATAAGATATAATTACTAGATAAATCATATTCAAAATCTCGAAGTAATCTTCCTCTCAACCTTAACATCCAAAAAGAAATCGAGAAAGTTAAATAATAAATTAACTAATTTTTCAACCAATAACGAAATCAGAGCTCATAACAAAGATTAAGGTCATTTTTCCGAATAATCATAATAATAAATGATATAATGATAAAACAGGTGCTGCAACTAGCGCGGTATAACTAAGGACGAATAAACCACTGACAAGTTTTGTCTATTTTTACTTTAATTTAATATGACCGAAAATAATAACTTTACGTTGATTAAATGTTTTTCTATTAAGTATGTATTTAAAAAGATTTTTTTTAATTGTAAAACGATTTAAAATTTATTTAATTTAATATTTATAAATAATATAGAATCACATATATCTTTTGTAAAAGTTGTATGTTTTTTTAAATGACTAAAGCAGTTTCACGGGGGCATTGTGCTTTCTCCTTGATCAATCCAGCGTGAAGTCAGACCAGTCCGTCAGTCTTAGACCGACTATCTTATAGTGCACACGCTCCAACTCGACGGCTTTTCTTCAGTGTCGCGAAATATTTTCGTAATAATAGTTTTTCGTAATTTCTTTATACTAACAGTTTCTTGGTGATAAAAAAAAACTCGTAGTAAAAGACAATAATAAAAATATTTGTATCCATTCTTCTTGAGATATTTAAAATAAATTTCAAGTATATCCTAATTTTTACGAATTTTAAAATTTACCCATTTATAGCATAAATATTTTTGATAGTGTTTAATTAATTGATGATTGTTTTTAAGTTTTTCAGCTTTTCATAAATTTTAATATGTTTGATTTTGATTTTTTCCATGTGTCCATCTAAAATCTAATAATAGTATTAAGAACGCGTAAGAACAAGTAAAATTTCAAATTTTTAAGTAAATTTAGATGATGATCCTCATGTAGAGTAAAACAAACATTTTACATAAAAATCCCTTGGTAGATGTGAAGTTTAAATCTTTAGAATTCGCTCTACTGACCTTTGCGCCAGTGTTACTTATTTCCTTTGATAAAACAAATTTATTTTTCCTAATTGCCCAAATAATAGTTCTTAGATACTATTTCTGTTAAGCATCGTTAAACATAAAAATATTTACGCAACCACCTAGAAGATACGGAATCTATAAAGTGTCCATTACGTTCATTTTTTAATTACAAACAACTATAAAGTATTACAACAAATACAATTGTAATATCTGTCGTTTCTCAATCACAGACGTAATAATTAGAAAATTACAATGTTAAATAACATTTGAAATTAGTTGATTGAGTTGTTGTCGATAAAAGTAGCAAAAGAAATTAAAAAGTTACATAAATCAATAATTGGTATGATGATGCTTTATTGATTTTATACATATAAATCGTACGTATAAATATGTAATACGTAAATATACGCATTACGTATTTTGGAATTATGGAACTTTATGGAAGAAGAATATTTTGTAAGAAATCCTTACTATAAAATCTTTCATAAGTATGTAAGTAACTAATCTCAACATATATGTAAGAGATAGGTACTTAGATACATAATTAAATGACATAGATAATGTGGTAGCTAGATACATAATTAAATGGTATAGATAGGTGGTAATTAATTAATTAATGCTACGCTAATGTTGACGTATGTTAAGGAAACCCCTGGTCAGTTTCTGCTTAATGTCAAGCTTTAAGCTAAGAAAGCTATATTTGTAGGAAACTTGTAGCCTGAATGAGCGATATAAAATTACTGATAACAACACTATCAGTAAATACTTAAAAAAACTATCTCTATTAAATATAAAATATTTTATCATCCACTGAGGATGACGACCTTTCCTGAACATTACATGTCCAATTGATTATTGACCAAAAAAATCTTTATTCTTACCATCGGTAAAGCAATATTGTTATTTTATCTTAAAAAATTTAATATTTTGGATGTAAAATTTTTGCTATTACATTACTGTTGTTAAACAAATATTTTGACATCACTCTTGAATATCAGTCAGGATTAAAAATCAATCTGTTCTTCTTTTACTCTAACTTATTAACTTAAAATCCATGAAAATGAAGACCTTTACTAAAAATTTACATCTTCATGAGTCTACAAAAGATGTATTTTTCAATAGTGAATTTCTTTACGGAAAAGGAAATCTTTATCACCCTACTGAAAACACAATTTTCAGTAGTCTACTGAAATGAAGTTTTTACTTAAAATTACATCTTTGTTACTATACTGAATATATATATATATATATATATATATATATTATATATATATATATATATATATATATATATATATATATTTCAGTAGTATACTTGAAATGAAGTTCTTTAAAAAAATAGCCTCTTTATTAGCCTAATAAATATCTTTTTGTCAATAGTCTACTAAAATAAAGTTCTTTGCTGATAATAACATCTTTATTAATCAACAGTGGATCACAAAAATCAAATTGAAAAATTAGTAGCGCTAATTGAGCGTAAAAATTCCCTTCCCGTTCTCGAATGCTGTTAAATTATTATTAATTTCTTTATTATTACTATAAGTTTTTTTAATGAAATGAGTAAGGTGATGTATAAATGAAAATCGTATATATAGAATATATTTAGACTCAATTGATTCTCAACACTTTGATGTTTGGTAAATCTTCGGTATACGGTGCACCCTGTTATCAATACTATATATCGATACATTTTTAGTTACGCGACACGTAAACGAGAACTGAGCACTTAAAAGATAAGCAGCGTCGTTAAATTATTAATTATAATTAAAACATTAAAAAAACCATACAACAAATAAATGAAAACATTAACAACAAAAATATAATAAAAAACCTGAAAATAGCAAACACAAAAATACGTAAAAAATACGCTTAACATAAAATTAGATGTGGTGTATCATCGATTATTCTAATAAAAACATAGTTAAAACATTATAAAAACATAAAAAAAAATATGAAAATAGTTATAAACTATTTTACAACAAATTAAAAAAAAACACAAACAACAAAAAAACATTTAAAAAATAATAAAATACATATGTTCATAAACGTAAAAGAAAAGGCATATATCGATTATTCCTACTTCACATCTCTAAACTAAAAATATATCGATGTATAATATTGATAACAGGGTGCACCGTACACCGAAGTTCAGCCAAGTAATATTGGTTGGCACAACATATTTGCGTGATACACACATAAGGAATGTAATAAGCAAATGTCGGCTTCTTGATAAATTAGACGTAATGGAACTGAGTGGAACACGACATTATGTCCAGCCACTAATAATGACGAATGTTGAATGATGGAACAGTTCCCATATGAAGCATACAACTTTTCTTATTACACTCCTTTAGGTCGTTTAGGTGTCTCTCGCAAAATTATATTGTGTCAACTATTCATATTTTGCAAATCTCAGTTGTATCAAATGATAATATTGCTTGGTTGCCAATATGAGGCGGTAGACGAGGTTTATTATAAAATATTTATAAGATACAGAAACAGGTGTGGTTTTTGTGTCTCTAGTGATTAGGATAAAAATATTTCATTGGTCATGGTCAGAGTTTAGTCGAGTAGAAATTTTCAAACAAATTTTCAGACTCCAGTCATCTGGAAATCATGAGAAAGCACTATTTCCCTACTACTGACGGTCTTATAAGAGGATTTATTTTTATTACCACAATAAATCGCGAAATCAAATTATAGCTGTAAGGCAATAATATTTACTAGTTATCTGGCCTTCAACACGTAGCCTTGTGATGTGTCATTCTTCTATGGAAAGTTGACTGATTGAACAAATGGTTCGGATAGCTCCTAAAATCCTACTAAGCTATCACTTAGACTTTGCTAGAACATATAAGTTGTACATTCAAATTTATACAAATTTCCTTTTCTTTCAAAGACAGCAAACAATTTAATCACGGGTTGCACAATCATTCGCAATCGTCGCAACGTCCATTTAATTAAAAATTATTTTCAGTAAAACTTCATAAAATGTAAATGCTTTTATGCCTCATAAGTAAAATTTTTCTTTGAAAATTTGCTACATGGATATTGTCGCAACTAATATTTACCTCTCGAGCACTGCGTACATATGGATCACTCAATTAAATAATTTTAAATATATGTAGGAACATCGCATGTACCCGTTTAAGACGTAAATAACAAAATCTGCAATTATTTTCTTTGAAATTGAACAAAAAAAAATTAAAAAGCTTTGAAAACTTAGAAATTAATAACTTAAAAAAGCGGGTACGGAATACCTCGGAACATTCCCTCGCCTTATCAGATTCGCTACGGTCATCCACTTCAAACTTGCTTTACTTGTGCTTAAAATTAGAAATATGAGACTTTTTTTCTTTGCTCATTTGTTGGTATTGTACAGACCTATATGCTCTCCAAATTGATCCAATTATATTTCCGTGTTTTATGATTTATTTGGAAATTTTTGCTGAGTCATTACTGACATTTAGTGACGTACTAATAAATTAATTTTTCCGAAAAGTACAATTAAGCCTCAAGATTGATTTTTGAGTCAAGAGTCTACTCTCCAGGATAAAGCAACCTCTTATAGAGTATTAAAACACCTAAAATGAATAATTTATTAGAAACCCTGATTTTGGAATTTTAGTGCAAATTAATTTTTTCCTAAATACCAAAGGCATAAAAAATGAATAATAAAGGATACATAAAGGAAATAAATAAATAAATAAAGGAAAAATAAAAAAGAAATAAAATAAAGTTAGGTAAATTATATAAACCTTTCAAAATAGACATTAAATTATTCTTCATGATATCTCTTGTAATATTGTGTCATCATAGTTACTTAAGTATAAAAATAAATAAATACAATTATTAATTAGTTTTTAGAAAAGCTGTAAAAACTTAAAAATCAAAAGATTACAACCTACAGTTGCTTTATATTGATTTATATTTTATGTTCTTCTTTAGTTTGAAGTAGATGATCTAACCGAGCTTTGTTGTGCTATGAAGCTTTAAGTGTTGATTGGTTTAATCCGAGATTATAATAATGTTAGCTATGGGTAGTACAGTGGTTGCACTTAATCCTTGGTTGGCCAAGGTAGATAAGAGACATTATAAGAAAGACTCGAGATTTGTTCTGGACCTGTACACGTTGACGTATGACTCTCACGAGAGTCTAGAAGTTCTCGGAGATATAAATGAGGTAATGTCATTTATTTTATCGTTTTATTCATTTTTATGATTTATTTTAATTATGTGTTGATATATTATTGCATGGAATCTTCCAGTAGGTTAGGTACAGTGGTAATATTCAGTCGGTTCCCAACACCTTGCACTAAGTGGAAGCGACTTCATGGATTTCACCAAAGGGTGAAATCACAAAATTTTCGGAAAATTTATCAATTCTACAAATCCAATTGTATTTTAACTTTTATTAGCTCATGCTGTCAATGTGTTTGAAACTAATTGTTTCAAAACACATTATTTGGAATTCCCAGTATCGTCTACTGTAACTTGACATGTTGTAGATACTAAACCACTATACGCTCACTCTAAAAAGATTATTCGGGTGGAAATGTGAATACAGCGGCTCGCTACGCTTGCCCTAAAGAAATTGACAGTGATGAAATGTGAATCCTAGACCTCGCTGCCTACAAAAATTAATAGTATAAGGACGATGTATAAACAGGGGAAATGTAAATCTGGAGCTCGCTTCGCTCGTTCTAAAGAGATTTATAGCAGAGGTGAACATTAATAATTTAGTACGTTCACACACACTTCTAGATCCGCGTATCGTATGGGATACGATCTCTCAATACGGTAATATTACCTGTCTGAACCATGCGGAGGGGATCCGATCGCATACGCTAGAACTAGGGAGATGAAAAATCTAAATGAATCCACCGATACGCTGTATGTACCTTCAGAGACGATCGTATTTAACGTATAACCTTCTCGTCGAACTTTTATTTCACTTAAATATTACCGTTTTTGATTAAATAACTTTTGGAATATTATTTTTTTTTGGTGTAACTTTATTATTATGCAAAGAAATCACAATTTAATTAAATATATTTTTGTTTTAAACTTCCTTATAACCAAAAGTGAACATTCACTATAAAAAACGCGATGTTTTGGCGGGATCAGTTATCACGTAATCTCACTCGATCGACTAAACAAATACGCTGTAAGAACCGTGAAGTTAGTTGACCGTATTGCATACGTATCCAATACGATCGCCTGTTAAATACGCTGTGTGTGCGTAGAAATAGTCAAGGAATTGAAAACGCATTTCTGAATACACGTACATTGTATACAGGTTTATTGGTGGAGTAGGGGGGGGGGAGTTATGCGCCCTTGAAGACCCCGAGCCCTCGAACCATAACCAGTCTGAGCCTGAATCAAGGGCTCTTTAGTGATCTTCAGAATCTAAAATATCTTCACTGCAAATGTTTTTCACCGTTAGATTAGAGTGGAAAACTTAACTAGATGAAACACTTTTTCTAGTTTTCCTTTCTACACGTTTAAACAGGTGTTTATCCGTTTATCTTTGTTGGGGGGGGGGGGTATCGTAGATTTAATTGCGGATAATATCTCGAACGAGTGCAATGAGCGAGAGATCGACTGCACGAAATCGACTGATTGACACTAATCACGCTACTCGTCTAGTATCGGTGTTAACAGCTGCCTGCGAGTAATAACATCTAATACATAGCGTTTTACAAGAGATTATAACGCTTGTGAAAGTATATAGAAATATCAGAGTCGTTTCACATTTTTTAGCGAATTTCGTTTGAAAAAAAATCGCTTATGGTTTCTGTTTTTTATGGCGTAAAAAAACCTTGGAGGGCACAAAGCATATTTTTTACGTTTGAACCCGTTTCTACTCTCCCGAATGACACTCTACTAAGAACCTCTAGAATTTATGCACACACTGTTTCCAAGGAAGAGACCTCGGTACCTCGCCCAGGGGGGACAACTTATGAACTAACTCCGGTAGTTTTTCAAAATTGAGTGTTTATACTTTTAAATTTATATACACCCAAGGATCTTGAATAAAGGGGATGACGAATTAAGGAACATTTCTGACCCCATAGAAGTTGTATGAGATGTAGAGAAACAGGAGCAAACTTACATTCCCCTTGGTTAATGCAGGTTATGTAGCAAGATTATCGAGTTTCCTTCTAAACTTTCTTCTATGCTTCTCGTGATTGTTACATTTGTGGTGCATGTTAAGTCATTTGTGCTTATTTGATTTTAAATTTTGGACTACACTTTGCCACTTCAGTTAGTGATAATTTAAGCGTGTTTTGTTATAACCTTCTCAAGCAATAAACATTGGGAAACCATTGAGAGGTAAGTTTGCTACTAAAATTTAAGACCTGCGCTGTTATAAGAATTGGAACATGCGCAGTTTGTACCAAGCATGTGCAATTACTTTTTAACGTGTGTTTTGTGTTGAATTCTCTCTATATTTTAGTTTTCGATGGGGTCACTTTGTTGTATAGCAAATGGACTTAGTGCATCATCCCCTTTATTCAAGATCTCTGGTCGAGACATACGAATATGGAAAAGTGTCGAAATCACGAAAAAGTTTCGATATTTTATAGTGTTGAGACATCGTGATGTCGGGGGCGACCCATAATTGAGTCTTAAGGGGCGAATGATTTGCTTATTATTATTTACTACGTAACTTATTATTATCGAACAAGAACTAATTTTTCGACGATTTATTCGTAATAATTCGAGTTATAAGGCATAAACCGAAATCTTATGCAAAAAATGGCTTGTTGTGCAAAGAAGCCATCATTTCATAGGGAATTCGCCCGGTGTGCAGATCCCTTTAGCATGATTTTGTTCAATCAAATTTTTGATCCAACAAAATGTATTTTGTTGGATAATATTTTTTTTAAATCTGTATTTTCAACTGAAAACTAATAGAAACCTTATATTCGCTTTAGGAATTATTTCGATCTTTTATTTAACGCTCGGATGTGGCTCGGACATTTATAACAATAATTATTTTGATGTATTTATACAATATAAATCAAACCCTACGTCACTTATCGCGGGGGTTCAATGTTCGCAGAGGGGTGAACATATTAGCTAGAGAAATGGGGTGTCATGATATCTCGAAGCGGGAGGGGGTTGAATTACCTTGCAAACCCCCCGAGTAATACGGGCTCAGATTATGTAGAGAAAGAGTGGAACAACCTGTATTAAACCTAATAAGAAGAGAAGCAAGCTGTAGAAAATACTCATACCGAAAAGGTTCAACTTTGTTCCATTTAGGGTCATTAACGAGGCTTCCCGGATGCTCCTCTCAGCTCACTCTTGTTTTTATGAAATAAGATAACAAAATAAGAGAATGATTGATATCCAATAATCGCTTAGGGGTGCCAGGTGTCCCTACTTCGGCGGGACAGTTCCGATATATTGACACATTTGTCCCGCTTAAACTTAAGTCCCGCCGAAACTAAAAATTTCCCAATATTACCTATTTAGCCGCCTATTTATTACCAAATATACTGTTAATCAATTACAATTTTTACTTATTTCTTATTTATACTGTAGGTATATAGGAAAAGTACTGTGTTTGCAAAAAATTCGAAACCAGGATTTAACCGGAATTTCCGTTTCAGGTGTTTTTAAGGTGTTTCTGAGTGGTTTTCTGAAAGTTATCTGTCTGTATGTGTGTGTGTATTCAGTACAAGTGTATTATAGCATTACGTAATGAATAAGTACACCAAGTTTCGTTTCAATATGACCAGTACTATAATTTTTTGTGGATCATAAAAGTTAAGCAGCATTGAGCGTGGTCAGTGCTGCAATATCTGAAGACGAGCGAAGCGAGTCCGAAGAGGTGTTGCAGCGTACATTTGACGAGTTTTATATTCTGAGGACGAGCGAAGCTAGTCCGCTGTAGAGAGGATGAGCGTAGCGAAACCGATGCGATGAGGACAAGTTCCGAGGTACCCCGTATTCGATTCTTTTATACATAATTGGTAGCACAATAAGGTGGTTTTGTGATTTTGTCAGAAATGGGTAAGACAATAAAAAATGAGAATAATTTCAGTTCGTTGATTAATTATTATTTTCAGTTATTATTCAGTTCATTATTATTTTCAAAACATAGGGCAAACCGTTTAGAAATAATTATCTGTCAGTTTTTTACAGAAATCTGATACAGACTCTCCCTCACAGCTCAGGCCATGACTCTAGTGAGTGGTATTTTCTAAATTAATTGATTTGTAGACTTAAAAACTGTAATGTTTATTAAGTAAAGAGAAAAACCATAACCAAAAACTAAACTGATACAACTCGAACAAGAAGCAAGGTCAGTGTTGACAAATATGAATCATTCGGCTAAAATCGAAAGTGAGAGCGGAACTCATTTGAATTTGAACTTGAAACCCGGGATATCTTATCTCAGTGCTCAGCATAGCTTACCAACAAAACACTTTTTTTTTATCAACTCGTAAAAACAAAATGGCTGTTATTTGTTTACAAACTTTATTGTTTTTATCAACGTGTTGTCATGTGACGAAGGGTCCCCTTTAGATTTAAATCGAGTACATTTTCATTTTTACCAAAAACCCAGGTTCGGTCACATAAAAACTCGTCTACCTGAAGTGTAGGATTAGTATTTATGTACATTCGGATTAGTATTCTCAAATAAAACGTCACAAATTCGCCTCTTAGACCTTAGATAGAACCCTCAAACTTAGTAATATATCACAATTATAATATATTATTATAAAAATTAAATAACATAAAATAAACTATCAAAGATATATTTTTCT
>JACMZG010001863.1:3941003-4043603 GCA_018340805.1 Microvelia longipes
GCTCTCTACAAAGGAGTGTACAGCCTCAGATTTTATCTTAAATTAGCTGACATAGTTTAATACTAACATTAAAAGTAATAATATTGAGTTTCAAGGTGGATAAGATAGGTGTAAATGTAAAAGTTTTGATTGAATCTGGGGTATGTGGGAATATATACAGTATATACATCCCTGTTATCTATATGTCAACACAATTAGCTTTCTTACAAGGATGTCCACCTCTAGATTTTATCTTAATCTTAGTGACAATAGTTTAATGAATACTTAACATTAAAAGTAACAATTCATGTAGTTATCTAGTGGATAAGATAGTGTAAATGGTAAAGTTTGAATTGAATCTGGGGTATTGTTGAGTATACAATATACCTTTTATCTACTATGTCAAACAATAGCTTTTGTTTTAACAAAGGAGGCTGTACAACCTCTAGATTTATCTTAATTAGTGACAATAGTTATAAACAACCAATAAAAAGTAACAATTAATTAGTTTTCTAGGTGGAATAATATAGTGTAAATGTTGAAAGTTTTGAATTGAAATTGGGCGCTTGAAAGATTTGTTGGGTTAGCCAAGAAACAATATATCTTTGATGTTTATTTTTATGTTTATTAATTTTTTTTATAATAAATATATGGTAATAATGGTGGCTATAGTACTAAGTTTGAGGGTTCTATGCTGAGTCTAACGAGGTGAATTTTGACGTTTTATTTGAGAATACTGTAATCGGATGTTAACATAAATACTAATCCTACACTTCAGGTAGAACGATTTTTTTATGTGAACTGAACCTGGGTTTTTTGGTAAATAATGAAATGGTACTCGGATTTAAATTCTATAAGGGACCCTTCGTTGTCATGTGGGGGTTCCGGTGAGATTATTTTAATCTTAAAGAGTTTCGATTTTTTAATAAGGTTTTTATTTTTGAAGTGTTAGTCGTGTTCTTTTAGTTTGACTGGAAGTTAAGAGTTGTTTCTGGTCAAAATTAATTGTAATCGCAGTTTTAACTAAAGTGGGGTCATGCATGATTCATACCCGTATGTCGTTACTTTATTACTTTTTATTAGTCAATAAAAATACCCAATAGAATATTTAATTGAAGTGAGAGTTTAGTTCCGTAATGCATAAACCTTCAGTCTGTTCTCTAGTCTAATTTAGTGATATCAGTGTTCAATATGTTTGAAAATTTAGTTAATTCAATTAAAAATAATTCATCGAAATTTTCTGAATCGCTTACAACTGAAAATTTAAGGTATACTACGTCTAAATTATCTACGGCTTTAGGTAGCGTCAAAACAACGATTAGAAATGTTAATGTCAATCCAACGACATTTTATTCGGCTTTAGATAACGTTAAGTCTACTATTAAATCTCAAACAACGAATATATCAAGTCAGATAAGTAATCAGAGGTTGTTTAGTAGGCAAAAGAGAAGGCATAACGGAAGTTTTGATAGTTGTTACGATTACCCTGCGAATGAGTTCATCGACGGAAAGTTAGAAATTAGGAGTGAGGAGAGCGAAAGTCAATCTGACGGAGAGCTAGACGACATAGTCGACAGGTTTACGAGAGCTACCAGACTCTCTAAAAAACATAGACGTGTTAGTATGCCTTCATATTACTAGATTAGTACTGATAGGGAAAAGGTGATACATCACCTTGGAAATAGCCCATGTACTTGGGTCCTTTGTGCTTATTTCCTTAGATGGAAGTTCTTATGAGTAAAATTAGTTTGAAACAATCTAATTGTCCATGTTATTAACTATTAACAATGTTTCGAGAGCGGGTACTTCTACAATTAACAGGTTAGTCTTGAGAAAGACGATTTGTGTTTTGTATAGGGTGTTACGATTTTAACCTGACTTAGGCAAGTATCATCCACTTTAGACTCTTTACCGAGGTTGATACTTACCTTCAAAACTTATCTACCTGGGACCTTGCCTGATCTATATGGAGATAAGGATTCCTTATATACCTCTCACAACTTTTTAATATGTCTTACCGGGATCTTTCTAATTTTAAATCCTGCCTTTTGGAAGTGCCCTGTGGAAGTCCTTGCTGTATGAGTTTAAATCCAAGTAGGCTCCAAATCCAAGTTTGAGGGTCGTGAGCTAATCATGAAGAGAGCATTTTTCAAAGGTGATAAAATGTTCTATAAAATGAGTGTTTAATCATCAAAATCAGATGACTACAACTAAAGTCATGGCTCTTTGAAAAACACCAAAAAAAAAATTGGCTAATTCATGCAGAGTCAGCGAATTTCTTTAAAAAATATTGGCTTTTTGTGCATTTTTTGGCCATTTTACCAATGTCTCAACTTTATTTGTAGTTATTTGATTTTAACAAAAAAACACTCGTTTTATAGAAAATTTTATCACCTTTAAAAAATGTTCTCTTTATGTTTTGCTCATGTCCTACAGGGAACCACTTATTGCAAGAAAACTGAAGTTTGTGTGATTTTCTAATATTTTGAACGAGTGCATTCATATGTAGGGCTCCACTCTGGCTAGGCAGTCTATGCTTTTTCTTTATAATTAAAAGTATATTTTCAGAAAAATTTGGTTTGAAGTAGTACAGAATTAGTCATATTTTTAGGCCTGGCTCTTGGATTATTAGAAGTTATGGGGGAATGGCAATTTTCATGTTTCTATTAGAAGTTATGGGGGAATGACAAGTCTTCATGTCGCTACATAAAATAGATTACATCAAGTCTGTTGTACACAAGTTTGTTTGTCGTAGATTAAAATCTACGGTAATCCTATTCTGTGTCCTAATTACTTTTTCCACTCAACTCTCTGGGAATGTTTTTGTGTAAAAAGTATTATTCTACTTTAAGCCTTTTGGGATCTAATCCTATTTTCTGTTGTATTTTCCAGGCTCAAATAAATCCAAAGCATGACTAGTTTCATGTCATTGTTTTCAGTACTTTTATAGACAAGCATTCTTATTGGTTTCACAGCCTTTTTAATTACAAATAGTTTTTTTAACTATTTATTTGCATTTATTAAACATTTAAAAGTAGATATTAATCATGCTAAGTCGGCGCTAAGCAATGATCATTAATAGTTATGTAGTAAAACTAAATTTTAAATTTGTAGTAAAAGTTACTTAATAACAACAAAAGTTTAAGTACTTGCAATACAAATGTATCCTGATATTATCAATTATATTTATTAAACTAATTAGACTAAATTAAATTACTTTTTTATCAGCTGTTTTATGTTATAAATTTATTTATTGTAGAGCTTAATTAAACATCATTAGCTCCACACAACTCGTGTAACAATAACAAAGTAAAATAAACAACATAAAGGTTGAGTTATTTGATCTGGCTTGGGGTTAAAAATAAAGTATTACTATGAAACATTGGCGTAGTATTATAAAATTGAAAATTAAATGAAAATAGAGTTGAACTGGTATTCAAAAAACCAATAAATAAATTTATTTATGGCGGACTATTCATCTTTTGTTAATTTAATAAAACTATTTGTTAAAAGTATAAAACTATTTATAGTTTTGTTTGTAGCACTTTTATAGAGTTTTTCAAGAGAATTTATTTTTGAAATATGCAAGGAGTGTCTGTTTAATTAAGTTAGATAAGTTACATTCTAAGCTGTGTTACTACTTGAATTAATAAGTACTTGAGATGAGACGTTGTCCCTATGCTTTATAATGAGTGAATATACCGATATTTAAAGCAAACTACTACCTTGTCACTGAGATTTAGATTGTGGTATTTATAGAACTCATAACCAATAGGCATTGCATTTATTAGCTCTTAAAATCGATTTGAATGATAAATAACAGTGTTGGGTATCAATGTTTAGAACTATAAGATTAAGTTCTAAACATCGATACCCAACACTGTTATTTATCATTCAAATTCAATTGCTAAAAAAAATCAATCTTTGAGTCAATCATACCACACATTTTATTTAGACTGTTTAAAACAAGAATGGATAGTTCACTAATTCTCTATATTTTTCTTAATCAAGATCACAAAAAAAAATGACTTAAAAATAAACATTATAAATATATTAACTCTCACTGTTCATCTGTCATTCATTCATTTTAACATCCTTCCCAGCCGAAAAAAAGCTATAACATTCATTCACTCATTCATTCATTTAATTCTCATTATTTTTTGTTGCAACAACACAACTAGATAAACTAAACAAAATTAAACACAATACAACATTTAAATATACTAATCAAAAAAAATTTTAAACTTATGACTGAAACCTATCAGGTTTTCTTAAAGTCCTCCCGTACTTTGATTTTTTCTCATTATCTTTTTTCGTTCTAATATCTGGCTTCGTCATTCCCAACTCTTTCTGTCACTTTGTTGTTTTCTTCTATTTCCTCGGCCTTTCTGATCTTATCACACTCTTTACTTCTGAGCTTATCCTCACTCTAACGGGTTAGTTTCTAACTGCCCGAATAATTTCTCCTTTTTCTGTTTTTACTCTCGCTACTCTTTCTACTCTATCCTTTCCTGGTATTAACACAACTACTTTCGCTAATGGCCATTGCACTCTCTTTTTATTTTCTATTATTTTTATAAATCATAAATATATACTCGAAGTAACTCACTGTTTGATTTCAATTTGGTTTCTGATTCCTGTCCTTAGGTCGCCACTTGTTTAAAACAAGAATGGATAGTTCACTAATTCTCTATATTTTTCTTAATCAAGATCACAAAAAAAATGACTTAAAAATAAACATTATAAATATATTAACTCTCACTGTCATCTGTCATTCATTCATTTTTAACATAGACTATTCTCAAGTTTTTCCTCCTTATTTTTAGGGGTAAAATTAACTAAGCCATCAAGACAAAAGACTTAATAAATATCATACTTAAAATTTAAAGTATAACAAATTATATATATATATGTGTGTGTGTGAAAAATGAAATGGTATATTTATTTGGATGCCCAATGAAAGGACATATAATTGCTCACGGTTAAAATCAGTTGACAGTGATGGAAAATAGTGCTGATGAACCAATGAGGTTAAACCAATGATTTAACATCCAGGACTAGCATCATTGGCTCCCTGGCATTATATCCACTATCAACTGATCATAAACATGTGTTATACTATAGCACTCTTAAGATTATTGTACTGTTTTTTCTGTCTTCAAGTGTATATACGTGTATCCATAAACGTAACATGTGCATTAGTTTCTCATTTAAACTTTTTTTTACTATTAGTTATTAATTGTAAGGAATGAATAATAATAAAGTTAGTAATTAATTAATTATTATTATTCTTCATTTTTTTCTTTCTGTTTATATAATTGCATAGCTATTTAAAGATAGGTGTGTAAATGTTTTTAACCTAATTTAAAATTTTGGGATTCGTTGGAATTCAGACTAATTTTATACAAATTAAATGAAATGAGAGTTGTTTCGAGAGAGTTGAATTCAGAATTATCTGAAGCATGTTGGAAAGGCAAGAAAAGCTTTAAGATGTTTTGTCAGTCTTGTAAAAGTTGTTCGGTCTTGTAAAAGTTTTTTGTGTTTAGAGTGTGTGTAATGGTGCTCATGGTGACTTTTGACCTTTTAATTGTTTGTAGGAGTTATTCCCTAATTTTCTTTCATGTTGTTTAAATACATTCTATGTTTAGCTTAACATGGTTTAATAATTTGTACTTTTCCTTATTTATACTGCTGTTATATTAGAAAAGTCTTGTGTTTGCAAAATATGAAACTGGGATGTTACCTGAATTATCTGTTTCAGGAATTTTTAAGACATCCTAAGTGGTTTTTACTAAGTTGTCTGTCTATATGCATGTGTGTGTGTCTCTTTTATCATCGTATCTCCTGACTTTCAATGAGAATTGAAACTAGATATAAAAATCAATCTTTAGATACAGTGGTTTTGACATAGTTGTCTGTCTCTGTGTGTGAGTGTGTGTGTGTCTGTTATCATCGTAGTACCCAGTGTATTTATGCTAGGAAGTTGAAATTTTGTACAAAATCAGTCTAACGCTGTAGTTGTACTATCCGAAAATATTTTTATGACGTCATTAACCCACAATAATGACTCGGCAAGTATTTTGAGAACTCATAAAATGTTGATGATTTGAGATTCGGGATGCATGTAATCATATATAAGCACATATATGTAATCAATATATGTGCCAAGTTTAATCTCATTTTTCAGTATTAGTTCAATTTTTATCAAATGAATCGTTTACATTTTTGAAACATTATATAACACATAGAGAAAATCTATGAAAACATAGATTTTCATACATCATGGAAATCTAAGAAATATCTGATTAATTAAAATTTGGTACAAGTATATACCTTCATGTAATAAATAAGTATATAAAGTTCTGTCTCATTGCTGTGTATCTATGTTTTTTTTTTTTGATAATAAAAGTTAAACAGCATCAAGCGAGTTCTTATGACTTATTTTATTCTACAAATAAAAATAAATATATTTACTGTATGAGGATAAGCTAAGTGAGTCTGTAGTAGTGAGGATGAGAGTAGGGGATTTGGTGAGAAAATTGAAAACTGAATTTTGGTGAGAAAGCTCATTCTAGAACTTTTGCTGACAACAAGTTCCGAGGTGCTCCCTTCTTTTTGGTACTTTATTACAGTATTTGTTAATTTTTGAAATGCATGCTATTTTCTATGCTAAAAATACAGTGTCATGTCAAAGATTGGTTTATGGTAAACTGTCATTACCTTAAAAAGAGCCAGGAATAGTGACCAAAGTCTAATTTGACCTACCTTTTCCTTCCTGTAAGGCTTCCTTGCTTCACACTTGACGTTTTGACTTATAAGAGTGAATTAAAAAAATTATATTCTGTGTAACAGTAAATACGAGGTGTGTTCAAAAAGTGCCACCAATTTTGTGTTTTTTCAAAAATTATTTATTTATTCATGGCTGTGGCATCATTTGTGTGTTGCACAAAAGTTGCGCTCAAGCAACGATATGTAAGCAGGGGTGTTATCGGGGTGCAAAAGCCAATTTTTTTTGCAAAAGCCAGCAGAAGGCGTTTCTGGCGGATTGCTTCACACAAATTGCACATAACTTGCAGGTAATATTCCTTATTGACTGTTCTACCCTGTGACAAGAACTCATGATGCACCAAGCCCCTGCAATCGAAGAAAACTGACAGCAAAATTTTCACATTCAACCGAACTTGGCGAATGGTAACTTGATTCGTGTGGCAGCTTCCATTGAGATGATTGATCTTTGGTTTCCACATCGAAACCATAAACCCACAATTCGTCCCCAGTTATGACCCTCTGGAGCAAATTTAGGTCTTCGGGGACAGAGTCCAACATCTCATTAGCAATGTTCATGCAATGCTCGCAATTAATCAATTTTGGTACGAATTTAAAAATGAAAAATTAAATATTGAAGACGATCCAAAACACGTGCAAGCACAGCAGCTGTCAACAATTAAGTAAACATTAAAATGGCCGAGCTTTTTGGCATAAATGATAGACATAAGTACCAACATAAAGCCACAAAAAGGTCAAAATTTAAAATGTGCGATACTTTTTGAACACACCTCGCAATTACTTATTACCTATACATACAACCGGTTTTGTTGTAATTAGGCCAGGATAGTGTATAGATATGTGATAATTTTATACTTTTGAGTCTAAAAAGATATAAGAATTAATATATCTTAAGATATATTAAGAACTTAATTTATTTCTTATTGTTTTTATTTTTCATTCCTATTTGTTGCTAAGTTAATTGTTTTAATCTATTTGTTTGCTACTTGTTTTTAATCCTATTTGTTTGCTAAGTTAATGTTTTTAATCCTATTTGTTTGCTAATTAATTGTTTTTAATCCTATTTGTTGCTAAGTTAATTGTTTTTAATCCTATTTGTTGCTAAGTTAATTGTTTTTAATCCATTTGTTGCTAAGTTAATTGTTTTTAATCCTATTTGTTTGCTAAGTTAATTGTTTTTAATCCTATTTGTTGCTAAGTTAATTGTTTTTAATCCTATTTGTTTGCTAAGTTAATTGTTTTTATACTTTGGGAATAAATGTCTTCTTGAATTTGAATTCCTCTCTTAAAAATCACGTGAGACAATTTATAGTTATATCTTTATTGATTTGGTTGTTCTTGTTTTATTTTCTATAATTTGAATGATTATTTTTAAGATACTAATTTAAATGCTTGCTTTTACTGAGGGATGCGGTGAGGAAATGTTCTGAGGTACCCTGTACCCCATTTTTGCTCTATCGCCTAAAATATTTATATTAGAATGTATTGTAAAAATCAGGTATGAGTTACACCTGATTTTTAATAATCTATTATTTTATTTGTTACAATTTCCATTATTATTTTCATATGTGTACATTTGTTACAGAGGAGAAATGAGAGGGAAGAGATCAGAAGAAGGCTTGCTACTGGAGATCTGGAAGACCTTCCTCCGACAGACAGACCAGGCAAGAAACCTAGTCTACAGTCCAGGCTACAGAGTGGTAAATATTCTTACTTCCTTAGTCACTTATCATGTATCACTTGTCTTTTATTAGTGTCTCTGATTAATATGGTAACAAACCATTAGTTTAAGAGCTGAATCCTCCTTGTTGTTCCATAGTAAAGTAAGGGGACTTTTGAGGAAACGTAACCGTTTACGTAAGGAAAGTGGAAGAAATCCATCACTTAACTTCCAGTTCAACAGTTTAAAGCAGTAGTTAAAGATATTCTTTATGGAAAAGCCTTTTATTCTGTTGACAAATATCTTTTATCAAAGATATGATTTTGTTTAATTTAGTTATAGTTGAAGTTTATAAGATTTCTACATTGTCACTAGACAATGTAGAGTCATTGTAATGGCATTATTATTATTATTAAAAAAGCTATTACAATAAGAACACTTACACATATTTAATAGTATACCACATGTAATTGTAATAAGTAGACACAGTTTCATATTTTTTTTTCTCTATATCATTAGATACTATCAAGTTTTGCAAAACATGAATAGTTGACACAATATAATTGTGCGAGAGACACCTAGGAAATGTAACAAGCAAAATGCAATGCTACATCTGGGAACTGTTTCATCGTTCAACATTCGTCATCATTGATGGCTCAATTTAATGTCATGTCCCACTCTGTTTCGTTACGTCTAACTCATCAGGGCGCTGACAGAGCCTGAACTCACTCTGACCTTCAATTAATTCCGAAGAATATAATGTGAAGTATTTACCAGAGACGAGCGGTGCTCTCTTGAGTGGACGCCCTGATGAGTTAGACTATTATGTCGAGCCATCAATGATGACGAATGTCGAATGATGGAACAGTTCCCAGATGTAGCATTGCATTTTGGGTAAATCTTCGGTATATGGTGCACCCTGTTATCAATACTATATATCGATATATTTTTAGTTACGCGACACGTAAACGAGAACTGAGCACTTAGAAAATAAGCATCGTCGTTAAATTATTAATTATAATTAAAACATTAAAAAAAACCATACAACAAATAAATAAAAACATTAACAACAAAAATATAATAAAAACCTGAAAATAACAAACACAAAAATACGTAAAAAATACGCGTAACATAAAATTAGATGTGGTGTATCATCGATTATTCTTATGAAAACATAGTTAAAACATTATAAAAACATAAAAAATATATGAAATTTTAAGTTATAAACCATTTTACAACAAATAAAAAAAACACAAACAACAAAAAAACATTTAAAAAAATAATAAAATATGTTCATAAATGTAAAAAGAAAAGGCATATATCGATTATTCCTACGTCACATCTCTAAACTAAAAATATATCGATATATAGTATTGATAACAGGGTGCACCGTATACCGAAGTTCAGCCGCATTTTGCTTGTTACATTTCCTATGTGTCTCGCACAATTATATTGTGTAAAATGTACATAATTATAATTTTTGTTTTAAGAAAATAATGTTATTCTATTTTTATATGGTTCTTAAAATTATTGTTTAAAAAAATAATAAAAAATTGATGAGGATTATGGTTGATATACATATAGAAAAGTCGAATTACTCTCAACAACCCAAGCTCAGGGGAAAAATTGTACTTCTTTATTACTTAAATCTCGTTGGCCAATAGAGTTACTGCATCCTTCCTACGTACATGATCATTATTCTCATCGATTTTACGACTTGACAAATCAATTAACTCTGTGTTAATATAACTGCCAACATATAAATGTAGAATAATATAATTTGTAAAAAAAAACTAAAACCATATTTATTTCTAACCGAAAGTTATACTATAAAAAATAAGTTTTTCACTAGAGCAAACAATTGTCAAACGTTTATTAATACTTCTATGGCCAAATTTTGTTTATCTTTTTAATATAATGATATATTATAAAGCTAGACCAAAGAAAGTCCTGCCTACGCCTGGTCACACCAAAAAAATCACAGAAACACAATTATACAAAACAGTCTGTAAACAGAGAAATCTAAAAACCGAGCAAATTATATTTTAATCTTTAAAACCAAATCAGAAAGGACAGACAAGTATGTAGATGTTGCAAGGATGGATTAAACTTGAAACAAAAATTACTCATAATATTTTGTCTATTCATATATTTTTATGTTTTACTGCGTTAAAAAATGAGTACCTATGTCGTAAATAAGATAGGATTTTATGAAAGAGGTGTCATAAATATGTCAATTAAAGGGCTATAGGAGAAGAGTTAAGAAAGGTTCAAGGGCTAAGAGTAAGGGGGATGCGTGCAATTGTCTATGGCTTACTTTGATGGATCAGTGACACAAGGAGTTACTGAGTTACTCGCACAATTATATTGTGTTACCTAATACTCAAAACAACCAACAGATGTTGTTAGAAGTTTAAAATACTCATGGCACTAACCATGTCATCTTAAACAAATTTTAAAAAATGACGGCATATGCCTACTGGCATGTAGGTACATAGGAGACCAACAAATCAAATCAAAAAATCTTTATTTTCTTTAACATTGAAAAATTTACAAAAGCTATGGAAAAAAGTTACAAAAAAGATATGCTTAAAAAAAGTAAATACAAAAAGGAAAGAAATGAAATGGAGTGTTAAGGAAATCTGACTAAGGTGAAAACCTGTGTGTGAGTAGTGCCTGTTATTTGGTAGTTGCCGGGTAAGCACATAATTACTATGTAATGAAATATATTGTAAAGTATACAGATGCAAATGAACTATGTTTTCTAATTATTAGCATTATTTCAATTTTTTTCAAATAACTTTTATACTTTTTAAAAAAAAAAAAAAAGTAAAATAATTTGATTGAGCTGAAATTTGGTATAAGTGTCCTTTACACAAAAAGTTAAAAGTTTTAGTTAGATCATAAAAGTGAGTTAAGTTATTATTAAAGTTAACAGTTTTAGTTAGATCATATAAGTGAGTTAAGTTATTGATTAAAATTAATTAGGTATTAGTATATATTCCTCTATGCTGAGGACATGTGAATAAATTCTATAGTAGTGAGGACCAGAGTTGCATCTGATGTGATGAAGAATAGAGGTACCCTGTACCAAATTATTTTACTTAAAGTGAAATTTCTGTACTTCATTACAATATTATATACTTCTATAGGTAGGGAAGCTTAATTCCTTGGTTGGCAGCTTATTTTTTCTATTTTTGGAAAACATTGACATTTGATGAGAAAGAGGGTGTCACATTTGATGAGAAAGAGGGTGGTACATTTGATGAGAAAGAGTGTGTTACATTTGATGAGAAAGATGGTGTTACATTTGCCACAAATCCAATGCTTTCCCCTTTTATAAGGAGGCAGGGAAGTAATATAATTTTGAACTACAATGACACATTTATTTCAATGGTATAATGTTAAACATGTAAAATTGCGTTAAACTTAACATATGATAATAAATGAAGACAACATTGAATTCAATTAAAATCTCTAATAAAAATTGAAAAATGGCTAAAATATAAATTAACTCTTTAAAAGTTTCTAAACATGCCTTAATAGTAATTTATCAGAAACTCTGACCTGCCAAACGACTGCAGTATTACTCGTATAACTCTAATAACTTAACTAATTTAGATTTGAGATAATTTCAATCAGGAGAATAATAGGTAAAACTCTAATCATTAATGCAGTACTTGGAAATAGCTCCTGGAATATAGCTTAATATTAATTATAAAATAGTAAAAATAAATGTTATTTATCAAAAAGAAAAAAAATTGGTGTGGGTACGTTGAAACATCTCCTCACCACATCGGTGAAGCTACCCTCATCTTACTACGTCACCATATTTAAACAATACTTTGCATACTATTACACAAAGGCTTATATTTCACTAAGTTTCAACTCGGTTGGATTATTTTCCGATTTTTTGCAAATTTTTAAAAGAATGTATACAAGTCATTCAATAACTAATGCTGATAATGAAATGAAACTTAACACATATGTTAGTCTTATTAACCAATGCACGCTTGCAAATCTCACCAATTTTTCCGTGTTTTATTCATTTTTGAAATTTTACCTGAGTCATTATTGTGGGTTAATGACGTTTAAAAAAAATTGGATAGCTCAACTAGAGCCAACAATTTATTTTTGTACCGAGTTTCAACTATCTAGCTTAAATACACTGGGGGATATGATGATAAGACTGTAGCTCTCAATTCGTTGAGAGCTACAGCTAGTGAGAGATTAAATAAAGTTAGGCATTGGTTTAATGCAAACAAATTTTCCATCAACATAGAAAAGACACAATGTTTAACATTTAGCCTCAAAAAACATTTCTTGTCTCATATTGAGCCTATAAAACTATTGAGAATAATGCTAGACTCTAAGCTAACATGGTCGTCGTACATTCAAATGCTTCATAGTAAAATTTCATCATATACTTACGTCATGAGAAAATTAAGAAAGTCTTTACCTGAAAACATGTTACGAGTAGTTTATTTAGCAATGGTTCAAAGTAGGTTGGTGTATGGTATCATTTTATGAGGTCATGTTAATATTACCAGTCTTCTTCTTCTACAGAAAAAAATCATTAGAATTATTACTTTCTCTGGTTTTCTAGATCATTGTAAGCCTTTATTTATAAAACTTAAGATAATGACTGTGATATAGTTATTTATGCAACAAGGGATGTAAGTAAGTTTTACAGCTCAAGTTAAACTTTCGTCCTAAGGCAGCGCCGAAGGAGGAAACTTCATTAGTTCACGAGGCCGGTAGGCCAAGGGAGATAAACTAGTTAGCTCCCGAGGCTTGCCGAGGAAGTTAACTAACATTTTGGCTCCCGAGGCTTGATAAGGGAGATGATACGAGAGCTGAAAACTTTCATCCTTTGTTGCATATTAAATTTTATCTACGACTAGAGAACTAATACTAACAACTATTAATATATTCTTCAGCTCCTTAATTGTTATTGTGTTAGTTTAGTTTATTCTTACCATGTCAATTACTCTGATGGAGAGAGAATAAAGCCACTATCTTCACATTATTTTATTGTAAGCTGTCAATAGAATAATGTGTAATACTATATTTGTAATTTAAACATTAGCGTGTGTATATTGTATATTCTACCCGTAGTACCAACATAACACCGTAAAAATTTGCTAAAATTCCTAAAAATTTTACTAAAAGATTCTGTCAAGTTGGCAACACTTTCACTTTTCCTCCCTAGGGAGTAAAAGTACATTTACAGTGTGAGATAACAAGACTGTATGTAGAACTTACAATACAAGGAGTAGAAAAAAATTATTTATTTATAACATTTTGCTGTATATAAAAAACAATGTCACGGATTTTAAAGTGAACTCCTCTTACCATAGTTTTAAAACTAGAAATAAAAATTTGCTCCCAGACATAGACTGGTGAAAGCCAAGGTTGGCCAGAATATACTTGGTATAAAGCTCTATAATAAGCTTCCAGCTTAAGTCAAATGTCTTCAATTTAAAAATTTTAAAAAATTCTTATTAGAAAATCCATTTTATTCATTAAACGAATATTTAAATTATGTATTTTAATTGTAACGCAATTGTTGTAATGTAGTTTTGTTTTGTATTTTTTGTTTGTTTTAACGCAGCCTATAATTGTACTTTTATTATTTAATGGAATAAAGAAATTTATTTATTTATTTATAACATACGTACACACACATACATACAGGCTACTTTGTGAAAACCTCTTTGGAGGTCTTGAAAACATCCGAAATGGATAATTCCGGTGACATCCCAGTTTTAGTTTTTTTTGCAAACACAATACTTTTCCTATATACCAATGATATAAATAAGGAAAAGTCACAAATCATGTACAAGGTACCTTGGAACATTTCCTTACAACTTTAGAATGCTTTGCTGGCCCTTAGAAGGTTTTCCACCATCTTGGGCCCCCTAGAAGGTTGACCCTGGAAAAATACAATCTAAAGCATTAAATATTTAAAATAAATATTGAAGATCTTAAAATAAAAATTAATCACCATTTTAACAATAGGTTAGTTTAACAAGAGTTGCCTCAAATGATTAATTAGTATTTATTGTTTACCTCGTTCTTTATTAAAGTAAACGTTCTTTATGAAATTATTGTTTTTGATGTCTATCAATTATTTTTTTATAGAGTTCTACAATGTTTGTTTTACAATTCAATTCAATTCAAAAGAAATCTTTATTTCCAAAATTAAGTAATTTAACACATAGATAGAAATAGTTGACAATATAATATAAGTGTATATTTTTACAACAGTTAGAAGTATACATTTTTTTAAATTAACATAAACTATATAATAACATAAAAACGTTTCATAAGAAGAATTTTAAAATATATTTAAAGGTAAAAAGAAAGATTAAAAGCAAAGATTATGTAGTATACTACATAATCTTTGATTAAAAGATTTCTGTTATTTTTATCATTAAATGTAAATTATCAAATAAATGAGCAGATCATTTATGTGTATAAAATATTATTAGAAAATTAATGATTGCATTATTTAAGTACTGTTAAAAGACCAAGGAAAACCCAGGCAAATCTTCTAAAAATATAAAAAAATAAATAAATAAAAATGAAACAGTAAGTTAGTTTAGCAAAGAGTTGAAATGATCTTAAAAATAAAATAAAGATATGATATGTTGACTTTAAACAAATGGAATAATTACTCGATCATTTAACAGGAGTTACAAGAATTCAAGAGTAAGATTAACATAGTTTTAAATTAGCTATGAAAATGTAAATAGATATCTTAACAGGATTTTACAGAAAGAATGTTAAAACTACATCGTTAGATATAAATAGATATAATACAGTTAACTCATTTATTATATTGCAATATTTTTATTTATTATGATATCATTACACAAGTTGAAATCATTAATAATGCAATGAAGGACTGACTAAGCTCAAAAATAATTAAAATCATAAATACCAACTTCATGTATGAAAATGATAAAATGTCAAACCATTCTCGAGTTGTAAAAAGCAAATATTTATTGTCCACCTTCCTTGACATCAAAAGACTTGACTTGAGCCTTGCATGAGAAAATTCAGATTGTTATTAAACTTTAATCTTCTACTGTAAATGTAGTAAAACCCTTCTCAAGGACTTGGGCTTTACACAAAAGGGGAAAAGCTTAAAGCTTTTGGTTATTGTTAACACAAAGCTCCAACTTTAATATTACCCAGGGACTTCCAACTACTTAGTTCGTCGGAAACATAAACCCTAATTTTTTCCAAGCCTATAGTTTCTTGTTAAAAACAAATAATAGAGAAGTGGTTTTTTTTTGTTTGAACCTTTTATGTGATCTTTGTTAATTACAAACCTATTACCAAATGAGTCTCTCAAAACAATTTATTGATGTAAGTTAAATAATTAAAATCCCTGGGTTGATTTTTGTGTTAGTTTTTTTCAAAACTGCATACACAATTATATCGTGTGGGCCAAAGTCATGTTGTTTTGTTTCTGGGTTGATTTTTGCCTTTTATTTTTTTTAAATAAATACTAAAAATCGGGTACGGGGTACCACGGAACTTTTCCTCATCACATCAGATTTGCTACGTTCCTCCTTCCAGCTTCAAACTCGCTTCGCTCATCATCAGAATACACAATTCACCAAATTTATACTGAAACATGTCTTCAGACTCGCTTTGCTCGTCGACTGACCACGCATAATTCTACTCACTTTTTATGATCCCCCAATAATCATAGATATACTTGTCGTATTGAAAGGAAACTTAGTGTACTTATTTATTAGGTAATGGTACACACTTGTACCTAATTTCAACTCAATTGAATTGTTTTCCAATTTTTTAAAAAACGTACACAAGTTATATGATAAAAATTGAACTAATGCTGAATGAGATGAAACTTGGCACATGTTTTAGTCTTATACATGGCTACATGTGTGCCAATTCTCAATCCAATCACATAATTTCTCTGCGTTTTATGATTTTTCAAAAATTTTTCCGATTTATTTTTGTGGGTTAATGACGTCATAAAAAAAATTCCGAATAGCACAATAACAACAGTAGACTAATTTTTGTACATACTTTCAACTCTCTACCATAAATACACTAGGATCTATGATGGTAACATACACACACACACTACATTCATAGACAGAAAACTTTGTGTAAACCACTCAGGAGGCCTTATAAACACCTGGAACAGATTATTTCGGTGACATTCCGGTTTCAGATATTTTTGCAAACACAATAATAAATAAATAAATAAATAAATAAATAATTTTATTTCCTTTGACCTTTTACAGGGATTAGACATCGTCAATGAATTAACAATACATATAATTTAGTTGATATTTCAAAAAATAAATTAAAAATTCTACATAGTTTACTTTGGGTAATATAACATTTAAACAAATAATAATTATGTTTAGAATATTTAAAAAAATTAAAATTTATCTTCTAAGTATTCTGTATAATCATAATATTCTTTTGCCATTAAAATTTGTTTAATTTCTTGCTTAAATTTTTTTATATTTTTTATGTTTTTAACACATTGTGGTAACTTATTATACATTTTGGAACCCATATACATGGGTGTTTTTCTGTATTTTTCTAATTTAAATTTATTGATTTCTAGAACATTGGTATTTCTAGTATAGTAATTTCCTTTTTTTAGTTTTTTAAACCAGTCAATATATTTATAAACAAAAATTAAAATATTATAAATGTATTGAGATGGTACTGTTAGGAGTCCTAGTTTTTTAAATTTTCCTTTACAGGATTCTCTAGGTTTTAATCCTAGGATGGTCCTAACTGCTCTTTTTTGTTTTACAAATATATCTTGCCAGTTACTAGAAGCCCCCCACTGTACTATAGCATAATATAGTATGGAATTAAACCTGGCATGATAGAGAGAAATGAGAGTCTTCTCATCTACTATTTGTTTATAGTACTTTAACAGATAACAAACTGAAGAGAGTCTAGATTTTAGTTTAGTTACTTGTTTTGTCCAGTCTAGGTTAGTTTGGAGAGTAACCCCCAGTAATTTAATATTATCAGTAACTTCAATCTCTTCTATTTCTTTTATATCTGTATTATTTTGACTTTTAGGATTTATAATCATAATCTTTGTTTTTGTTTTATTTAAAATTAATTTATTGTTTTTTAACCATTTATTTAATAATTGAATATTGCTTTTAATTTTTGTTATTAATTCATCGTGGCTTTTAGCGCTAATAATCAAAGTGGTGTCATCCGCGTAAAATATTACCTTTACTTTACTTAATATCTCTTGTAGATCATTAACATATAAAAGAAATAGAAGAGGTCCTAAAACCGACCCTTGCGGTACCCCAGCACCTTTTATCATGTATTCTGATGTGTAGTCTTTGCCTTTTTTATTTGTAATTACTACTTTTTGTTTTCTATTCATTAAGTAAGATCTTAGTAAGTTATTTGCTAAGCCTCTGAAACCCAATTGTTCTAATTTTTCAAGTAGTAATTCAAGATCTACAACATCAAAAGCCTTGGTTAGATCTGCACTTAGAACAGCTACTTTCTCCCCATTATTCAAAGCCTCAAATATATTTTTTTGGTACTGAAATAGAGCTGTGTCTATAGATCTACTTGAAAGGAACCCATGGTGACAATTTGATAAAAGATTATGTTTTTCTAAGAAAACTAACATTTGCTTGTGCATAAGTTTTTCTATTATCTTAGACAGTACTGGTACAATTGTAACTGGTCTATAGTTATTAATGTTAGTATTAAGGTTAGTAGAATGATTCTACTAACCTTAATATCATCAGGGAAAATTCCAGTTTCAAATGTTTCATTTATTAATTTTATTAAATAACTAAATATACTATCATTAATTGATTTCAAAAATTTGTTATCTATGTCATATACATCTTTTGCTTGTGAACTACTCAGTTCTCTAATAACCTCCTGCACATCTTTAACAGAGACAGGATTGAAAAACATACTACATGCAGGATGGTGTTGGACTGGTAGTGGATCAGCTGAAGAAGTTTTATCATTAGATTTATCTTCCGTTATAAACTCATTGTTTGCCCAGTAGGAATTAAATTTATTAGCAGCATCCTTGCCTGTTAACTCTTTACCATCATACTTTAAAACAATATCCTTGTTGTTCTGTTTAGAACTACAAGACGCATCTTGTTCTTTAATTAAGTTCCAAAGTTCTTTTGGCTTATTGGATGAGTCTTTAATTCTACTGTTCCAGTAGAGCTGTTTAGCTGCTCTAAGGACTCGATTATAAGTATTCTTATATGTCTTATAATAATCCAGAAACTGTTTAGTGATATCTACAGATTTTCTCTTATGGAGTTGTTTCAGCTTATTACAAGACACAAAAATACCTCTAGTCATCCATTCTGAGCAGATAATTTGTTTTCTATCAATATCTGTATTTAATTTACTTTTCTTAATTAGTATGCTGCTTGTTTGATTACTTTTAAAGGCAATTTGAATTCCTTTAATGATTTTACTAGCATAATTTTCATTTTTTATATTTTGTTCAAGTTTTCTCATTTCACTGTGAAAGTGCTCAGTGTTTTCTTTAGAAATTTCATTACTACTAAAGTCTTTTTTACATTTTTTAGCCAAAATTTGAATATTTTTCTTATGTATATAGTTGTTAACAGATAAGGATACTGCTTTGTGGTCTGAGTAAAGTGAGTCTATAACATCTACTACGTAGTTATTTAAATTTACACAAAAATAATCCAAGCAGGTCTGTGATTGTTGAGTTACTCTGGTAGGTATGTTGGTATTAGTTATCTTAAGATTGTGTTCATGTAGGAAAGACTCCAATATATCTCTATCACTGCTCTTACTAAGCATATTAATGTTAAAGTCTCCACAAAGCATTATATCTTTATTTTCTCTATGAGCTATATCTGTTACAGTATCTAGTTTGTCTAGTAGAATATCCACTGCTGCACTAGGAGGTCTATATAAATTAACTATAATTATATTCTTAAGTTTACTTTTAATTTTAATGCCACAGCATAAAATTTCAACACTGGATATTTCTACCTTATTTTCTTCACTTAGATTTACAATATCTGACCTCTCTTTAAAATATCTTAATAAGTTATTTCTTACAAATACACAACTACCTCCTCTCATATTGTTTATTCGACTAAAATTGCTGACTCTAGTATAGTTTTCAATTGAATACAGTGAGGCTTCTTCTTTAGTCTGCCAATGTTCATTAAAACAGAGAACATCATAAGGTTCTGGTTGTGTGTTTGAAAGAAATACTTCTACCATTGATTTTTTAGTGCAAGATAATCCTTGAATATTATGAAATAACAAATTGATTTTATTTACAATGTTGTCTGATACTTTTCCTGTATACCTAAGGTATCCATTTCAAAATACTATGAAGTAGGTGTTGGTTGCAAGGAGCTTTAATAAAACAACACCATTCCAAAACAAAATTTAAAAAATTGATAATGAGTAATAAAAAATTAATGATATTTTTTTATTTGTAAAAAAAATACATAGAATGAGTAATAAATAGAAGACTTCAGTCCTAAAAATTAGTTCAAATAAAAAATCTAAGCTTTGGTCTAGGAAACTAAATCTTGCAAAGGCTATATTTGAACAGAAATACCAAATCCCTGATTACAAACTATTAAACCAAAATCATAAGAACAAGCATTGAAAATAAAAATAAAGTAAAATACAATTAAGTTTCTTCAATCATAGATCATTGTAAGATCGTAGGGAATGAAAATAAACAAATAACACAATTAATGCAAACTAAAAGCTGGCACAATATATTTATAACCTAACAATAAGGGAGGTAAAAAGGGATAAGGAATTTTCTGGAGGGATGAGTGGGGACTGGCGACTGATTGGAAAGCTCAATTTATTTTTTTAAGAGCCTGAACAACAACAAAATTTCCGTGTATGGATCTCGCGGCAGGATTCAACAATTAATTCATCAATACAACAAAAATCTGTCTCTGTAACATATTATGATTGCGAAATAATTCGCAAGTGTAAAAATATTATACAGTAATTGCTATAACAATTCACAATTGCATTTCAACATCAAAAATTTTTAAAGAAACAAGCACTGAGTTTCTAACTGTCAAACATTTGAACTTTATTGTGAGTACTTTTTTTATAAAACTTGCGTTTTCCTTAATTGGTCCATCCTAACTTGGCTGCTATAAAAAGAAATCGACAAATAACATAAAAATAGGATTTAAAATAATATAAAATAAAATGTGAAAATTCTAAAATGTTGTAAAAATAAATTAATTTGGCCAACATTTAAAATCTAATTAACTATGCCCCCAAAACTTGCTGATATATTATAAAGTATAGGAATATTTCTGGGGGTAGTTACCATTTTATTTTGTTTTACCCTCAATTTATTTTTTACCACAAAAAAAAATTTTGGGTCAAGGATCAAAAAGGTTTTAGAAAGGCTGGATTAGATAGTATTCATGGAACACATACTGGTGATAGGGGGGACCTATAGATTTTAGTATATTGATGTGTGTATTTGTTTATTTTATAGGTATGAACCTGCAGATTTGTTTCATGAATGATGCCATGTCAGACAGCGAGTCACCAAGTTCAGATAGTTCTCCCCACTCCCTTCCCCCCACCCCCAAAGCTAAATCTTCATCGTCTCTCAGGTCGCTCCCTCCTTATACACAGGTAAATGTTGTTGTTGAAATCTATTAAATTGACCGAAGGGTCCAAATAAAAGAAGAAACAAATGTGGTGTTTCTGTTTGATTTACTTTCAAAATAATATTTATTTTTATTAATTTATGTTTCGCTTGAGAGGGAGAAAACTTATACTTTTCTCCTTCATGCTGAATTATTTAAAATGATTCTAAATATAACGGAGTATTCATTTAAATTTGGATATTTGGATTTAATAAACAAAATATTGGAATCAGCATGATTGTAGGAAGTTATTAAAACAACTAATTGTCAATTGCTTTTATAAATAACTTGCTGTATTTATGTTAATGAAACAAATGAAATAATTCACAAAAGACATTGATCAAGTAATTTAAATAAAATAAAAAAAAATATTTTATAACAACAAGTCAGCAAACAGCTGTTCAACTTATTTTCTTTGTATATTTATATAAAGATATTTTTATCTCAAATATGTATCAAATATTTTATATTTATCTCAAATCGAATTAATTTTATTTATAAGTTTGTTGATTTCTTTAAAATGAAGTAAACATTTATATGAACTATAGATAACACTCTAAATATTGAGGAGTTTTTGCAATTTAATTTTTGTCGTGCATTGTGAACTCTTTCATGATGTCCTACATCCCTGAATTTGACATGAATATTTCATTGTGGATTTATTTTGGTCATGCAACATTGAAATGAGCCTTGAATTGTTAAATAATTAACTGATGTTTATGTTTCTCTATTTTTTGCTGTCTAGATCTGATTATAATCAAATTATTCATTTTTTTTTATTTATTTAATTCTTTTTATGACCTTTTTATAATACAAATCCTTGAGTCTACAGTTTAAGATTCAGTCATAATTGTTGATGTGCAGCATTCGTTTTTAGAATATATTATTCTTTTTAATGAATAAATTAAGATTAGCTAAAAACTAACCTGAATAATATATGGCTATATTTAACTTTTGCCATCTTTAAATAGCAAAAAAAATGTTAAAGTGGCTGTAAAGTAGGCACTTTACTTACTTAAAAAAGTAGGTAAAATTTGTTTTTATCGTCTGTGAGAGTTTAGTAGTTTTTTACGTTTAGTAGTTTTTTACTGTCGGCGACTGTAAAAAACTATGAAACTGTGGCTGATGAAGTTCCTCAAATGTCCACTAAGTGGGCGCTAGTAGTTAACTACAAGGTTATGACCTAACTTCCTTGTTCTTCTTACTGTTGTCAAAATAAATAATCCAATTTTTTGTTAACAAAGTTTTGTTATTTTCGGAAAGGGAGTAATTATTCTAGTAGAGTGAGCTTGAATGGAGTCCATCATAAATAATAAAAGAAAAGAAGTCTCTCCACAAAACAAAACTTTATTGGCAAAGCACTTTCAAACTAACTAAAGGCCATCATCAGTGCAAAACCATTGAGATGTTAAATAAGTAGAGAAGTAAGTCTATATTATCTTACTAGGTATTAAAGTCAGACTTACTCTAGACTTTAGTCTAGAGTAAGACTCTAGACTAGAGTCTGAGACTAATACTACTTAGAGTCTGACTCTAATACCTAGTAAGAAAACATAGACTCACTTCTCTACTTCTTTAACATCTCAACGGTTTTGCACTGATGATGACCTCTAGTTAGGTTGAAAGCGCTTTGCCAATAAAGTTTTGTTTTGTGGAGAGACATCTTTTCTTTTATTATTGAGGGAGTATTTAATTATTCAATATCATTTTTTTAATAATCATGGATAGTGATTCAGACATTGAATATATGCCACCAGAATTAAAATTTTGGCCAACAAGTCTATCGAAAGAAGTGTAAGGGCAAATTTTTATACTGTTTTTCTTCGAAATAGTTTTTTACTATTCACCCCAAAAAATAGCATATGCTACATATCTGGGAATGGCTTTTTTTTACCTTGTCTCTTTTTACTGTCTCACTTCACTCAACTGTGGATATAGTCTCCACGGCAAAAAAAGGCCTTCTTCACAGTCTTGTAACATAATGGTAGTAGTAACATGAAGTTTTTTACTTTGTCACATGGCTAAATTTCACTGAAAAGAAGGGAGAAATGCATTTACGCTCAAAGACAGAAGTCTGTCATCAGTGTTGAGCCCAGGGACAGAGTTTGTCTATTTTGAGTCACTTGGCCCCCTCCCCCTACATTGTTATAAATGAGGGATATTAAAAAAGACTAATGATGGATATTGAATTTTTTTGTAGATGGGAGGTGAGAGAGGTAGGAGTGAGATGAGTGAGGCCAGTAGGCTGCAAGCTGAGGCCAGAGCAGCTCTATCCCAGGCACAAGGGCTGGCCAGAATGCAGATGCACCAGGAGAGAAGGAAATTAGCAACTAGTCCAATAACTGAAATGCTTAGAAATTCTCTTAGAAAGGTAGCACCGCTATCAGCCAAGTCTTTATGCATTTAAGCTGACATTAAAGAAAATTGTCTTATTAATAACACAAGGAATAAGTCCTTATTTAATAGCAAGTAATGTTTTTGAATACCTTGTTAATAACACAGGAATATGTCTTACTCAAACTCAAGTAATGTTCTTGAGTACCTTGATAATAACACAGGAATAAGTCTTACTCAAACTCAAGTAATGTTCTTGAGTACCTTGTTAATAACACAGGAATAAGTCTTACTCAAACTCAAGTAATGTTCTTGAGTACCTTGATAAAAACACAGGAATAAATTTTACTCAATCTCAAGTAATGTCCTTGTTACCTTGATAATAACACAAGAGGGTCAATCCATATCAAAAGTGTCCCAAAAAAAATAAAAAAGGTGATCTAAAAAAATAGATTTTGATAATTATTTTGCTATTGATACCCATATCTATGGTGAGTAAAGAATGACCAATATAAATTTTTTATGGTCACCCGTTCTTTTTTTATGGTCACTTATATGGTCCTCCGACCCTAAAATTTAGTGATTTTTGACCTTCAGATAAGCAGCCGATACTCGGTTCTCGCTTGTACTTTCAGCAAAAAATATGAACAGATCTGTTTAAGCAAGCTTTGAGCTACATTTGGCCCTTTGACACTTTACTCTATCCTTGGGGGGCAATGAGGGCTCCAACTTTTAGGGTTTTTTTAAAAATATATGAACATTTCAACATTTTTTTATAATATGAAGAAATCTGAATTAAGAGCTCCCAATTTTTTTAGGAGTTACTTACTTTAAGACAAGCAATCAACAAAATTTTCAAAGCATTAATATAATTCATAGCTTATATATATATATATATATATATATATATATATATAATATATATATATATATATATATATATATATATATATATATATATATATATATATATATGTATATATATATAATATATATATATAATATATATATATATATATATATATATATATATATATATATAGCGTTACTAAATGTTATTTTGAAGTTTTCTGAGTAGAAAGAGGCCTCAACCACAAATGTAGCTAGCTAAGTTCTCTAGATATTTATATGAATGGATAAGCATATTTCTTGTATATAATTAATTTTTAATCAACTTTTCTGATAACTTAGTGTTAATCAAGACGGATTTTGGTATTGGATTTAATTTATGGATTCTGGATTTAACTACAATGAATTCTGGAGAAGTATCTCTTTAGTTATAATACACAAATATTAAAGTGTAGATTTAAAAAAAAAAATAAATAAAATACACTTCTTTTTAAAACAATTCAAGAAACTAAAATAGACTCTTGATTTAGGCACTAAATTAGCTAGGCTGGTTAATTGCTAACTTGTCTTTGCCTCTGGTATCATATTGGTGATGTCTGGTCTTGTAAATAACAATTCATGAATTGTTTATGTTTTTATTGCTTTTGTTTTTAGGTCGGTGTAGAATTAGCAGAAGGAAGAAGGCGACTGAGCAGGCAGCTACTAACAGACATGAATGTCGCTCAGCTTCAAGTTATTGTAAATGATCTTCACACGCAAATTGAAAGTAAGTTGTTTACATTGGTCGTACTAACATCTAGTCATAAAACTGACTGATGTGTTATTCAAAAATCCTGGTCAGAATGGGATCTGTTTCACTTGCTCAGGTTGACCAGTGAGCTAGGTTAGCATAGTGAAGTCCTTTTAATCATTCTCTTCAACTTTATAGTTAATAATAAGCTAGGTTAGACGTGTCAGACTTAAATAGAGAGGGTGGTAAACACTTAAGACTGATGACAGTACTGAGTGGCCACTCTGGTGGCTAAAAAATGAACTATCTGTACTATATGAACATCTTTGTACTTCATTTCTTTTCATTCATCTTTGTACATTTTTTATTCTTTAGAAAAATAATTATTTTCTAGTTAAATTTATAGTTAAGAATTTAATTTATAGCTAGTTTACTTTGTTCAAATTGCTTGGCAATAAATATTATTTATAACAGAGTGCTGGAGACCCATGTGGGGAACTTACCTGAACCATGGGTTCTCTAAAAGTTGGCAAATAAATAAATAAGTTGTGAACTTTATTTAAAGGAACGTAGGGTCTTAAAAGCAATGTTAAGAGAATAATGCCACAAGCGGATGCAACTGCTGATCCATACAGTGTACTTACACACAACCAGCTGTTAGCTGATAAATTATGAAACAAATTCTAGCGCCGCAATACAAATTTAAACCAAGTAGTATTTAAAGTTGTAACTGAACAAAGAGGTATTTTTAAGTATAATACAACTTAGGTTAAAATCAGTTGACAGCGCAGGAAAATAAAGGGAGGGAGCCAACGAGGTTACTCCTAGATGTTGAACTGCACCCACAATTTCATACCAGGCTAACCTCATTGGTTCTTCAACACTATTTCCAACACTGTCAACTGATTTTAACTGTGTGTTATACTATATCAAAATTTAATCATGACTAAATTATTTTTGTACATAAAGCTAATGTGATTTAATTTAGATTGATTTCTAAATTATACATTAATACAATAGTTTTATTATATTTTTATTTAATTTTAAAAAGGTGGGATCGTCAGGAAAGTAACTCATTAGTTGCTCATTTGTCCAAAAACTTTTATTGTTCTCTCCACAATCTTGACGTAGGTTATATGATCAGTGGGCTAGGCTATTATCCTCTCTGTTTTTCTCCCTCTCCAAAATAAATAAAATTTCATATTTGACTCTTTAGATTCGTTGTTTTCCCATAAGATTTTAGACTCCTTAATTTAGTTTTTTTGTTTACCAAAAAAATGGATGGGATGGAATGGGATTGGTTCTGCCCTTTTGCCCACCTAATTACAGAATCTTAAAATAACTGTGATAAATTTTACTTGCTTTTGAAAACTAGACTATCACCTTTTGACTCAGTGATAATTGCTTTAACTAGAGTATCACCTTTTGACTCAGTGATAATTGCTTTAACTAGACTATCACCTTTTGACTCTGTGATAATTGCTTTAACTAGAGTATCACCTTTTGACTCAGGGTTACTTGCTTTAACTACAGTATCACCTTTTGACTCAGTGATAATTGCTTTAACTAGAGTATCACCTTTTGACTCAGTGATAATTGCTTTAACTAGAGTATCACCTTTTGACTCAGCGTTACTTGCTTTAACTAGAGTATCACCTTTTGACTCAGTGATAATTGCTTTAACTAGACTATCACCTTTTGACTCAGTGATAATTGCTTTAACTAGAGTATCACTTTGACTCAGCGTTACTTGCTTTAACTAGAGTATCACATTTTGACTCAGTAATAATTGCTTTAACTAGAGTATCAACTTTTGACTCAGTGTTACTTCACAACACTGTAATTCAGGTTATGTTTTGAATTTTATTATTTGTTTTTTTATATTGTATTTTTTATTTTTTAAAATCATTTATTTACTTTTAGTAGGAATATTTTGTATCTTATAAATTTACCAACTAAGTGTTGCTTTAAATTTGTTTGGGAAGTATGAATTAAGTGTAGTTAAAGTTGGTAATTACGAAATGCAATGGATCATTATAGTCCTATGATAAAAGTTTATTTAAAATTATCAGCTATAATTACTTTTTCCAAAACAAACTGCTTTTTTGTGTCAAGTTTGTATAATTGAATGGGTATTGTTTCATATTATAGAAATAATATCACACAATATGCATTCATGACTTGAAAAAGTCAAGACTGGCATCTATTGAAAGACATGGCATTTTGCAAAAAAATGCTGTCTTTTAGTGACAGACCACAGACCCTGCGCTGTACTCAAATAGCAAGAAATGCTTGAAGAATACGTCAATGTCCAAGCCTCATATATAGGCACTCAGATCATATTACAACTCTGCAATAATTGGATTAATTAAACAGATTGGAATGAAATGAAACGAACTCAAACAGATCTATATGCACAATGAGGGAAATAAAAGCGACGGGAGGTAACAAATGTTTACAACCAGTGTTGCCTTTTTATGATTTTATTTAAAAAGAAGCTATTTTTTATACAGAGGTTGGCATGAGGTGGAGGACGCAGTTTCCCTCCCACATTTTTGGGGCGCTGTCAACTGACTTTAGCCGTATGTTATATTATAAGACCATAAATGCCAACATACTTTGTTATAATTAATTGTTTTATATTCTATAATCTGCAACACCTTGACAAAACTCCTGTTAACACTTGTGGCTTAAACGTATTAATTAAGTTTTCGAAAGTATAAAATGTGTGTAAAAAATCTTTCTTTAAAACTATCTATATAGATATATCTGTTTGTTGTTTGTATTATTTGTATTTATCTGTTGGTAGTATTATTTGTATTTATCTGTTGTTAGTATTATTTGTATTTATCTGTTGTTGGTATTATTTATTAATATGTTGTTAGTATTATTGTATTTACTGTTGGTAGTTTATTTGTATTTATCTGTTGTAGTATTTTGTATTATTGTTGTTAGGTATTATTTGTATTTATCTGTTGGTAGTATTATTTGTATTTATCTGTTGTTAGTATTATTTGTATTACTGTTGTTGGTATATTTATTAATATGTTAATATGTGTTTGTTTAGAATTAAACGAAGGTTTAGTAAAATATTTAATGGAGAGAGATGAGCTTCATATGGGACAGGACTCGATGCTCGTAGATATAGAAGATTTAACTAGATATCTGTAAGTAAATGAACTTTTGCCTTCAAATATTGATGGTTTAAAATAGCTTACAATTTTTCCTTTGTGACATTTAATTTATCTGTAACAGTAACTTTTTGCTTCATGTTTAAACTCTTATTTGGGTCGGACCACTTATAAATTTTGGGGGTGCTGCCCCCAAAAAAATATAAAAAATGTATTGCTCCAAACAACTTTATTTGACCCGAAACGGATTTTGAGGAAATAAAAACAATTTTTTGGGCGGGTCTCTTTTGTAAATTTTGGAGTCGCCACCCCAGGGAATATAACAAAAATTGATCGGTCTCCTGTATAAATTTAGAGGATACCACTTCCCTTAAATATAAATATAATTGGCTCAATAACCCAATAATAGGAAACACTTTTATTCCCAAGGGAGAAGAAGTTACTTTTCACTCCCAAGAGAGTGAAAAGTAACTTCTTCTTACTTGGGAGTGAAAAGTGCTTCTTTACTCCCTAAAAACTAGTCAATAAACTTCACATAATACACCGTCTAGAGATAAATATAGTTTTTGTAATTATAAAAGCTCCCAATTGAACTGTTTTTATATGAGACATCAGTAATTACTGTGTCAGGACCTCATTGCTTTTCACCTCCTGGTTCAATAATGTAAGTGAAAATGAAATGTAAATTCCCTGGAGGTAAATGTAGTTCATTATTTTACTGTCATTACAGTGTGACAAGACTCACATTGTACTTGTTAGAAAAAAGTTAGTACAACATTTTAACGCTTTCCTTTGACTATTCAGTTGCATTTGTTCAGTGTATTTAAAACTGCAAAGGCTTCTGCCGTTATGATCACAAAAATAAGATCAAGATTAATGAAGACTGCAGCCTTTTATTAGGGATTTATTTAATGTTACATTAGTCACAATCTGTCAATTTAAAAGAAATGTACTCTCTTATGATTGTTTAGAGGTTTATTATTGAATTTAAAACTGCAAAGAGTTCAATTCTCATGCTACCTGCTTACTATGAAGTGTGAGAACTGATTGACTTCTCGTCTGTACTGACCACTGACCCTCTGATGCAAGAGGCTAAAGACCTATAGATAGTAGTTGCTTATTGACTTCCGGTATTGCCATAAAGTGCTTCAAACAACACCTAAAACTAAAGAGATACCCTGAGGGGCACCCTCCCATGTGGTGGTCTAACCAGTCCGTCCAATCGTGCAGCAGCCCTCTCACTCTTCCAACTCTGATGTAGGATAGCTTTCTACCAATGAGGAGGGTTTTAGTCCAGAAGCCAGGTCTAAAAAATGTTACTAATTTTTACTACTAAAACCATATTTTTCTGAAAATTACCTTAAATTCAGAGTGGAACCCTTCATATGAATGCATTTGCTCAAAATATTAGAAACTCGGACAAATTCCAGTTTTCTTGCAATAGATAGTTCCCTGTAGATCGTGTTCAAAACACGAAGAGAGCATTTGTTAAAGCTGATGAAAATAATTTCCTTAAAACAAGTGTTTTTTCGCCAAAAATGGATAACTATGCATACAACTATGCATGGATAACTATGGATACAAAGCAGACTGGCATATGGCATAATATTGTGGGGTCATGTCAACCTAAATTCTCTTCTTCTTCTGCAAAAGAAAGCCTTGAGAATTATTACCAAGTCAGGACACAGAGACAAGTGTAAACCTATTTTTAAAAACTGAAATCATTAACAATTGTAAATTTATATGTATATACCGTGCTAATATTCATAAAGCAAAATGTAAAAAACTCAAGGAAGTAATCACAATTATAGCACTAGATATAGAAGAGTACTTACCATTCCTGAGCACAGGTTAAGCAAGTCGAGAGTGGGTCAACAGATACTCGGCATTAAAATATTCAATAAATTGCCTCGCAGGATTGTTGCTCTTGAAATAAATGAGTACAAAAAAGAACTCAAAGAAATGTTATTAAAGGAGCCTTTTTATAGCTTAGAAGAATACAGATAGAAGAATATAGATAGAATATAATTTTTTAATCTTATTTGTATTTATGTGTTAAAATTTTTGTTTAGTTTTGTTATTTCACTCTTTTTTTTGGACGCAACCTATTGTTATCTTGGTAATTTAATGGAATAAAGAATTTATTTATTTATTTAACTACAACTAAAGTTATGACATTTGTAAAATGACCAAAAAAATCCACAAAAAGTCAATATTTTTTAAAAGAAGTCACTGATTTTGCATAAATAAACCATTTTTTGGTGTTTTTGACAGAGCCATTACTTTAATTGTAGTCATCTGATTTTGATGATTTAACACTAATTTTATAGAACATTTTATCACTTTTAAAAAATGTTCTCTTCATGTTTTGCTCACGACCCACAGGGAACCACTTATTTCAAGAAAACAGAAAGTTGTGCGATTTTCTAAAATTTTGAGCATGCTTAATCATATGAAGGGCTCCACTCTGGATAGGCAGACTATGTTTTTTCTTCATAATTTAAGGTATATATTTTAGAAAAATATGGTTTGATGTAGTACAAAATGAGCCACACTTTTTCAGGTCCGGCTCTTGGACTATTTATTATTGTATTTAAAACTACAAAGGCTTTTACCATTATTTCTATAAAGGGTTATCATTAAATATAATGCTGCACAGGCTTTTGCGTTCATTGCCATAAAGGATTATTATTGCACTTTTGAAATTCATAATTGCTTAGTTCTCATTTGGTTCTCTGTTTTTGTTACAGAGGTGCGAAAGAGAGTCTTGTTAAAGAAGAACTGGCTCAGAATAACATCAATCAGAATAATAATATTGTCTCAATTGGACCTTCCAAGCCGACCATCACAAGGATAGTTAGCCATGGCAAGAAATAAATCCCCATCTCTTGTCTGTACACATCCATGCTTGTATATATATTTGAGAAAAAAATCATCACCTTATTAATTAAAATTAAAAAATAAAATATTCAAAAATAAAACCCCAATTGTTTAAAAAAAAATAAATGTAAATTTTTATACGTGGAATTCTGTTTAAGTTGTAATAGAGAATTATTTTAAAATAACATTACTATTGCAAGGAATATAATTGGTTATTGATAAAAAAGTGACACTTAGCTTGTGCACTGTAAGTACTTAATGCTCAAAAGTATATTAATCATTACGCATCAATTGATGGATCAGCTACCGTTGATACTTGCTGTTAAATATTCATATTTAACAGCTAGTAAATAAATAAATAATCTTTATTTCCCTTTTTATAAATTATCGTACACAAAAAACAAAAACAAATTAAAAAATAAAATTCTTTTAATAATAGGTACAATTTTTAGCAATATCTAGAATAAGACTAAGGGACATCAATGGCATTAACAGGAATGCCACTGGCATCTGATTATGTTTATATGGGTTATCTGTTAGTATCGAGGGTAGCTGATTCTTCAATACCTTCTTTAACATGGAGTAAATACAACCTCTTTAATTATAATACACATCACTTGCAGAAAAACATTGTTTAGTTTCTGTTTACATGCTAAGGCTCTTGCACTGATAGAGAAGGCAGAATTGATTAAAATAATGTTTCTAGGTTTAAGCAAAATATAAAACATCCATTTTTTAAAAATCTGAAATTGCGGTTCTGGATAATTTTAGCCCACAATTATTTTGTGTGGAGGTGAAGAGAACCCTCTTTGAAAATAGATGTCAAATTCATAACTTTTTTTTAATGTTAATACAATGAATTTAAATCATATCAATTTCAGTTCTCAAATATTGTGTTAACTTTATGTTATTTGACATACAGGCTTTGAAATATTTAGGATAAATAGTGGTGATCATTTTCTGTCTTGTAATAATAAATATAAAAAAAATCAGTCCACTTATATTTTATTAAGTAACAGCCTTGGGACCAGGGCTCCGTTTCAAGAAAGTACAAGTCTTGTATACTACAAGTAAAAAGTTACTAGTTTACTAATAATTGTAAGAAATTTGTTTCACTAATGTACTTGTACTGGTACTTACTAGCGTTTTTTTATACATTTTTTATTAAAAAAAATATTAGGTTACAAGTTTTAGCTTGGATATCCTAGGAAACGAGCATATTTGTGTCAAACTCAAATCAAATTTGACAATCTCCCCCACAAATCTTAGTTGCTGTACAAATCAATAGTTATTACTATTGTACAAAACAACTTGTAACCTACAAGTGTCAAAATTAACGTTTCACGAGTTTCATTACAAATTGTAAACAATGAGTCAAAATATTATTAAAACCCAGTTTCATTCATATGAGTATATTATTTTGAGTGCAATTATTTATAAAATACAAGAAGTAATATTTATAAAAAAACGTTTTACAAACTCATATTGAGCACTAGATTACTAATAAATTAAAAGTTGGTGATAAAAACTGAGTTTTATAAAAATAAAATGAACGTGTAACTCACTCTATCTAGGTTCGGAGTTGGGTAGAAATTTTACGAGTGAATGTTACAAGTAATTGTAATAGACAAGAAAATTTTGTTTATTAAATAGTAAAATGCTACAGAAGTACAATTTTATTCTTGGTAACACTTGTACATTTGTCATTACAAATTGTTTTTAAAAATGTTTGTAACTTCAAGACTTGTCCTTTTGTGAAGCAAGCCCCAGATTAAGGTCATTAGTTGGTAACTAACTAATTGTATCTTACCCCCTTAAATTGGATGATGACCTTAATTTGGTTAAAGTTGGTTCTGCATCTAAGTTTGTCTTAGTTTCTTTCCCATTTAATGTAAATTTAAATCTCTATTATTTCTCTTTCATGATCAATAGAAGCGGCAGCTTAGCCCATAATGCATTATTAAAAATATGCTTTTGCTATAATGAAACTTTTTTTTTTACCAAGAATTGAAATTTTCTCTATTATAGCTTAACTGTGTTTCAATTTAAAGTCAAGTAAACTTATATCCAATGCTTGTAAATGCTTTTTATATTTATTTATTTTTAAAGTTTTTTTTTTTGAAGAAAAATATGAAGATTGTTTAATTATTGAAGAATTAGCTATTGTTAATACTTGCTGTTAGATATGAGTATCCCTGGACCAGTTTTGACTTAACGGCATCGTCAGCAGGCGGAGCAACACTTGACCTCTCAACTAATAAAGTTGTATCAACTTCTAATCTCTAGGAACACAACAAGCTCTGGAAAGAGTAAGAGTATAGGGATATTAGGAGAGGGTTAATATAGAGAAGTTTGTTCCCAAGTCAATGCCGTTTCAATAAATATTTTTATCCAACTGCAAGTATCAACATTAGCTGATCCTTCAATTGTTTTTTAACTTGCGGTTTATATAACCTCATTAATCTTGTCTACTTATCTTTGGTAATTCTTCAATGGTCAGTAATCATATTGTCTATTAATACATTATGAATGAATTTTTTTTTTGTTTCATTTATTTTCTACTCAAAAAATGTAGTTTAAATATAAGATTAAGAGTACAACCTGTACTATTTGTTGATTTGAAGAATTTGTTTTAAATTAAAAGGGAAAATGAAAGTAACTGGTCTAAAACAATTACCCATGATCCATTTTGGACAACTGACCAGAATGTATCATGTATCATTACTGATATTATAAGTAATTTTTTATTTTTTTTGTATTGTGATTTTAGGACGTGTTACATCTAAATGTATAATTTGGCCACGTAATAAAGATTTTATTTATTTATTTATTTATTTGACCTATTAAAATATTTCTTTTACATTTAAATGCCTTTTATATTTTACCTTTGTAAAATAAAATTATAAAAATTAAAACAAGTCTACTTACCCAAAAGCGTTATCAAACCTCAAAATCCCCCCCCCCCCTCATTCAGTTCATCTGTGATGTCACTGATGAAGCAAAATAAATTAAAGAGCAGTATCTTTTGTATTAAAAGTCAGCTTCCAGTTGTTACCTGACCTTAAAGTAATATATAAACCAAGTAGGGAAACAAACACGATTTTTGTCAGACCTGGCGTGTATTTCACATTTTCTCCACCAGGGAGTTGGCTTAAATTTTCTTATGGGCGCGGCTATATTGTTTTACCCTAGCAAATGTAAACAAACTATTTATGTTCTCAAAATTTTTGTTTTTATTGCATTTATTTGTACAATTTAAGTTAGAAATACGTTTAGTCACATCATAAAGGTTTAAGTGATATCTAAATACTAGGTTTGTTTAAATTACTTAAAACGATCAGCAAAATAAACTTTTTTTTGGTTGCACAAGTTAACTTAGTACATTTTTGCAAGTAATATTTGTTTTTCTTCTTCAAATATTAATTGTAATTAGTAATTTAACAACTCTAACCAAACATTTTTGAATATAATAAAAGCAATCGTAATTTTAAGTAATATTTAAGGCAATTTTTACTTCAAAATTAAAAAAAAGTGGTTTACCTTTACTGTAGTGTCTCTTTTTCTTTGACTAAATTATTGTAACAATTATTTCACAGAATTTAATTCATCATTAAACTATCAGGTACATAAGTAAAGTACGAAGATACGATAAAAAAGTAAAACTCACCTAATGTTATCAGGGTTACCAATAAAACTAAGTAAAAAAATGTAAATCCTAAGAGGCACATGCGCAGTTATTCCAATCCTAGCTATTTTTTTTTTTTTGAGTTAGCTATCAGCTGATCACGCATGTCTGAATTGTTTTACACAGGTTAGTATAGGAGTTTCCCTTGGAGTTTCCTTGGTTTATATATTACTTTACCTGATCTTACACACGCAATGTCCCACTCCACTTAAACATCCTTATATGTGTAATTTCTGGCCCTAACGATAACTGTTAACAGTTGAAAAACCTCTATTTCAGCTGTACAATACATTTCATACATTTTCTAGTTAATAACTCACTCCACTAGAGAGAGTTTTGAAGAAAATGTTTTTTGTTATGAATTTTAATTATTGTAATTAGTTTTATTTGTTATTTTTATTTATTTTGTTTGTTTAGAGCCACTCATGATGGCCTGAATATTGAAAAGGACTTAGACTTGTTTTAATTATTCAGATGAATTCTTAATTCTGTATTACCTAAATAAATATAGGTAGAGAATATTTAAATAAATAAACAGACATTATTTTTTTTCCTCTCTTTTTTAATTTAATGAATGGTCTAAATTCTTTTTTTTAAGTATTATAGTTTGTTTTAGTTTATACTACAATAAAAGAAGTACTTGTTTTGTATTCTTTTAATCTTACATTTAATGTAAATAATTGTTTTTCTGTGCTAATTTGTAGCGTTCTTTGAGTTACTATTTTTGTACTTTTGATTACCTTGCTAAAAGTCATTTTATTTTATTTATTAATTTTCTTATTGTTAATTCTTTTATTTAAGCCTTAGTTTAAGTTTTTTTCTGTTTTTTTTTATGTTTAAAATATTCTGTCTAATATTTTCATTAAAATCAGTTAATGAAAATATTTGTTTAAAAGTCTTAAGAACCTTAAAAAGTAAAAACTTACCTTAACCTTAAAAAGTAAGTTCCTTAAAAACACTTTAGGTTGGCTTTTTATTTTGAGAGTTTTTTCTATGCATACTTATTGAAATGGATTAATTTCAGTTTTTGGCATTGCTTAAACATGAATTTGTAAAATATTAGGAAGACTCATAATTCATGCATAGAGTCATAGAGATATTATTACTAGAGGGGCCCTATAGGTTTAATTTTTAAATATCAAGAAAGTAACCTGACAACCTTTGCTAAAAATATAATAAAATAATCAGTAAAAAATTACAATAACTTATATAGAAGAACATTAAACATACAAATCAAAACACAAACAATGTGCGGGAAGCTGAAATCAATTGATTTATTATAACCTTAACTCACTCTTGAAGGAGGTTTCAATGAGGTTACACAGAGCCCAAAAACGATGTTTCAGGCCTCCCAATGTATTGAGATAGGCTATGTCCTCTCTAGTATGTATCTATTTGCATGAAAGCATACAAGAAGTGATGGGGTAATGAGAGTTTGCCTAGCACTGCCTAAACTTGCTGAGTTTAAACCAGCAAAATTTGCTGCTTAATCATGTTAATCTATATCACAATTTAAATGCATCGTCCCATTTACATTTTTTTTTTGGTTTGGTTTTATCTTGGTTGAGTGAGTTTATAGAATCCGATGAATAATTTATTCTACAAAAACCTGCTAGTTCTTCTAATACTGAGAAAAGTAGAACTGATGAATTATTGTTTTGTTTATATTTGCATATTACATCTTTAAAAAAACATAGTTGACCTTATTTATTTTTAAATCTGAGTCTATTATGGATTGTTTCAATATCCCCGTCATGCAGGGCAGCTTAGTGAATTAATCAGAAGATCAAAAGGTTTACATTTTACTTGCCTTATATCAAATTAGCCAATGTGAGATAAATTTGTTTTGTCAATCCCTCTATCTCGGTTCTATAACATAAAAAATAAATATAGTTTTTATATAAGAAGGTAGCAAAATGGGATTTTACTAACTAGTTAAGAATTCAGCCCCTGGGCCAAATGGGAGGGTAGGCTATAAAAATTACCTGCAGTGGTCAAGCCAAGGCAGGTAATTTACAAATTGACTGCCAATGCTGGGTAAGAATCTTATACCTCATTAATGTTTCCTTTCCTGCCTTGTTGCGTACAATATTTTATTCAACTTCTATTAGAAAAAATAATTATCAATCTCAACTCATAATTATTTTTTTTTATTTCAATGTAACAACAATATATTAATAAACTAATATTTTTATATGTTTGCTAGGATTTAAAATTTTAACAAAAGTGAATGATGTCAAAGTACACATCATTGTTGTCTCTAATTTTTTTCTTAAAACAAAATTTACTTTATATTTAAAACAAATGTTTTAATATTTAGTTTTAAAACAAGTTAATAACCATGAAATAAAAAATAAATTTAAAAGGAAAAATTATGACCAACAAATATTTCAATAAACTGTGTAAGCTTGATATTCAAAAAAATCAGTCAGATAAAGTTTACCTGTATTGGGATCTAAAGTAAAAACCTATATATTTTAAATGTAACTTTTTATCTCAAGGTAGGCAATACTTTATCTGTCTGATTTTGTTTGAATTTTACCTACCTATTTTTAAAATTCTATTGACAATTTTACTACCATAAATAAATAAAATTAATTATATAACTATTACTCATAGATAATCAATTTAACATAGATGGTTCACTCCCGAGTGTTGTAGGAACATTCAATTGAAAAGTTTTTGTTTATGATTTAAGTTGGGGGCCTTATCACTAGAGTCTTGAAGAGCGCTAGTTGTAAAAACTTGGGGGCCTCATCACGTGAAGCAGCACCATTGTTTTCTTAAAAAAATAACAATAATTCATTTTCAGTGTTTTAGACTTAAGATTTAAATTTGCTATCTGAATATAACTTCTCGGGTTGGCGCAAACGGATAAGTAAAGGAAACAAACAAAAATTGAAACTCTGACATTAGAGGTTCAAATCCAAGGGGGGACGACAGTATGGGTAAAGTAAGAGTGAGAAATTGAATTTTTCACTTTTTACCAATTTATACGAAATTCTTATAGAGCTTTATTGGGATTACTCATCCATCGACTCCTCATCATTCTAGCGCTGAACAGCGGATGTAAAGACTTATTTACTCTCAACAGCTCGTTGTTGGGTTGAACAAATTTATAATTCCTGGTTAAGGTTAAGTGGAATGAAGTACTCTTTGGTTCATTATCTTGTTAAATAATCTGGAATGCTTGATGATTGTAAGTCTTACTTTAAAGAGACTCTAATGTATGTGTATATACCCACATTTATTAACCTGGGATGATGGTTGTTATTTAATAAATTATAAATTTTATAAAAATAGTCTTATTATTGTTGAAGAAATACATTTAAACACTTCTTAACTAAATATACAAATGCTAAGAAGTGTCTTCATTAGTGGAGAGATGTTGGTTTCTCTAAATGTATGATTTGCACCACTGTGGTTTATGGATTAACTTCTTTACTAGTTTGTATAAAACATGATGTGATTAAACCTTTCCTCTGCCCCATTAATTATATTGATGGAAACAGCCAGTTAGCCTGCCCTAAGTTCTACGTGGAGCAAGAAAAACTCCATAGCTAAGGAATTATTAGTATACAAGTATATTATGTATTATAGTATACAAGTTATTATGTATATAGTATCTTGTATTATGGTTAAAGTATATTATGTATTATAAGTTATACAAGTATATATGTATTATAGTATTATACAAGTATATATTAATTATAGTACAATATAATTTATAGTTACAAAGTATATTTATTTATTACATACATTTGTACATTCATTTGGCTAGGGCTAGCAAAATATTTCCCTAGAAGGGTTTGGTTCCGCAATGCTTTTACCTGGTTACTTCTTTTATGGACACCATATATATCATATTCAACCATTATAAATGATCATGAATACCCAGTATACCTTTGTATCTAAATATTATGAATGCAAATTATAACCTCTTGTTATTTACCCCAATGCATTGTCTCTAATCTTTTTATACATTTGCTAAATTTTTATATTTAAGGAAAAAATGCTTTAAATTCAAATAATAGTTGTAATCCTTGCTAAGTTAAGCAAAAGATAAAACTTATAGACTTATGTGAAATTGTGTAAGCTATTGTAATATATTTGTTATTATTTAGTTGGCGCTGCACTTGAATATATTTTGATAAAAGTACATAATTTGTGCATGTCCTCCCTTTTTCATTAATAAATTATAGACTTGATGAAATGTATACATTAAAGCCTCTAAAATAAAGTTTATATTGTTGTGTAAATATAGATAAGTTATTGGTTGTAGATAGCTTGTTTTCTTTTAGTTATAAAACCCTTTTTTTTACTTTTCCCCATTTATACCATAGGTATATAGGAAACGTATTGTGTTTGCAAAAAATGCCGAAACCGTGATGTCACCGAGATTATCCGTTTTAGATGTTTGTAAGATATCCTGAGTGGTTCCGCAAAGATTTCTGTCTGTATGTGTGTGTGTCTGTTATCATCGTAGCTCATTCTGTACGTTTTATAAAAATTGTAAAAAATCGGAAAATAGTTCAATTGATTTGAAATTTAGTATAAATGTATACCTTTACGTAATATATAAGTACACAAAGTTTCGTTTTAAAAGAACAAGTATATCTATGATTTTTGTTGGATCATAGAAATTAAGTAGCATTTAGCGCGGTCAGTGCTGTATGGGTAACCTCTGAGGATGAAACGGATGTTTTTACTATCTGAAGACGAGCGAAGCGACTTCGAAGATGTGTTGTAGTATAAATTTGACGAATTTTATATTCTGAGTGCGAGCGAAGCGCATAAGTTCTGAGTAATGGAGTGTATAAAGTCATTAGAGAACTTGCATCTTGCAAGAGGTAGACTATACTGGGTCCCTGGGCACACAGGCATCCATGGCAACGAGCAAGCTGATATTGCAGCTAAGCACGGTGCCGAGGAGCCTTTTTTGTGGACCAGAACCTGCTCTCGAACTCTAATGGTTTTGTTAAAGAACCTCCTTATAGGGTGGAGGCAAACCCAGTTGGTTAGGATGTGGGAGAATACTCAAGGTTGTCGGTAGGCTGAGATGATGATAGCAAATCCTGACTCTGCTAAGTTAAGATGGCTTCTGAGCCTTAACCGCCACTCATTAAGTATGATGGTTGGGATCTTAACTGGTAACTACCATTTTAATTATCACCTTCAGAAACTAGGTTTGGCTAATAACTCAATTTGCCCCAAGTGTCTGGAAGAGGAGGATTCACCTTTCCATTACTTAGGAGAGTGTGAGGCGTATGGATGGTTAAGATTCCATGTCTTTGGATCGGGAACCCTCCATGAGGAAGATCTCAGGACCCTTCGGTGGGGGGATGTCTCTATATTTGCCAAAAGATCTTTAACGAATTTTCATCGCCTCGTCCCACAGGCTTGCTACTGCCCCGTCGAGCGATATAAAGTTCTTTAAGTTGAATTTAGTAAAGAAAATTGAATAAACTATTTTGTTAACCTAAACATTGCTAACTCCCCTTCATCTAGTCAAGGAGTATAGTATAGGGTCTTATAATATACTACTTGATCTAGTACAGAGGATCAACATAGATCAAGTTTTAACTCATCAATAGAGTCTTAAGGGTCAAGGATTAGGCCAGGTAAAATAGCTAATAAAGAATCCTGATTTTTTACTGAATGCAGCTAATCTATTTTAACTTCCCTCAAACATAACAACTAACATATTTTAAACTCGATTAAAGTATGTTTTTGTCACTGAGATTCCGTTTCAGCAACATCGAAAATATAAAAATTAGTTATAAAATCCCACATGCCTGAACTTTATGAACCTGAAGTTCAGATGCCTAAACTTAATGAACATGAAGTTCAGATGCCTGAACTTAATGAACCTGAACTTCAGATGCCTGGATGAAATGCCTAACTTAATGAACCTGAAGTGCCTCAACTTATGAACCTGAAGTTCAGATGCCTCAACTTAATGAACCTGAAGTTCAGATGCCTGAACTTAATGAACCTGAAGTTCAAATGCCTGAACTTAATGAACCTGAAGAGCAGATGCCTCAACTTAATGAACTTGAAGTTCAGATGCCTTAACTTAATGAACCTGAAGTTCAGATGCCTCAACTTAATGAATCTGAAGTTCAGATGCCTCAACTTTTGTTAATATCATGTATTGTAACAGAAACCTTTTACTCATGACGTAGTTATTAAGTTATTTGCGCTATTTTTAACTCAATCCGATTGAGTTGAAACTGGTACTGATCGTTTTAGAATGGCAACGACTATAAGAAGCCGCTTTGCGGGCCTGCTTAGCTCCCCCTGATTTTTTTGGGAGCTATTTTTGTCTTTGCTGTCTGAGACAGTAGGCTAATGAAGGTGGATCAAGATGGAGTAGACTCTCTGGCCCGTATTCAAAGACATATTTTATATATATTTTCCTAACATGTTCCTTAAGGAACAAGGAGAATGTTAGGAACATGTCTTTGAATACGGGCCTCTTCCATACTACTCCGCCATAACACTACTGAACCTTAACATATAGTATTAATCAGGTTGGAATTTTCCTCACATATAATTCTATGTATTTTTAACAAAAATACCAAGTTACATTAAATCTAGTAAATCGGGGGAATGTTTATGTTTTGCTCTGTAAAAACTGAACTCTCACCTACATGATTATAAATATTCCTGTTGTTAGTACTATTTATTTTAATTATCTTATATATTTATAAAATAATCATTTTAAAATTAAATCATTTATAAATATATAAACAATTAATGAATAAATAAATTAACTCAATCTTTATAAACAATGGGTGACCAGCAATTAACCAAGTTAATTAATGAATTCAAAGAAGCTTTTAGAAGTGAGATGATATCTTTGGTCAAAGAGATAAGAACTGGCATCATAGAAGACCTAAAACAGATGTTCATAGAAATGAAAAAAAGGATTGAAGATGCTGAAGAGAGACTCTGTAATTTAGAGAAACATGCAAATAAAAAAAGTCTTATTGTGTACGGGCTGGAAGATATAGAGAAGGAACAACTAGAAGAGACTGTTTTAGGCATACTCAACCAGGACATGGGTTTAGATGTACGTGAATCAGACATTGATTACGTACATAGAGTGGGCAAGTGGGAAAAAAGAAAAACCAATCCTGTGCGAGTTACTTTTGTAACTTATAAAAAGAAGTTGCTAGTTTTTGAAAATAAAGCAAAATTAAATAAACTTAAAGGAGATATATGTATTGGGGATGATTATCCAGCTAAAATACGGGAACAAAGAAAATTATTAATACCAAAAATGTTAGCTGCCAGAGAAGCAGGGAAGTATGCAATTATAAAGTATAATCGCCTAATAGTTGAAGATTTTAAAACCAGCAGGTCCGTCGACAAACAAGGCTCAATGACTGACAAGAAAATAAATAATTTGGAAACAAAGAAAGGAGCAGACAAGAAGAGAAAAAGAAGGAGAGACAAGAGACTTCATTGAATGAAAGAGTTCTGAAAACAAATAATTTAATTTAATTTATTAAAAAATATTTTAACATTATCATATAATGTTAAAGTATAATAATACTATTATATTTCTTATTAAAGAGTAAAATAAATAAAACTATAATAAAATACATTTTTTTATAATTAAATAATATTTTTATTTAAATAAAAAAAATAAATTATAGAGTAAAAAAATCTTAAAAATAATATTATAAAATTAAATTGAATTGAAAAGTAACTAAGTTTAATATAAATATTAAAAATAAAAAATTAAAATAACACCATCAATTTAAAATTAAGAATCGTAAAAACTTCAATCTAAAAACTAAAAAAGATTTTAAATAAATTATCAACAATACAATAGGAAATAAGTTTAAAATTGTTATAAACAGTACATTAATTATGAATCAATATTGCATAAGTCTGTAATTATATCATAATTTATTCTGAAGATGTATAATTTGTTGATAGATAAAATAAATTAAAGTAGCAACTTCGACCCTTCCTTGGGTAACCACGGTTAACACCGATTTGTAGATAAGTAAGAATTTTAAGGTAACATCATTATTTTGTATTTATTTTGTACATCTGCAATATATGGTTTATTTATTTATATTTATTTATTTTTACCAAGTTACATTTTATTATCAGTTACAGTAACAGTGTCATTGATTGACATATATAAAATAATGTAAACAATCGCGTTTTCTGATGAATAAATTTGAAAAATTCGCTAATATCGTGGCCGCATGCCATTTCAATAAACTAGTAATACGACGAACTGATATAGGAAAATAGGAGACTGATAGCGACCACAGGAAGGCGCGGGGGCCTCTAATTTTTATGGAGAGGTCCTACCCCAGCTATTTTAAGTTCATCAGGGAATCCTCTTTTGTTAAAACATTAATTTATTAGATGTGTCAACGTTTCACTTAATGTTAATAATATAAATAACTGCTCTGTGGAGTAATCCAAGTATAGGTAAATAAATAGTCTCTCCACTAAAATGTATTACAGAGTTAACTTTCTGCCGCATCCGGCCATCATCAGTCATTCTCTAGAGTGCTAAGAACGATCGTTAGTAACGATCACTTTCCAATTTTTATAGTGCACTCCATAAAGAAAGTACTCTCTATGGTAGTCAAGTAAGTACTCTCTAGTCACTAAGTGACTATTAATTTACCTATATGTTCACTTAATGAGTGTGCCAAGTTTTTTAAAATATAGAAAGTAACACCAAAAGCATCCATAGTATAACTATTTTTCAAGGACGATATAATCTTAAAGCTTCTATAACTGTTACATGGGTTCGTTTAAAACATGAAGGCTTCTCGATATTTTATAGGTTAATAAAAAAGCCTCTTGTGCCAACAAGAGATTTCCCTCTTTCTCTGCAATCTAATCTAAATCTAATAATTATTTGGAAGAAGTCGAATTGTTCTTTATTAACAAATTTTTTACAATAGTAAGAAACTACTCTATCTCAATTAATTAATTAACGTAGAAGTGTAAAAAAAAACCCTACAAGAAAATCTACCAATAAAAATCTTTATTCCCTTGGGAGGAAAATGGCTTTGAAGGAGAAAAAGAAGTCATGGAGAGTATACCATTGTTAGATGGCTCTCATCTAGAGTTAGTCTAAGTGGAACTCTTTATAATATACCCTACTGTCCTTATGTTTTTAGAAAAAAACACTTTCCCGACTCTTTTTTTCTTCATGGTATTATTCCCGACTAATTACTTTCGACACTCTCTTTTATTAAAAGAATACGTTTTATTTTTTCCTTACTAGAAAACACTTGTTTTTCTAAAGCTTTCCCTTCCTTTTTCGGACCTCTTGTTTGAGTCCTCTTGAAAATGTGTTGAAGTGAAAAGAAACACTTAAAACAGTATTTTTGTTAAGTTGTCAACCCTTACTTAAGGTTTCAGTCAATGTCTGCTTACTGCTTACTTTATAAACTTTTAAAAATCTACTAGAAAAGTTCAAGCTAATATTTAAGATTTAAATAATAAGTGAACGAACGTCAGTGAGTTCTTTGTTGGACGGCTAAATGACACGATACACGATATTTGATTATTGTTTTTATCAAACTTCCAAATGAAAAGATGAATATATATATATATATATATATATATATATATATATATTATATATATTATTTATATATTATATTATATTTTCATATTATTATATATATATTATTATTATATATTATTATTATATTATTATATATATATATTATATATATATATATATATATATATATATATATATATATATATATATATACATATATATATATATATATATATATATATATATATATATATATATATATATATATATTATATATATATGTATATATATATGTGTGCGTGAGTATGTGTGTGTGTGTGTGTGAGTGGATGTACGAGATTTTATTTCTAGTCGTTTCTATGGGACACGAAAACTTTCGAACGCTTTATAGGATCGAAATGAACCGTGGTACAAAAATCGTCCTTATAATTGTCCCGAACCCTATTGTTTATGAAATATGTTTAAGTCGTTAACCCAAAATAATAATTAAGCAATACTTGATGATGAAAAATCAACAACAACAAACTCGAAATAGTTGTCTAATCGAGGTGAAGTGTAAGTCCGATCATACAACTACTGTTTTAATCTACTGCAAATTGTACTGACTTGATTTGCTTTTGGGTTTATTGGCCAAATGTGTTTTATTATTATTTATACGATAGTCAACTGTATAGTGTTTATACTAGTGACTGCTGCAGATTATGCCACAGCTGATTCATGCAATAAATTTCTTTGTTAAAACAATTTTTATTGCTTTGTGTCCAAAAAGACCTTAACTACATTTTTGGCCAAGACAAGTTGCGAGGAATTTAAGGAAAACCCAGTTAGACAAGCTTATTTCTATATTTGGCTCACTATTTTTGGCAGTTTTAAATCATTAACTTTTTATTGTAACAGGGTAACATAAAGAAAATTACAATTTTAAAATTCCCTTACAAATACTTAACATTATCATACATTAGAAAAATTGTTGGTTAAAGTTGGCCTGGACACAAAGCTCTGTAATATCGTTTAGTGTCTAAACCACTAAATCTTTCGACCCCCGGGGGCGGGTCCTTTTCATTAATTCTTAGGGCTAATTTCTTCTTTAATAGCTTTAGTCCTTTGTAAAAGCTGTAGATCACAAAAAAAACCCAAAAAACTCATAGGTCAAGTGCTCTCTCTTCCAGGCATTTTTATCCCTTAACTTCTAAATCATAATCTCGTAACTTGGTGAAAATCACCTCGAAGAATTTCCCTTCTTTTATACCACTATTCCTTCTAAAATTTCGTTAAAATTCTTCACATTCTTCATTTTTTACCGCGAAATATTTTTAAGATTTCCTTCTAAGAACGTACTACTTTATAGGACTTTTTTACTTATTTCTTTATTATCATGGGATTTTCTGTGAAACACAAGAATTTACAAAGAATAAATTTCTGTCAACTGAGACTTTCGTCTCTGTGTTGTCCCAGGCTGTATTTGATCTTAATTTTTTATGAATTTAATAATAATAAACTTTGCACACTTTTCCTTATAGTCAGTAAATTTAAACAAAAAAATTATACATTGGTAGTAAAGTAAAATTTTTCTTTTATGGGCTTTATGTAAAACTATAAAATTGTTATATAAAAATGTTTTATCAGTCGAAGAAAAAATGTCACTTAATAATTTGGTTTTCTTGAATGAAGGCGAATTTTCATTAAAAAAAATAGAGCATATGAGGCTATTCAGCAAACGAAAGTGGAGGGAATCGATTCCGCTCCCAATAGCATTACATTAATTACAGTTTTCCAGTGTTTTTGTTGTTTCCTGTAATGGTTTTTTAAACTTCAGAGTATTGAAACCAATTTTTCCTGAATTACTATATCTAGACCTGTAACAGCTTTCTTTGTAGTAATTTTTTTTAAGTAGGCTCAGGAGAGTGACCAAAATCCGTTTCAGATACCCCTGATCATGATAACATGGGTTTTAAAAACGGTAAACAACCGGAACATTTCGTCGGTAATTTATGACGAAGATGTAACTTTATTTGTCGGTAAACAACAATTATCGAGTCGAGTGTTTCGGCTGTTTTGTGTTTCTATGGGTGATAGGGTGTTTTGTGGTATGTTTTTTGGGGGCGCTGAATTGAATAAAACCTGTCCGGAGTTAATACTAAAGCTAGGGCGAATTTCCTTTGAACTGATTTTTTCCCAGATTCATTTCTCGTTTAAGTTCCCGATGACTGCTAATAATAACCTGTGCAATAGAAAATGCACAGGTATTTTTATTTTTTGAAAGAAAATGCGCTAAATATATAAAATCTAAACACTAGCACATTTAAACGATTTAAATAAGTGTTGACAATGATGTGCAGTGCTAATTTTGAAATAATGACAATAGTTTTGTATAATCTATGGTAAAGATGTACATTTTACTGTATTGGTATGAAGAAATTAGATAAATTAGCATTAAAAACGGCCGCCTCATCTTGACTGTACGACTTGACACAACACATGGCTGTCGTCACATGACAAAATATGTATTTAAAAGGATTTCATCCATAGTAATGTACTAGAGGGGGCATAGCATATCTTAATACGTTGGGAGGCCTGAAACATTATTTTGGGACTCTCAGGGGCTCTGTGTAACCTCATTGAAACCCCCTTCAAGAGTGAGTTAAGATTATAATAAATTAATTGATTTTGGCTTCTCGCACAGTGCTTGTGTTTTTATTTGTTTTTTTTTAACGTTCAACAATATAAATTATTGTAATTTTGTACTGATTATTTAAGGTTGTCAGGTTACTTTTTCGATGTTTCAAAATTAACCTATAGGGCCCCTCTAGTAATAATATCTCTATGATTTCATCCCATTATTCTCCCACGAAAACCCCCCTCTCCTTTACATAATTTATTACACAAAATAAATTTTCTCATAACATTCTATAAACCAACTTTGTTTACTTGCAAGTAATATGTTTGTATTGGTTTTGTTTAATATGTCAAATTTTGACTTGATTTGTTAATATTAGTTTTGAATAAGGCGCGGTCGAATATCACCAACAAACTTTTTTTATAACTTTTTTTTCAAAATTTTTAGTAAATAGCTGGATTTGTGATAAATGAAGCCTATTTCCGTAATCTGCACGCTCTTATGGTTAATCTCAAAGAGTATTTACATTCACATTATTTTTAATCTAACTTGGTACATACATAACTACTGTTAGACGTCAATGTTATCTACCTGATTTGTGTTATATTTTGACATGTCATATTTGTTAACATTAACGTCTAACAGTAGTTATGTATGTACCAGGGAGGTGGCACTCGTATCTAACTGTATAGAGCAATGGGTTGCATAGGGCACACCGTAAGAATGCGCTAGTGTCGCCATACTAACCCGCATCACATTAGGTTTTTTTTTAAAAAAAATATTTAAACCTGGGTTTTTTTTTTAATTTTATTGGTTGTATTTTGGACGATTGTTTATATTTTGGATTGACAGCACGTGTTTTGTACAATTTTTCGCTTTGTTTCATACTGTTATTCCTCCTTTTTTCTACCTAAATTTCTTACTGTTCCTTTTTCTTTTAATAACCAAGTACCAATTTCATTTAACTCCTTTTCCTAAATTTTACCACTATACTTTCTCTCTAACTTTTTTTCCTTAATTTCTTAATCTTCTTACAAATAAATTATAAATTTTTTATTAATTTTCATCGTCTATTACACTTATTAATTTCCCTTCAATTATAAAGAATGGTAAGGACGTGCTGTGTACCAGATTGTACAGAAAAAATATGGTCTGCCGGTAAGTATCATTACATTACAATAATCTTATTAGTATAAATTTAGTTCAATATGGCAGAAATAATCACTATTTGCGGGTATCAAAAATGTCAAAATTTGAGAAGGAAGCGAATGGTTCTATATAGGGTCTTTGCCAGTTTCAGCGACGAGAAAACCGAATACGACATGGTAGTTCACTATGGCGGATTGTTTAGGAACATGATTAAAGATCTAGGGAATCCGGCTAGATTAGGGTAGAACTCACTCGTTTTGGTTCCAAAACGTTGTAAACAGGTCTAATAATTAGCTGAACTAAACTTGGAAGTAATTACAGTCTTAAAAATTTCCCATAGAACCAGACATATGTCTATTGAAGTGACTTGTATACCTTCTCTCTTAGATAAAAACGTTAAATATTTCGTTTTTAATAAGATTTTTGAGTTCTTATCAAATAACTACATTTTTGACTTCATAATAAAGACTATTTAAAAATGTTTCAGATTTCCGCATCCAGAGCTGGATTCTCTCAATAGGTTCCACATATGATAAAAGCCATTGCCAATTGCTCGCTGCTAGCATGAAGCCGGCAGATATGTACAATCTAAACGCATATGTAAAAAGCACTTTAAAGTCGATGACTTTGTCCCATCAACGAAAAAATTGAAAGATCTGCCTTAAAACTTGTTTTAATTTTTTGTGAAAACGTACTATGTTTAAATATAAATATACAAGTTTTAATTACTTTTCTGACTCTTTATTATTCGTTATTTTGTAATATTTTCGCAACAAAATATTATAAATTATAATATTATAACTTCTATAATCTTGCTTTTTACTTTTCATTGAATTAAGTTCAAAATCAACTTATTTATAATTTTGAAAAACGAAGAAATTAAATTAACAGTTTGAAAAAGAGCGGGAAAATTTTTAAGAGTGTAGTTCGGGGGCACACCGCTAGAACGCGCTAGTTGTACACAAGAATTAGCTTCGAGCTCTAGTGACCCATCTATATATACTCTCTCTTATCTATGGTATGTACTAAGTTAGATTAAAAATAAATCGTTGAGTGAATGTAAATACTCTTTGAGATTAACCAAAAGAGCGTGCAAATTACGGAAAAAGGCTTCATTTATCACAAATCCGGCTAATTACTGAAAATTTTGAAAAAAAAGTCATAAAAAAAGTTTGTTGGTGACCCAATGTTCTAGAAGGCCCTGGATATTCGACCGCGCCTTATTATAAATCTATTATCGGTTGATTTAATTACGTGTTATTACCTCTACTAACTAGTTTAAAGTGTGTAGCCAACACAATGTTTCTAATCAATAGTAATAATCAATTTGACGTTACTCAAAATAATTATCTAATTTACCTTGGATCTTCTGTTTAAAACAAAATATCTCAGTTAATAAATTACTTAGTAATGAAACATTTTTAAATTTCTAAAGCTCCTTTCAAACAAGTGAACTTATTTTTTTAACCTTTAGATGTTTTTCATTAATTTTTTTTCTTTTTATTTCCACCGGATAGGGGAAAAATGTCTAATTAATTTTTGTTTAGAAAAAAACTCTATTCAAATACAGCCATCTTTATATTTTTTGATTTTTACCTTCAAAAATATTATTTTTATTTTTTATTAAGAAGGAAGATAACAAAATTATTTTTTTTACGTAGAACATATTTTTGAATTTCATAATTTTATAAGAGGGATATCATATTTTAAAAATAAATTAAGCAATTTTAATTATTAGTTTTATTTATTATTATTTGTTTTTTTTTTTTTGCTTTATACGTAAATATAAACAAGAGAATTTTGATGTAATATTCTTAAATAAAACAATAGTTAATATTGTTTTATTTAAGAATATTTTGTGAGAAAATAATAACCTGACACCATGATCCATGGATTAATAATATAATTATTATATAAATAAACTATTTATTGACTAGGGGAGTGACAGCGATAAAAGGCAAAACAGCTAAAGAAAATTATTCCTACAGAAAACAAGGCAAAGAAGGATTGAATTAGTACAAGTTAGTCTTAACTGAGTGAACAGACGAGGTGAGTATGACTAGCGATAAGCCTCCAGACCCCGGAGGTCCGGGGGGCTCAGGTACCTCAAATGAAAATAATTTGATTGATTTTGACATGATCTGTCAAATGAACGTAACTTAAAGGGTAAAAAGAGAGGACGTAGTAGCTTACAGAATGTGATTCCCGCAGCCCCAAGGGCTAATCTTACGTATCTAGTCGTAAAGAGAGCTGATGGATCGTCCTTCAGTACTGTTTCGCCCTTTCTTATTGATAAGCTTATTGTTAACTCCTGTGGTACGGTCAAAAACGCTAAAAAGTTAAAAGACGGTAGCTTACTGGTTCAGACATTTTCTACTGAACAGGGGAAAAGTTGTTCAGAAATCTTCCTCGGAACATTCATTTACCTCTTACAGTTGAAGCGCACAAAACCTTGAACTCAGTACGTGGAGTTATTACTTGCTCAGACTTAGATTTGGTGTCACTTGATGAAATCAAAGAGAACCTTAGGTTCCAAGGTGTGACAGATCTTTATAGAATAACAGCTAAACGGAATGGTAACATTATTAAAACTAACTCTTACGTTCTCACAATGGCATTGGCAAAACTCCCAGAAAAAGTTAAGATCGGATACTATTCGGTAGCTCTCAGACCGTATGTACCTCTACCAACTAGGTGTAGGAAATGCCTTAAATTCAATCATGTAGAAGTTAACTGCCCTAAAGAAACATACACTTGCCCGGAATGTTCCGAAACCAAGCACGAAACGGAAGTATGCCCAAATCCTAAAAAATGTGTCAACTGTGGAGCTGCCCACTCTACTTTTGATAGAGCATGTCCACGATGGATTTTAGAAAAGAAAGTGACAGAAACAAAAGTGGTAGAACAAATATCATACTTGGAAGCCAAACGTAAGGTAATTACTACGCAAGTAAATCAGGCCCAATCGTATGCTAGCCACGCACTACCTAAACCAAAAGTAACTATCGATATGGCGATCCAATGTGATTTACCACCTCTAAAATCTTCATCCGTAACAACAGCCCCATCAAAGTCGATAAGCAAACAAAGAGAAGCAAAAAAAAAACATCAGGAAAAACAAAAGGCAGAAGTACAACAGAAAGAACATAAAAAAGCCCATGAAAAAAGCAGCAACGTTACCACTAAGTCAAAAGAACAAAAAGAAAAGCAACCCCAAAAGGGAGTTATAGAATATTTAAAAGATCCTGAGAAATTTCTCAACACCCAAGAAGAAAGACGGATGATGTGGGCTGATGAGTGGAATGTGTCCTCTTCAGATGATGCTGAAAATGATAGAAAAAGTGACAGTACTTTTTCCAGAACGAGTTCAACTTCAAGTAAGGGAGAAAAAGAAGAAACGAAGAAGACGTAAATAACTCCTTAAAGACTTAAATAATTAATTTAATTATTATTTAAAGACTTAAATAATGATTTATTAATTATTTAAGTGGTGAGCTAGCCATATTTTACCTTTATTACCTATCTTTATATTATACCAATCCAATATATTACCTATATCATCAATTTATCTGTAATCTATATTTTCTATTTCTAACTAATTTATATTACCCAATACAGTAAAAAACACTAAATTAAATTAAATTAGTATACACTAACTAAATTACTAAACCTAAATTTACCATTTCTAATCAATTTATATTACTCAATACAATAAAACACATTTAATTAAATTAATACACATTAACTAAATTACTAAATATATATTAAAATAATCAATAATAAACAAAACAATATTAAAATAAATAAAGCTTTTATTAATATATTAAATAAATACAATAAATACAAAAATATTCAATAAATACAAAAATAAAATGTATAATAGTATGAGAATATGTTCTTGGAACTGTAAAGGCGTAAGAAGCCGAAGAGAAGATCTGAGAGTACTAATAGAAGAAACAAAACCTTCTGTAATAATGCTTCAGGAGACTCACCTACCAGATAATAGTCCGCTTAATATACCAGGTTACAAGACTTACCGGAACAATCCTGTCTGCGGTACTTGGAAAGGAGGGTTAGCTATTTTAGTTTCTAAGCACCTACCGAGTCAAGAAGTTAACATTACAACACATCTTCAAGCCATGGCTTGCCGAGTTGGATCCGCGTATCCAATAACAGTTTGTAACTTGTATTTATCAAATGAAGACAATATTACGACACCCAATTAAAAAATTTACTTCAACAACTGCCAGGCCCAAGTCATAGCTGGTGACTTCAACGCCCATAACCTAATGTGGGGGTCGTCTAAAAAAGAACCGCAAATCAACAACTACACCCTAATTGGTCATTCAAAAAAGCTGATTGGAACTGTTCAAAAAAACTTTGAGTCAGTATCAACCGTGCAAATGAAAAAGATGTCAATGAAATGTTAAACTCTATATCATCCTCAATTTTGAACGCTGCTGAGGTTGCTATTCCTCGCTTTCGAATAGGAAACGGAAGACCTAAAGTTCCTTGGTGGACAAGTGAGTGTAGAAGAGCACTCAGAGACAGACGTAAAGCTTGGTGGCTTTTAATAAAAACCCTACTTCAGGAAACCTTGAACTGTTTAAGAAAGCACGATCTCAGAGTAAGAAAACGTTTATTCAAGCCAAAAAGGAGTCTTGGAGACAATATATATCTTCAATTAATGAAAACACAAACTCTACAGAAATATGGAGAAAGATAAAGGTGTTATGGGAAAACGTCCAAGCTTGGAAACACCAGTACTTAAAAAAGGAACAGATGTTGTAACAGAACCGAAGCGAGTGTCAGAACTTTTAGCCCACCATTTTGCTGAGGTTAGTGCTACAACGTCTTACCCCAAAAAGTTTCAAATTATTAAGAAAGCTGCTGAGGAAAATAACATAAATTTCGAATCCGACAACAACGAATATTATAATACACGATTTTCGCTATGGGAATTAGAAACTGCTCTTTCGACTTTAAAAAACTCATCTCCTGGTCCAGATCAAATATATAATATTATGCTAAAAAATTTACCCAAATTATTTTACCAACATTTACTGAACCTTTTTAACGCAATATGGGAAAAGAATGTCTATCCTGAAAACTGGAGAGAAGCTATTCTTATCCCGATAGCTAAGCCTGGAAAGGATCCTAGTCAAGAAGGCTCTTATCGGCCAATAGCAATGACAAGTGCGGTCGGAAAACTACTTGAGAAAATGGTAAACTCAAGACTCATGTGGGTTCTTGAAACAAGAAATTTACTGTCACCTCGTCAAATTGGTTTCAGGAAAAATCAATCTACGCATGACCACCTTGTAGCTTTAGATACATATGTCAAAAATGGTTTTGCTCGGGGACAAGTAACTTTAGGGGTATTTTTTGATTGTGAGAAGGCTTATGATCATACATGGAAGTACCAAATTTTAAAACAACTAAAGGACTTTGGATTCAAAGGAAACATGGCAAAATTCATACAAAATTTTCTATCTAAACGTACTTTTAGAGTTAGAGTTGGAGGCGATTTCTCAGAACTACATGAACAGCAAAACGGTGTGCCTCAAGGTGCAGTTTTAAGTGTCACACTCTTCCTCTTGGCAGTTCACAGTGCTGCTAAAGAGATGCCTTCTTGTGTTGAGACTCTCTATTTTGTGGATGATTTTACAGTGCTATTTCGCTCTAAAAAGCTTAATGACGCTACAAAAGTTATCCAGAGGTGTATAAATAAATTACATAAATGGGCGAATAAAACGGGTTTAAACTTCTCTCCATCAAAAACCAAAGCAATTGTTTTTGCAAGAAGGAAAAGAAAGGAGGTTCCAAGGCTTGTTCTAGCTGGTCAGCAAATACCTACTGTCAACCACGTTAAATATCTTGGTCTATTACTGGATGAAAAACTTAATTGGGAACGTCACATAGAAGATTTGAAAGCACGATGTACTCGGATTTAAAGCTCTTGAATATCATCAAAGCTCAAAAGTGGGGAGCTGACAGAAAGACACTGCTACGGCTTTACAGACAAACAATACGATCAAAAATTGACTACGGTGCCATCGTTTATAGCTCAGCGAAGGAAATGATTTTGCGGCGCTTGGATCCTGTTCACAATTCAGGAATCAGGATCGCTACGGGCGCATTTAAGACCAGCCCTGTAGCAAGCCTTCTTGTTGAGGCAAACGAGCCTCCTCTTTATCTACGCCGTCACTATTTAGTTTTAAAATACGTTTTTCGCAAGACCCAATTTCCAAAACATTACGTTACAAATAAAATCGTTAGTTCGCCATACAGAAGCCAATTTGAGAGAAGGCCTAGCCTTAACAAACCATTGGGAGAGCGGTTCAGGACCTTGAAACATTTATATCAATTGGACAATCTGCCATCACCGTCTACGGCTATTCATCACCAAGTTACGAGAAATGCCCCTGGTTGCATATAAGACCCCAGCAGTTACACTCGTATAAATCTAAATGCCAAACATATGAAATAACACATATACATAACATAATACGAAATAAATATAAACATGCGGAACTTATCTACACTGATGGATCTAAAGACAACGAACTAACAGGATTTGCATTTACAACAAGCTCAGGAGGTGAAGGTCAATTCAAGGGATGCCCTCTTCTCTATAACGAATATTGAGCTAGAAGCAATAAAGAAAGCTATCATGTATGCAATAGATAATGCCAAAAGAGAGGCTATTATTTTCACTGATTCTTCAAGTGCTTTAATGTTACTTGGAAAGCTACATGTACAACACAATACAGCAATAGAGATTCGGGAACTGATAGCTGAACATAAGATGAAAGTCAAGTTCTGCTGGATTCCAGGTCACGTTGGTATCAAAGGGAATGAAGCAGCCGACAAATTGGCAAAATCCTCCATCCAAAATGGAGTTGAATCTAACTCGCTGATAACAATTAACGACATAGACCGTATCTTACGAACCAGTATTAACAGAGAATGGCAAGATTTGTGGGACAACACGGACAACAACAAACTCAAAATTATAAAACCGACAGTAGAAGAGTGGAAAACGTGCTACAGGGAAAAGAGACATGAAGAAACTGTACTATGTAGATTGAGACTCGGACACACTAGACTTACGCATAGCTATTTATTTACAAGAGACAGAGAGTACCCCAAGTGTAGACTCTGCAATGAGCCTTTGACAGTAAAACATTTTTTGATAGATTGTTTCATACTTCAAGATTCTCTCAAATTTCATCATATACCATCTACAATGGAAGAAATTTTAGGCAATGATGAACCCACTATTCAAAATCTTTTTAATTTCCTCCTTGACAACGAGTTCTTAACGAAATATAACCAACTCTTAATAACTAAAACCTTTTTAACTAATTTTATAGAACTTTAAAGCATTTTCAGTATATAGCGCACTTATAAATGCGTAATTTAATTAATATAAATAAATAAATAACAAATAAATAATACACAATAAACAATATATTAAATGAAATAATAAACAAAAACACTTACACAATATACTTGTACCAACCCTGTGTTTATCTTATATTTAGTTTATCTTTATTCTATATTTGATTTACTTAATTTATCTTATTATGATATTTAAGCATTTTGACCTGCTCATCATTGTAGTCTTAGTCTATTTTATCTGTTTGTCTATATAGAAGAGGTGCTGATGACCTTAGTGTTAAGCACCTTAATAATAAATAAATAAATAAATAAATAAATAAATAAACTATTTATTTAACAAACACAAGAAAAAGGTTATTAAAGTTAGAACAAAGAAACAAAAATAATTAGTCATACAACAATTAATAATATAATAATTAAGAAAATAATAGATAGATATCAATAAAGGTAGGTCTTTCCAGGGGCGGACTGGCCTGTAAGACCAAGGTCCGGACTGGCCAGTAAGACCAAGGTCCGGACTGGCCAGTAAGACAAAGGCCATCAGCTCTCCTTGGGCCCCTTACCTGTTACGAGGTACCTCGGAACATTTCATCATCACATCGGATGCGCTACGTTTATCCTCCCTGCTTCGGACTCGCTTTGCTCGTCCTAACAATACAAGTCGTTAAATTTATACTACATCACGTCTTCACACTCGCTTCGATCGACCTCAGATAGGATAACATCCGTTTCATTCCCAGCGTTCACCCATCCAGGCAATGACCACGCTCGAAGCTGCTTAACTGTTACGATCCAAAAAAAATATGGATAAACTTGATGAGTTGAAATCAAACTTGGTGTAATAATTTATGACGCAAAGGTACCGAAGTTCAACTGAATTGGATAGGTACCAGTCGTTGGCGCTCCAAGTTGTTGGAGCTCCATTCGTTTGCGCGCCATCATTTGCGCTCCAATTCGTTGGAGCGCCATTTATAGGCGCTCCACATCGTTGGAGCTCCATTTAAAGTGGAGCTCCAACGATATGCAGCGCCAACGAATGGCGCGTCAACGAATTGCCTGCACTTTAATTTTCTCGTGTGATTTCTCTAAAAATTCATAGACGCTCCAAATCATTCGAGCTCCATTTCAAATGGAGCTCCAACGATATGAAGCGCCAAAGAATGGCGCTCTAACGATATGGAGCGCCAAAGAATGGCGCTCCAACGACTTGGAGCGTCTATGAATTTTTAGAGAAATCACGCGAGAAAATGTAAGTGCAGGCAATTCGTTGGCGCGCCATTCATTGACGCTCCATATCAATAATGGACGCTCCATATATAATAATGAAATAAAGATTATAAAATAATCTTTATTTCATTGTGTAAAAAAATAATATAAGTAGAAGTAGATGTCAAAGAAAATGTTAAATACAATATCCGTCGGTGTTAAGGGACGTGAAACGCAAGCTGATGCTTCATGTTTGCTCAAAATTTAGGGACTAAGGCCAAGTCAGCGAGGTGTGACGATGGGATCGTCCCTAAAGGGCTTACCTTGAAGGAATTTCCCAGTCTTTCAGTATATTTTGTATTCTAAAATACTCCTGGGTATACTTAGTTCTTTCCTGTCTTCAGGTGGCTATTGGCTCGAACTAATAACCTTATAAGGGTTACCTTTTTCGTCCTTTTTAGCCCTTTACCATGACTAAATCTCTTATATGCTCTTTTATTTCATATCCTATCTACTATCTTCAGCAAAAAAATATGTATATTAATGTGAATTATTACTAATAATATATAAAAGGAAAATAGATGCGTAAAACTAGGTATATTATAACCTGTATATAATATTTCATTATTTTATAATATTTTATGAATAAATACGAAGTATAAATAAACATAAATATACAAAGAGACTGAAATAAATGAGTGGTATGAAAGGAATTCTTAGTTGTATTTCAACTTAAAAAGCTCTTTTTAAGTAGACGAAACTTTAGGAGACGCCAAACGGAGTTATACTTTGAAAATCCTCTGAAGAAAACATTTATAGTTATGTTTAGTTGAAGATAACTGGGTTGTTTTGATGATGCATCTTCTATTCTAGATACTTTTTTCTGTTTTTTTTTAATTTATTATTTACAGCCATTCTTCAATTGAATTGAATTTTGTTGGTAAATTTAATAATAATACGAATAGAGATAAATTCAATAACATGGAGTCAAGTTTTTCATACTTCAAGAGTATGTAAATAATCTGGCATGCATGGCACAAAACTTTTATGTTCATTTTATGTATTACTCGAATCTATAGGAACAAAAGTACACAGGAAAAAAACACACGGAAAAAACGAAAAAAAACACGGAAAAAAAGTTCAACAGAAAAAAATTGGAAATTTAGATTAAACCATAAAACATTTATGGGGTACCTCGAAACTTTTCCGAGGTACCCCGTATGACGTTCGTCATATGGGATTCGCTACGCTCATTTTCCCTACGTCTGACTCGTTTCGTTTGTCTTCAGAATATGCAATTCGCCAAATTTATACTGTAACACGTCTTCAGACTCGCTTCGCTCTTCTACTGATATATATCCGTTTTATTCTCAGCGGTCACCTGTACAGGACTGACCACGCGCAATGCTGTTTAACTTTTATGATCAAACTAAATGGATATAGTTAATGAATTTAAACGAAATTTAGTGTACTTATTTAATACGTATTTAACTCAATAATATTATTTTTTATTTTTTCAAATTTAAAAAAAAAACACAAGTCATTGGATAAAATTACATAAATACTGATAATGAGTTGAAACTTTGTATAAGAATCATTTAGAAGTCTATAGCCGCAGTTGTTCTATTAGGAAAATAATGTTTTTATAACGTCATTTACCAGAAATAATGACAGCTAAAATTTCGATGCGATTGGATTGAAATTTAGCACGCATATAGCTATAAGACTTACATAAGATTTACATAAGTTTCGTTTAAATACATTAAGTATGTCCATAATTTTTGTTCAATCATAAAAGTTAAGCAGCTTTGAGCGTGAGCAGTGCTGTATGAGTAACCATTGAGAATAAAACGGATGTATTAACTATCTGAGGACGAGTGAAGCGAGTCCGAACACGTGTTGCAGTATAAATTTGGCGAATTATATAAATCTGAGCTCGAGCGATGTGACGAGGAAAAGTTCCGAGGTACCCTGTACCCGATTTTTAGATTTAATCTATATATCCAGTAAATTATTAGCATTACAAGTTTACCGTGTACTTATTCTGAATAATTGTTATAAGTCTTATGTATTGCACAAGTAGTATAAACTATAGGTTTTAGTTCTACAAATATTAGAGAGACACAATTATTTATTTATAAATTGCCATATAATAAATAAATAAAATAAAAATAGCTTTAGAATTCTTGAGTAATATCACAAAATGAAAGTAATTCAATTATATTTTTATTTTTTACCAAAATAATATTTAGAGGTTTTTATTTATTTTTAACTGTAAGAATGCTTAATTTTATTTTATTTATTTTGTTTAACATTATATTGTAATGTTCTATTTCAACCAAGTAAAAAGTAAAAAAAAAGTAACATCATTTATTTACTAAACTCTAACACAAACATTAAATTCAAAACTGTTCTTGTAATTTATGATTTAAAATATTAGTTTTAATTACTCATGTAAAGGTACCTTTTTCTTTTTTATCAAACTTATAATATTTAACTGTTTGCATGCTGTGTATATGTTATAGCTTAAACCATTGTAAATAATGTACTCTTTGCAGAGACTATGTCTTAAAGCAAATAAATATATTATTATTATAAATTGCCATATATATTTCAACTAGCTCTGTAGTCATCTTCAGGCATTATCACAAAATGTTTTTATGTTTAACCTTACATCAATAACAACACTCTAAAAATTAATAACTTAAACACTTATAAAGGTAACAAAGAATACAAAATATTTAAAAAAAACAATTAAAACTAGTTAAAATTTAAAAATTTAACATGGTCATTTAGAAGCTAAAGCTTCTAATTAGATAGTAAGAAGCTAATCTAAGAAGAGCTAAAGCTTCTCCTTAGATTTTTAACCAGGATCGCCAATGCTTACTTTCTTTAAAACATAAATTAAGTCTTAATATATTAATTAACAAATGTTAATTAATTAGCGCTAGAGTTAAAAAAATTGCATGCAATAAAGTAATTAATGATAAAAATTGATAAGAACTCTCTACCGCGGTCGATCACAACCCCGGCAACTGAACATTACTAGCTGTATGTTTACTGCACATGTGTTTTTATTCGGATTTATCATTATAAACGCATGCAGCAAAATTTAGTTCAAAATAATATTTTATCTAAAATAATTGCGCTTAATCTAAAACAATCTTTAAAACTTTATGAAGCTAGTAAAAGTAAAAAAAACACCTTCTCCTTAATTTATAACTCTTTGAATTTTTCTCAAGTAAAAAAAAATCTCTGTTTACATGATTATTAAAAAGGAAAACTTTACTCTGACCCTTCTGATGCTCCTAAAATAATACTTTTTTTTATAATAAAATCCACCTGAACAAAAAAAATAAAAGAACATATTTTCTTTATGTACGTCATTGCATACCATTGGCAGCAATATGATGAAAATCATTTTAGAGCAGAAAAATTATGTTGAATACATTAATTAACTTTTATGTATAAAACTCTTAAGACATGACTTTAGCCTAGTTTTAAAATTTAAGACATAGTTTTATTATATTATAAAGGCTACGCTGATTTTTAATTAGACGTAATTATTAAGAAGTAATTATTCGGTTATTCATTAATTTTATGTTAAAAATAAAATTATTAATTATTTTGCATTTTCTTTGTTAATAATTGAATCGTCGGAAAATTTGTGATGATCTTTTCACAAATTCATTTATATCGAATTTCCTTTTGAAAAAAAATCGCTAATGAAGTAGTTGCATAAGAGAAACCGGGCCTGGGAATTAGTCAGGAATCCTTTTAAGAGGTCCCTAATAAAAGGGTTTTGCGATAAGTTGATTGTAGTATAAGAAAAATCACATATACAATACACACACGTATATATATAATATATATATATATAATATATATATATATAATATAATATATATATATATATATAATATATATATATATGCCACGAGGCACTATTACATACAGTTTTACGGTAACTTTGATTTCATAAAATAAGAAGGATCCCGAAGACCGGAATAAACGCTAATAAGACTTCGTCTCACAAATGAAATAACATATAATCAGTTTACAGCGTGGGAAAATAGTGTAGAGGAACCAATAAGGGTGGCCTCATATGAAATTAAGAGCATGGTTTAAAATCCAGGACTAACCTTTTTGGCTTCCACGCATTATTTTCCCACACTGTCAATTGATTTTAGCCGTGTGTCGTTCTATAACTCTAACTGATTACAAAATCAACAAGAATTTTTCTGAACTGGTCAAAAATAGTGACTAGACACGTGTAAGAGAGACGCTCCAGGTCGACTAACTGATTACGTATGGTTTAGTTGGCGATCTAATCCTCACCGCTTGTGCTCTGGTAAAAACATTTATTACTAACTCACAGCATATTAAATCCGCGGATCGTATTAAGAACGATAAATACGCTGTAATAACTGTGCGGAGGGAAACCAGTCGGAAACGATAGATAGAACTAAGGAGATGGAATCGATGGAATAGATCGATCCTTCGATACGCTGTGTTGGAACTTGTTATTTATTTATTTATTTATTGCAAGTAAGCAAGTTGTAAGACGTCACGTCAGGAAAGGAAAAATAGATGACAGGGTCAGTCGTTGAGAAGACGCCGAGGAAGAGTAAAATTTGTTTAATTGTTAAATCAATAAAATAGTTTAAAGTCAGTCTGTCTGCGTTCTCAACATTGTGGTGCCGTGAATCTGAAAGGACCTGGGACAATGGCGGCAACGAGCGAAGCCTATATGGTATTAAGGAAGTCTAGGATGGTGAATAGGAGCTCTTTCACAAAGAAGTTAAAGGCGTTGGAAGAGACTCTCAAATTGGAGGAGGTTGATCCAAATAAGGTATTTTCGGACCTCTCTCAACTAGAGCTTAGACTTAACTCTATTACGGACATTGACAGAAAAATTTTTGAACTCTTAGTAAATGATTTGACGACTGACGAGAAATTATTAGAGGAGGAGATAGATTCATCTAGCGAATACCAATCAAAATTTAATTTGATCAAAATTCAAATCGACAAAATGTTTGACAGTGACAAATCTGAAATTCCGGAAAAAACAAAAATTTTGGCCTGGAACAACAAATTAATTGGATTTTTTCGGCTCCTGCCGCACCCTGGTGGGGCGGGTGGTGGGAGAGGTTAGTTGGGTTGACCAAAATTTTATTAAGGAAAAATCTAGGTAAGGCTTAACTGACGTACGAAGAACTGTACACCGTATTGACGGATTGCGAAAATATGATTAATTCTGGCCCATTGACTTACGTACTCGACAAAACCCCGGATTTAGAGCCTATCACGCCAAAGAAATTCTTACAAGACTTACAACCGGACGGAACCGCGGATATTGATTTAATTGACGCTAGGAGTCTCGACAGACGTATAAAACATCGACAGACTGTGACAGACACTCTAAAGAGGAGGTTTCGAGCCGAGTACCTAGGTCAGCTGAAATTATACAACAAGAAAAAAGAAAAACGGAACTTGAAGTTAGGAGAACTTGTTTTAGTGGAAATCGAAATTCTAAGAGATTAGACTGGCCGTTAGGAATTGTGAAGAGATGCTACCTGGCAACGATGGCCAAGTTCGGCTAGTACGCATAAAAACTGCTACAGGGCACCTCTTACGTCCACTACAACGTATATACCCACTAGAGCTAGACTCTTGAAGCTCTAGATTAGGGAAATATTTTATTTGTTGTTGTTTTGAGTTATTATTAATTTATTTGTTTGTTTTTGTTTTTGAGATAAATGAAAAATGAAAACTTAAGTTAATTGTTCAAAAGAATTATGAAAAATAATTTGAAGTCAGAAGCATCAACTCTGAACTCGTATCACTTCATCGTGGGAGCATCGAACAGTGGATCACCACCTCACATCGTAAGAAAACCTGGAGTAAAACCCCAGGTATTCCCGGGGGAGAATGTTGGAACTTGTTATTTATTTATTTATTTATTGCAAGTAAGCAAGTTGTAAGACGTCACGTCAGGAAAGGAAAAATAGATGACAGGGTCAGTCGTTGAGAAGACGCCGAGGAAGAGTAAAATTTGTTTAATTGTTAAATCAATAAAATAGTTTAAAGTCAGTCTGTCTGCGTTCTCAACACGCTGTATGTACCTTCAAAGTCGATCGTGTTTAAAATTTAACCTTTATCAACGAGCAGTTATTTCTCTTTATTTTACTTAAATATTACCGTTTTTTTAACAAATAATTTATATTTTTTAAGCGTAGCTTATTATTATGCAAAGAAATTAGAATTTAATTAAAAATATTTTTTGTTTAGAACATCCATATAACCCAAGTGAACCTCCACAATAAAAGAAGCGATGTTTTTGGGGGATCAGTTATGACGTCATATGATTCGATCGACTAAACAAATACGGTGCAAGAACCGGATCATATTAAATGCGTATCGAATACGATCACCTGTTAAATACACTGCGTGTGCGTAGTATTTGACGTAGCGAGGGTTTTAAACAAATGATTAACATGGTGTCCATGCCCACTAGGGACAGAGGGCAAAACAGAGGGTTGACAAAACATGACAATGACAAAGCAAATAGTCACATTAAGATTTAATGTAAACTTAAATCGTGAAGCATAAACCCGAAACGTAAGCAAGAAATAAATTACTACGCACGGAACCACACATTTCAAAGGAAATTCGCCCGGCATGCGGACCTCTGCACCAAAATTGTTTTTAGATCAAATTTATAAAATAATATCGAAAAATTCAATTAATTAATTAATTTCGTAATTTTTACATCTTAAAAGTCGTTACACAATAGTTGTATAATAGGTAAAAATAAAATAAGAATGGGGCAAGATTTTAATTAATCGAAAAATAATTAACTTATGAAAATATCAGCTGTAGGGGTTTCTCAGAAAATAAAAACAATTGTGTTGCTACAACATAAAAAAACTGATAGCTAATTTATTTTCCTGGAAGGGATTCTAATCCTAGGGCAGGCAAACAAAAAACGGCACCTTTCAACTTTCCTAATAACTTCGTGGAATCGCGTCTTTGTAGCTATAAATAGCTCTATACTTTTTATATTTTTAGAAACTAATATATTTATTTTTAGGATTAGTGTGATTTATGACATCTCATTTCCAGTTTTTATAAAATTAATTTAATTATATTTTGATAAAAATGATTGATATTATTAATATTAACATAAACAAATAAAAATAAAATACTTGCTATACCCTAGTTGGAAAAGGTTTATATTAAAAATTCCGAATGATGTCAAGAATTTCTAAAATATCCTTAATATCTAACTTATACCATTTGGTTTAAGCAAAACGCAGGGCCCAGCTTTTAGGTTTAGCATACTCGGGACGGCTGCTGATTAAAAGATAGTGAACTAAACCAATAAAAATTAACTAATGCTGATAAAAAGATAATAAACTAAACCTATAATCTTTTAACTAATGCTGATAAAAAGACGATGAACTAAACCTATAAACATTTAACTAATGCTGATAAAAAGACGATGAACTAAACCTATAAACATTTAACTAATGCTGATAAAAAGACGATGAACTAAACCTATAAACATTTAACTAATGCTGATAAAAAGATGATGAACTAAACCAATAAAAATTAACTAATGCTGATAAAAAGATAATGAACTAAACCTATAAAAATTTAAATAATTTTGATGATTTTCTTTTTTAACTTTTTTTATTGAATATTGCAACTACATGAAAGATATGTTATTAGCGATAATAGTAACAGTGATGAGATATGGCTTTGATATGTCTGTTGCAAGAATCTACCCAGTGGTAGTACTTGCTGGCATGAGATATTCTATATAATAACTACAGTAGTAAATAGAAAAAAAGCCAATGTAATATCAATAATCGCTAGAGAAATAAATAAAATAAATAAATAAAAGATAAAATAATAAATATGTACATAGATAATATAGATATTAAAATAGTAAGATAAACCAAATCAAGGAAAATATGTATAATTAAATAGAATAAATTATTATGTTGATAAAAATATGATAAACTAAACCTATAAAAATTTAACTAATCCTGATAAAAATGCGATGAACTAAACCTACAAACATAAAATTTATGTACCAAGTTTGACTCTAGGATATACACACTCTAGTTACACACTAGTAACTACGATGATAACACTCATACAGACAGACAACATTGTAAAAACTACTCAGGAGGTCTAGTGACTTATCACCTGGAGCTGATAAGTCATCTGTAATTTCGATATCGGATTTTTAATACCACGACAATATCTTCCAATAAACCTACGACATAAATGAGAAAAGTAAAAAAAAATATACAGACCTTTAAAAATAAGTTTCAATTTTATAAAGGTAAAATTAAAACTTTTTTACGAGAATCTTTGCCCCTGAGGGTAATAAAATGTTTGTTTTAATTTTGCATTTCTCAAACATCGTAAAGATTAGAAAAAATTATTAATTATGTTTTAAAACTTCAAGATTATATAAAAATCGCACAGATAAATAAGTCTAGGGTACACGGTCTGCTATTTTTAATAGCTAAAATAATTTAAAACAATCAAACGTAAAATTGATTTCTCTTGAAGTTTATTATCCTTGAGTAAATTGATTTAGTTAAATAACATCAAAAACCACGTCTCTCCACTAAAAATTATCTATTAAAAATAATAGATTATTATTTTTTTTTAATTTTTAATAGATAATGTTTAGTGGAGAGACGTGGTTGTTGGTGTTATTTATTGTTAAGTACTCCACGGCGGTTTTAAAAGTCATGATATAGTTAGTTATATTTTCATATACATTTTAATTATTTTTATTATAATTTTTATATTTATATAAAAATTATATTTAATTTGACCAATTGTCTTTTTAGATTGATAAGTACGCTGTGTTGTAAGCAAACCTTATTACAAGGCCAGCCTCACATATTTATATTTTTGTAAATAAAGTGTTTATATATATATTTAAATTTATATTAATTTGATTCATAAGTTTGATTACCGGTCCACGTTCAAAAAGTCCCGTGAAACTTATTTTTTCGAGACAAGGGACCTCTGAAGCGAACTTTGGCAATCAATCTCTTTAGCGATTTTTTTCAAGTACAATACGCTGAAAGGTTGAGAAACTCTAATTACATGTCCAAACACTGGGTTTACTCAGAGTGTTTAGCGAATTTTCAAATAAAAATAAGCTTATAAGATTGGGGTCATAGAAGGGGGAGTGGTAGTGAATTTTTGGGAGACGGGAATTACTGATTAAGAATATAAAAATATTTTGAGGTATATATATATATTATATATATATATATATATATATATATATATATATATATTAGATAGATAGATAGATAGATAGATAGATAGATAGATAGATAGATAGATATATATATATTATATATATATATATATATATATATATATATATATATATATATATTATATTATATATATATATATATATATTTGTGTGAGTGCACGAGATTTATGGGACTTAACAACTTTTAAACGCTTTCTCGGATCAAAATGAAACTTGGTACACAAATCAAATATCATTTTGATACTACCGAGTTTTGCAAAACATGAATAGTTGACACAATATTTCAACCTACACAAAAATCAACCTTGTTAATATCCCAATCCCTATTGTTTAAGATAAATGCGTTGCGTTATTAACCTACAATAATGACTTAGCAATACTTTACAAAGAATAATATAAATGTCCGATCGGGCCAGCGCCCGACGCTGTGTAGCCGCCAAGAGGCTGAGGGCCTCATGTTTTATTATTAGAATTTTACATACATATAAACTTTGATAATATAAAACAAGAGTTTATATTGTATAAACTTTGTCTTATATTTTCAAAGTTCATATGTCATGACTTATTCTGCGCTGATAGACATTTACATAGACAAAAAGAAGTAGTGCCTTTTTAACTACTTGGAGATGAGAATTTAGAGGCAAACCAAGACTTGTATTACCCAACCTCCCCGGGACTAATCCCAAATTCTTGTTCAATGATAAATAATTTGTAATTAAAATACACTTTTCCTGACCATTATTACATAATTAAATTAAAAAAAAAATCAATTTAAAAGTATTAAACAATCATTAATAAGTAAAAATTAAACCATTTAATTAATAATTTAGATTTGACGTTATCATATTTTTAAATCGCCTCTCTACAGTTGATTCCTATGTTCTGAATTATAGTTAAATTCATAATGCATCCCATCCGCTTTGTCTGTCCTCTTTTGTCTAAAGAGGATTTTATTAGACTAGTAAAAACAATTTTGATTTTAGATATAAGCGACATACCAAGAAAAATTCACTGGATACAGAGCCAGTAAAAGTAATATGCGTGTTGCACAATCATTATCTTTATCTCCTGTCTTTATACCTTCAGAAAAATTAAATTGCTCCTTCGGTGAAAAACCGATCCTTATTTCCAAGGACAAGGATAACCTTTATAGCTTTTCGAATTTCCTTCTCTCGGAATTATACTATTATGGGTGAATTGTAAAAAGGAGAGAGATGTAGAGAAATAAGGGACAAGACAAAGACAAGCAGTGCAATAAGATGCTATGTGAATGGGGTCCTTCTAGATATATAATCCACATAAAATCATATTATATTCATACTTTCTCGTTATTTTACCTTCTTATACCCAAAAAATTGTATGTGCTTCTATTCCAAAATCAATTATGTAAGCGAATTTTCTTTAGAAAATGACGCTTATGTAGTTATTTAGTTTAATAAATAAATAATGAATACTACCAAGTCTCTCCACAAACAAAACTTTATTGGCAAAGCGCTTTCAACCTAACTAGAAGCCATCATCAATGTAAAATTTTATTTACAAACAAGTTATTTTAATTATTTAAATTTTATTTATTATTATATATTATTATTATTTATTATTTCTTTTTGTTTTTTATTCTGTTGTACTTGTTTGTAGGTTTTGCACTGATGATGGCCTCTTTGTAGGTTGAAACCGCTTTGTCAATAAAGTTTTGTTTTGTGGAGAGACTTGGTAGTTTTCATTATTTGTAATGGACTCCATTCACGCTCATTCTAATCATTATGTAGTTTAATTCATGAGGATATAGGGGGTAAGGGTAAGGAGTAAGAGGGGTCGATTCAATATGTATATACATATATATATATATATATATATATATAATATATATATATATATATATATATATATATATATATATATATATATACATATTGAATCGACCCCTTTACTTTATATATATATATATATATATATATATATATATATATATATTATATATATATATATATATGTGTGTGTGTGTATATATTTTATCTTAAATTGTTCAAGTACCCAACAATGTCACTCTATTTCTAACTTATGTGTCAATTGTTTTCATTTTTCTTTACATGAAATAAGAGGGGATATTTTGCTGATCTAAGTTAAGAAGAAAAAGAAGGAGTTGGAAGTGATCACCTTCTACCACTATTGGGACCTTAACTTATTTGAAAGTAAACATTCGTCTTTATTAGAAATTGCAATGCATAATGAAACATAAGGCACGGTCTTTTTTTGGATCGAGCTTAAAATGCTCAAGGCTATAGATAAAGCAGAACCTTTTATTGATTTAGGTAGCAACGAAGTAACCTACTTACTATGTGATCTATCACCTGTCCCTACCACTGGTTGCTACTATCACCATCAATATAATCCAATCGTTTATCACGAGTATTATTAGTATATTATTTGTTTTTTAGTATAGTAGTAATATCGTTTATTCTTTGTAAAATAACAAAATGCTAATACTCTTTATTATTTCAGAAAAAAAACACTAAAGGAGTGCCTTACACTTCTCTACTCTGTATATCTCTTTGATCATTCGGATCTAAACTTTCCGTTCAAGGAGAAAATAAATCTACACTGTTTCACATCAAATGAATTTGAAACCCTTTCTGAATGGGAAGGGAAATTAGGAATTTCTCATAACATCGGGGAAATATTAGAGAGTCTCCTGAAATAGCTTTTCCTTCGATGTTTACTTCATTGTCTATAAGTTAAAAGGTCTTAAATTAAAAGTAATAAAAACTGAGCTTTGAATATTTGCGATAGCAATGCTGCGACGGATAAAGATAATCAACTTGATTGGTTATTATAATACACTTTGAGACTGGATGATTTATTTTTATTAAATAGCTATAAATACATCTTGCTATATCTATACGCTATATTTTCTTATACTATATAATATTAGAATGAAATAAAATGCCCGTTTTAGGGCCTTTCGGCCCATCAGGGTATTCACCCTGCGGGAACCACCTCAGGTGGGTTGCATCTACTACACTCTAAGAATTAATTAAAGTTAGCGAAATCTTTTTAATACAAATACTATTCATAAAATCTTAGAGTATAGCCCGGGCTACGAACCCCGGACCTCCGGTGCCGAAATCGAACGCCTTTACGATCACGGACACGGAGGCAGATTATAATATTAGAATATAAATAAAAGATAAACATCGGAGTATGGCTTTGGTTCAATATTATTGGTTTTAAAAAATTCCTTCCACCTAAAACGGGATTTTTTATACATTCCGCATCCCGTATTAAAAAAAATCGCAAAATAATCACCACCATCCCGGTGGTGATTATTTTGTCTGGTAGTTCATAGTACAGTCTAGGAGCTGTAAAACTTGAGTTCCGAGTACCTCCTGTTTTCCTGGTAGATAATTCTTCAATTTTCACTTGGTCGTCAATTTTCAATGTACTTTGTTCAATCTGCATCCTCCATCCGTACGGAAAATGTCATTCCACTAGCAATTCATTCGCGAGTGGAAATGTGTATAGTTTTTCATTAAAAGTTAAAAAGTGTCAAACATACTTTTGTAATTAGATTTTTAATTTGTTTTTAAAACTAAAAAACTTCACCAACCACTAGAGGCAGTTAGAAAAAACTGCTAACTTTTGCTAACTAATCTAGTTGAAAACAGACTCTGCAACCATTATAGTTCGATGCATAGTTTCTTACTCTCAAAGTTTACAACCAATTTAGTACATTGTATTTCCTTCCTCTCAACAACTTTAACAAATCTAATTCGTTGTAGGTTTCCAGTTTTAACGAAAACAACGAAGCGAGGTCGTTGTAGATTTCCTCTGCGAAAAACCAATAAATCTAGTTAGACATAGTCTGCCATTCCCATAAATACAATGGATCCTAGTTAGTTGTAGTGCCTCACTACATAAAACACAAGGATTGTAGTTAGTTTTAGTATGCCATCCCCCACAATATGCTGGCGAGCAGGTCTGCAAGCCGAGTGAAGTTTCTTTAACATTTTATCCCAATAGTTAAGAGTCACTTGCGGCGTAGTGGTTATGGTATGTACGCGGCCAATACACAGAATTAATGGACTTTAAACTTCCGAGTTTATTTAATCATGGGTTCAATCCCAGCACGGGCCTCTGGGATTTTTATGAGAGGGATAAAAATTCTGCGTACCACGTCCTTCAGAGGGACGTAAAGCCGGTGGCCTCCTGCCTGTGCGTTGTCAGGTACTCGTTAAAGGCCCCTTAACCTAAAGAACTTAGGTATAGGCAAAATTTTGGACCCTCATAGTAGATTGATTGCAATACTATAGTGGGTCTGCCTTGTAGTTTAAAGTACGGAGTATGGAGGTTTGGTTTAACAGCGAGGGCACGTGTTGTTCCTAGTTTTCACTAGGCTATAAGAGTCAGTGAAAATATGTATGCTTGAAAAAAGCATGAGAGGAACCATAGTAATTCACGGCTCTTCTGTCTAGACTAGATTAAGTATACCTACACTTGAAATTAAAAGAGTAGAACACTATCTTAGGGAGCTGGCAAAAGGGCCCAAATACGTGGTCTACTTGTCTGGTAGTTACTACCACTCCCCCCCCCCCATATTACTACTACTACTCCCAATCATTTCTTTTTCAATAACAAGTTGAGAAGCTAATGCTCAGGTTATTAAATATATACCGAAAACTTATAATTGGATTGATAAGCAAGAAAGCGCGCATATCAAAGAAAATTCGCCCGGCTTGCGGACCTTCAAGGCCAGAATTATTTCTAAGTTATAAGCATAAATATCGTTAATAAGACGATAAAAAAGTAGCGCCGGTACAAAAATTTCAACCTGGGAACCCAAGCTTTGAGTAGTCTTATTAACTCTGGACTGTTTTTATTGAATTCAGCACTCCACAAACCATCAAAAAAGCGACACCCTACTCGACATTCCACATGTGTTGTTTTTTGACCGTATTCTAGGTTATCAGGTAATTTACTTCAGTTTTTTCGGCTATTTGGTCATTTAAGGTAGTCGTTTCGACTTCGGACCGACTTTGTTCGGCTGAGCTCCACCCAAAACAGTGAAAACGACACCCAATGATAAAAAAATATATCTTAATGATCGTTATTTTGGTTTCCTGTTATTTTGTACTGGTTTTCGACTTTTTGGTCTCTTAGTGAGGTCTTATAGACTCCGTTACAAATTGAATCAATACAGTGCTCCAAACTACTTAGTTAAAATATTTTTCCAGCAAAATTTATAACCTTAGATTTTACAAGTTTCTTGAAAATGTTGCTGACTCAGCAAACCGGATCAATGCAATCTGATTTTCAATAGGGGATCGTGTCCTCTCCAAGGTTGATTTTTGTACCATGTTTATTTAAAAATATCGATCCGTTCAAAAGATAGGGTGTTCACTAAAATCCCCTTGAAATTCATACATACATCTATCTATCTATCTATCTATCTCTCTCTCTCTCTCTCTCTCTCTCTCTCTCCTCTCTCTCTATAATATATATATATTATATATATATATATATATATATATATATATATATATATATATATATATATATATATATATATATATATATATATATATACATATATATATATATATTATATATATATATATATATATATATATATATATATATATATATATATATATTATATATTATATTTGTGTGTGTGTTTATTGTTAAGGACCTCTGAAACGGAGTTTTGTCACACTGGTCCCTCTCTGCCATCACTCGAGCAATCTCATTAGCGATTTTTTATAAGAAAATTCACGAAAACTAAATATTTTAGTTAGTTATAGTTTTCCATTCTCAAAATACAATAATTAGAGATTATTTTCTGTTATTGTTGTGGTTTTCCACTTGCAGCATCTAATAAGAGATTATCGTGGATAAGAAAATCCAATAATTAGAAATGGTTTTTGAATTATCACTCATCCTGTCCATTTAGTTTTAAAATGGAAAATAACTTAAAATGCTTTGGTGTATAAATTCCGTTCTGACTGCCCGACCGTGTCTGTTTTAATTTCATTCAATTTATTCTGTCTGGACTGAAAACATAACTGACGGCTGTTTCCCTATTTCCTGAAAACTTGCTTTAAAGAGTGGAAAACTGTTTATCAGGGAAACCCAGATGAGTTTTATTTGAAGGTAGAAAAAAACTGGGAAATGTAGGCAATCTCCTACATTGACTTTAACACATATTGACAAATTGCTTTTATATGTTTTTTTCATTTCTGTTTTTTTTTACGTATTTAAAGAAAATAAATCGCCTATGAGGTTTTCTAGTGAGGGTATTTGCTTCAAGTTAGTAGATAAAACGCAACAAAACTGCTCCAATACTAATTCTACGGCTAAATTTTTAGTATAGAAAATATGTTATATATATAATATATATATATATATATATATATATATATATATATATATATATATATATATATATATATATATATATAATAGTAGGTATGTAGAAAAAGTATTGGGTTTGCAAAATAATTCGAAACCGGAATTATAAGTTTCAAGTGTTTCAAAGACCTCCTGAGTGGTTTTCACAAAGTTGTCTGTCTGTATGTGTGTGTATCTGTTATCATTGTAGCTCCTATTGTATTCATGCTTGTAAAAAGCCGTTTATGTTATAAATAAATGCTATAGAGTTGAAACTTCGTAGAAAAAAATAAGTCTACCGCTGTAGTTGTGATAGTCAGATTTTTTTTATGACGTCATTAACTTGCAATATTGACTCATTTGCAAATATTTTAAAAAAATCATAAAACGCGGAACAATGATGCAATTGGAATGAGATTTGACACGCTTATACCCACTTATAAGACTGACATATGTGCTAAATTTTATCGTATTATTAGCATTAGTTCATAACTTGTGTACGATTTTTATTGTTTTTGAAAAAAATCTAAAAATAATTCAATTGAGTTGAAATTTGGTACAAGTGTATACCTTTACTTAATAAATAAAAACACTATGTTTCGTTTCAATACGACAAGTATATCTATGACTTTTGTTGGATTATAAAAAGTAAGGAGGAGTGAACGTTATCAGTTATTATCGTAGCTCTCAACAAGTTGATGCTAGAGAGGAAGGTTCAAAACTCATACTTTAGATGTGTCGAGCTATACAGGAAAATATTTTTTAATAACCCGCTATAATGACTCAGTAAAAATTTGGGAAATTCATAAAGCGTAGAAAAATGTTTGGATCATTTTGATATTTGATACGCATAGTCATACATAAATTTCATCTTATTATCTGCGTTAGTTTCATTTTTATCAAATGACTTGTGTACGTTTAAAAAAAATGTAAAAATAAGAAAATTGAAAAGTTTGGAGAAATGCATACTCTTAGGAGTCTGAAATAGAGAGGATAAGCAAAGCGAATCCAATGCGGTGAGAAAAAGTTACGATGTACCCCCGCACCGGAATTTTTAAAAACCACAGCGCAGGTCATAGATTTAGAAGTAAACTTACATTCCGACGATTTTCTACTGTAGGCTCTATTTTATTCTATTCTTCTATTCTATTTTCTATAAAAGCGCAAGAAGTAATATTTAGTTGGTCACATTGCTTGTTACCAACTAGTGTCTCAGGTTCGTCGCCTGATAAAGTGAGTATAGGTTTATCTTCATTTATCCTTCTTACATAACCTTTAGCTATAACCATGCTGGGGAAGGTAAGTTGTCTCATATTTCTCTATCTCATACGACCTTAGAATAATACTATATATGAAGGAGCACAGGGCCGTAAACACAAGTGTAATTCCACTGATAACACGAAGCCGGTTGACTGGTGCAACTAAGTAATGCTGCCAACCTGACAACAAAACATTATTTTAAATATTTGTCATAAATATCTATTAATGAAGAAAGATCGTAAAGAACAAATATAAATAAAATAAAATGCCCGTTTTAGGGCCTTCCGGCCCATCAGGATATTCACCCTGCGGGAACAACCTCAGTGGGTTGCATCTACTACACTCTAAGTAAATTAAAGTTGGCGAATCTTTTTAATACAATACTATTTATAAAATCTTAGAGCATAGCCGGGCTGCGAACCCCGGACCTCCGGTGCCGAAATCGAACGCCTTTACGATCACGGCTAGGAGGCAGACACAAAGAACAAATATAATAACTTAAAATATCTGCTGAGTATTTAATAAAACTGGTCTTAGATGGCAAAAGGGTGACGGAATACAAATATACATTTAGTTGACGAGGACTACTTTTAATTATAATTTTAATAAATACGTTTAAACTACAATTTAAAAATGCTTTAAATATTGTAAGCATCGATATTTATATTAGTATTTTATGAATAATCAATCATTAATTAATAATAGAACATAATAATCAGCAACCGGAAGTATTCCAACTTTTGTTTTAGAAAATTGTTTTGAAAGTTGCACCAGTCAACCGGCTTTCGTGATATCAGTAGTGCTCCTTCTATATATAGTATTATTCTATGCATACGACGTTTACGGGGTCAGCTAAGTTCCATTATCGAGTCATCCCCTTTATTCAACATCATTGGTTTAGTACAGAAGCTCCTCTATATGGTTTAAATATTGCTTTAGAGTGAGTAAATATACAGTATGAAAAAATATAAGAAATATATTTGTATATTCAAAAAGAAAATTCGTTTATTCGTTTTGCTAGAATAAAAGTTCTGACGTGCTGGTCTATTTGTTTTTTTTAACTTGTACCAATTTCTTTTACATCAATTTTGTTACAACCTTTCGTTCTTAAAAAAGGGCCTAAAACCCAGCTATTGGTATAATGTTCAATACTCCTAAGGGGTAGAACCATGTCGGATATTCGAGTATTTGGCTTGAATTTTTACCCTAACTGGCGGACATTTATTTTCACCGGGCTATTTCAGTGGATAGATGTATCACATATATTTTTCTCAAATTTCACCTCTTTAGCTTTCCCGTACCCATTTCCCCTACGCTATCCATTACCTAACGCTTTCCTCTGTTCTTATACTTGTCGAGGTAAAAACCTAATAAATAATTTAAAGGTTCTCTCAGTTAGTTACACAAGGCACATTAGTTTTTAGTCACATTTTGCATGGTCATGATATAGTCACAATTTGCATTGGTCATGAATATTGCGTTTTTGGTCACATTTTGCATGGTCATGAATATGCGTTTTTAGTCACATTTTGCCATGTCATGATATTGCGTTTTAGTCACATTTTGCATGGTCATGAATATTGCGTTTTTAGTCACATTTTGCATGGTCATGAATATTGCGTTTTTAGTCACATTTTGCATGGTCATGAATATTGCGTTTTTAGTCACATTTTGCATGGTCATGAATATGCGTTTTTGTCACATTTTGCATGTCATGAATATGGTGTCACATAGTTTTTTGCAGTTTATAGGTTTAAGGAGGACACTGAAGAGACTTTTATGGGGCTGTTAAATTATTTTATTTCCATACAATATTTCGCTTGTAATCTCCAAGCATATTCATGTATTACATAGTTAAGATGAGTTAGGAGAAATCTAACTGCGTCATATAATTTTAAAAAATGATAGTTCTACTCTACAAAGTCATGCTCATTCTGCCATGTATTTCAGTTTCCAGAAATCAAAATGCATAGCTCAGATTTAAAAAAAGTTAAAAGACTATACACCCATACTAACAAGCAATTTGAAAAATATTAAAAAAAAAAAACAAAACCCAAAATTGGAAAAATCATACATGAGTAATTAATTGGAATAAAAAAAAAAAAAATCTGATCAATGAATATTGCGTCTTTAGTCACATTTTGCATGGTCATGAATATTGCGCGTTTTTGGTCACATTTTTTTGCGTTTTTAGTCACGCGTAGTGGTTAAGGTACGCGGCCAATACATAGAATGAATGGACTTTAAACTTCCGAGTTTATTTAGTCATGGGTTCAATCCCAGCACTCTGGAATATTTATGAGAGGGATAAAAATTCTGCTTGCCAAGACCTTCAGAAGGGACGTAAAGCCGGTGGTCTCGCGCCTGTGCGTTGTCACTCGTTAATGATCCCTTACTCTAAATGAAACTGGGTATAGGCCAAATTTAGGACCCAGATAGTAGATTCATTGCAATACTATAGTGTGTCTGCTTTGTAGTTTAACGTACGGAGTATGGAGGTTTGGTTTAACAGCGAGGGCACGTGTTGTTCCTAGCTTTCACTAGACTATAAGAGCCAGTGAAAATATGTATGATTGCTTGAAAAAAACATAAGAGAAACCATAGAAATCCACGTCTCTTCTGTCTCTAGATTAGATGAAATATGCCAACACTTGAAATTAAAAGGAGTAGAACACTATCTTAGGGAGCTGGTAAAAAGGGCTCAACAACGTGGCCTACTTGCCTGGTAGTTACCACCACTCCTCCCCCCCCCCATATTACTACTATTCCTGTATACCAACGACATAAATGAGGAAAAGGGACAATTTAATATCAACTTATTTTAGGATAAAAATCGATGTGTGTAACGAATTATTTAAAAATTCTTAGTATACTAACTTTCAATTTAAAGTTAATTCTCTATACGAAATACATAAAAGCATGCAATCTAGCATTATTTTTAAAAGTCTTATGAAACAGTTGAGTAATCATTCTTTTAAAATTTACATAAAATAACGAAATAATAAATTATTATTTAAAATTATTTTCCCTATGTATTTTTATTGTAGCGAAACTATTTTGCATACTTAAAACTTATTTTGTTTTGAAACAAGTATTAAATAAAATTCGATCCATAACAAATTGTTATTCGTTGAAGTTTTTTTACGACCAATAATTGTTGTAAATAAAGAAAATTAAGAAAATAGTCTACAACTATTTATTTTAAATTAAAAACTCTCTCTAACTACTGCTATTTAAAAAAATTAATGTTTGAAAATAAAGTTTAAACAAATTAAAGTAAAAGCTAATTTTACAGCAATTATAGTTGTAACATTGAAAACACTCAACTGTGAATTGATGTTGCTAGGAAATTAGTCCACAACTATTTATTTCGTATTGGCATACGGGCTGCAACCATTTATTTCTAATTGACATACGCTCTACAACAATTAATATTAAATTAACATATGCTCTGCAAATATTTATTTTGAATTGACAAACACTCCGAAACTATTTACTTTGCATTGACAAACACTCCACAACTGTTTATTTTAAATTGACATACCTCTGAAACTATTCATTTCAAATTGACATATACTCTGCAACTATTATTTTCAATTGACATATGCTCTGCAACTTATTTATTTAAAATTGACATACGCTCTGAACTATTTATTTCAAATTACAATGCTCTGCAACTATTTATTTCAAATTGACATATGCTCTGCAACTATTTATTTAAAATTTGACATACGCTCTGCAACTATTTCATTTTCAAATTGACATATACTCTGCAACTATTTATTTCAATTGACATATGCTCTGCAACTATTTATTTAAAATTGACATACGCTCTGCAACTATTCATTTCAAATTGACATATACTCTGCAACTATTTATTTCAAATTGATGCTCTGCAACTATTTATTAAAATCATAATTGACATATGCTCTACAACTATTTATTAAAATTGACATACGCTCTGCAACTATTTATTTCAAATTGACATATGCTCTACAACTATTTATTTAAAATTGACATACGCTCTGCAACTATTTATTTCAAATTGACATATGCTCTACAACTATTTATTTAAAATTGACATACGCTCTGCAACTATTTATTCAAATTGACATATGCCTCTACAACTATTATTTAAATTGGACATACGCTCTGCAACTATTTATTTCAAATTGACATATGCTCTACAACTATTTATTTAAAATTGACATACGCTCTGCAACTATTTATTTCAAATTGACATATGCTCTGCAACTATTTATTTAAAAATTGACATACGCTCTGCAACTATTATTTCAAATTGAAATGCTCTACAACTATTTATTTTTGACATACGTTGAACTATTATTTCAATTGATATGCTCTGACATCGCTCTGCAACTATTTATTTCAAATTGACATATGCTTCTGCAACCTATTTATTTAAAATTGACATACGCTCTGCAACTATTTATTTCAAATTGACATATGCTCTGCAACTATTTATTTAAAAATTGACATACGCTCTGCAACTATTATTTCAAATTGACATATGCTCTACAACTATTTATTTAAAATTGACATACGCTCTGCAACTATTTATGTTGAATTTACAAACACTCTGCTACATTTAATATTGAATTAATATAAGCTCTGCTAATATTTGTTTTGATTATCAATCAATCTGCAACTATTTATTTTGAATTTACAAACGCTCTGCAGCCATTTATTTCAAATTGACATACGCTCTGCAACTATTTATTTTGATTTCACATACACTCTGTGAAAAATGGGCGACGGATGTCGAGGGGGTTATTGATTATATTAATAATCAATAATATACTGCGGGTTTAGTGTTCAGCAATGTCAGAGATAGGTGTGCAGCAAACCACAGGAGTGGGTATTTGCTAAACTAAATTTTAATGTAAAACTATGTTGTCAATAAATATTACATACTAATTAAGAAAAGTATGAAATATTTTATTTATTGTGCTTATTAGGAAATTTCCAAGGTATTTTAATCTCATTACAATCAGTTAACGACAGTCTCGTCAGGGACTCATAACGATTAGTTTAAGTTAGTGTTATGAGACACAAAAAGTTTTCAGTTTGTTATTACATCCCTTCTTCATTTACGTGAATAGTTAAAAAAATAAATTTCAAATGTATTTTAAGTAATAATAAACAATGTATAATTAATAAAATACTTTTGAAAAAAATTTGGTGAAGAGTAACTCGGTAATTTTATTCTTAACTTCGGTTTCACTTCGCTCGTCCTCACTATGTTATGACCAAAGAACTTAGATAAAAGAGAGGAACATATCAGACCTTCTCAATATGAAATGGTCTGTTAAAATACGTAAAAATTGCTTAGAATTAAAATTGTTCAGCAAAAAATAGTTCAAACTAGAAATGCCTTTATTATTCTGCAACCGATTTGCACGAAATATAATTTTCACAAAAGAAAATACGATATCGTAATAGAAGAAAAGTCAGAACCGAGAATGTATTGAAGAAGCTTATAAGGACTAAAGAAATTATTAGGAGGTATCTTTTTAGTGCGGAATTCTTTTCATACCAAGCACAGGGTTCGTTCAAGTATCTTATTTCTTTTGTAAAACACTCTGAAAATACTTTATAACAACGACAAAACTTTCGTATTGTTTGAAACAAGAAAGAAAATAACAAAGAGTAAAAAATATGTTAGGCGTGGTTACAAGAGAGAGAAAGGATATAGAATAATAACAGTGATATTGTAGATATTTTTCCGCTTTTATCAATTTAAGTTTTGTTTGTCAACATGCACTGAAAAATATATAAATACATTCAAACAATAAAAATTGAATTTTTTTCTTTGTTGGTCCTACCCATAGGTAGTCCAAAACGCCTAGTATTAATTTTCTACAGCCTCCTTTATTTTCAAAAATCACTTTTTAGTTTCCAAGACACGCAAATTTTGAGTTTTTTTGCCAATTTTTGAGGCTTAATATTTCGGCTTTGGCTTAACCTAGCTTGATGAAACAGGTTTCGTTTGAAAGTGTTTTCTTTGGACTTTATATAAGAACCATATTTTTTGTTCTACTGCTGCTAATCTACTCGTGAGTTTGCATAAAAAATTTGACCACAAAGACTGAAAATACACTTTTTCATTATTTTTTTAACAAGAAAGGTAATATTGAAAAGATTGAAATGATTTTTTGGTTACTAAGGTGACCATAAGGAACAAGAAAAAATATTTTAATGTTCCAAATTTTACCTTTTAGAATCAATAAATTATTGAAAGTTTTTCTAGGCGATTTATCGTCCAATGGGACTGGGGCGATTTTTTTCAAAATGGGCTTGAAATGACCTCTATACATTGCAGTTTTACGCCCAATAGGTGTCTTGGGAACTTAAAAGTGATTTTTTAAAATGAAGGAGGCTGTAGAAAAAAATAATACTATGCGTTTTAGACTACCTATGGGTAGGAACAACACAGAAAAAGAAATATCAATTTTTTTTCGAGCTTCATCTCTGGATCACTTGAAATAGATTGACCTGCCTGGCTCCCCTTTATTTAACTTTAATAAAGAACCAGGCGCCTAAATTCGACTTAACTAAAGTTATTGGAGGGTGTTGGTGAAGACAGAGATGGCTTAGACCTCTCTATTCTTGTTCAAATGTTCTGGAGGACACTTGGATGTAGTAGTTTCCCACCAATAATACCAACTGAGTATATATATATATATATATATATATATTATATATATATATATATATATATCTATATATATATATCTGTATAAATATGGAATTTATACTATATTAGTATTTTTTTGCTAATTCTTAACCTTATCGTTTTTCCTGTGCATCTTACTAGAGCTTAGAATATTGAATGAATACTACTAAGTGTCATACAACAAAGTGACCCCTTATGGGGAGAATAACAACAAAATTAGAACAAAATAACAATGTAGAATCCATCACAAATTGCTTATGCTTGAAACGAACAGCGCATGCTTACAATCATTGCATTAACTGCGCAGGTCCTAAATTTAGAGGCAAACTTACCCTCTGATGTTAAGTAATATATTTTTATACTGTTTTATCCATAGAGATATATACTAAAGGGAGCATAGCCTATTGAAATGCCTGAATTTTCAGGCATTTTAATATTTAAATATTTAACAGGTTTCCAGGTCATATTAATATTAATATTAATTGCGTTTTCAAGTCATAGCGTTGCGACATTGGCTTGAAGAGAGGGATAGGCGGCCTAACTGCAAAAATCAGTGCGTCCTAGGCCTTTGAAGGACTATATATAACTCGGCACTCAATTTAGCATGGTAGGTTCTTTGGATTTACGCTCTACACAACGTTTTAGCATTTGATTTTAGGATTGTTCTTCGTTATAGGTTTTATTTAATTTATTTCACCATGTTTTAACCTTCCATTTATTTCTTATTTTATTTATTTATTTATTTTATTTATATTTCTATGTATTTTAATTATTTCAGTTATATTATGTCTTTACTTTTGTTCTTTATTTTATTCTGCCTTTTTACGATTTTATTTATTAGTCATTTATTGTTTTCTAGTTTTTAAAATTGTGTTATTTCACTGTTTGTCTAGACTGAGGATGACCAGAAGTGGTCGAAAGTCGGCTCTTGTTTTATAATTAACAGTTATTGTGAAGATACTTGTTAGTTTATGTATATTCTACTTCACATTGCAGCAATCTATAATTATATAAAATATATAGAATAAGAATGATAGTCCTGGTATTTATTATTTCGGACAACAAAAGGTTAGTTTTGTAATCAGTTAACAGGAGCGCTAGTATATTATAATTTAGTAGTTTCAACATGCCACGAGAATGCACCACTCTTGACTTGTTTTTAGCTAACTAATTTTGAGTCTAAATTGCTAGATCCAACTTTTAGCTCCATGTAATAATGACTAATTTAAAATAGATACTCGTGTCGTTAAAATGGTAATAAAGATCTTGTTGATTTTATAGTATTAACTTCGAAAACTGGAAAGAATGTAATGGGTCAGGAGAGTTACTTTCAGAGATACCGCTAGATGCCAGCACCAGCTTCACTTCCACCTCCTGTCTTACGCTCTCGTATACCTTCCGACATTCTATATCTATTATATTCTTTGCAAAGGAAGGTAATTTTTCTCCTATTTCTCTACCTCATACAACGTCCATAAGGTCAGAAAATATCCTTAATGAAACTTTTTACGTATCAGTAGAATCATACAACATCCAAACCTCTCGGAATATGAAAATTTTGGTTACAAGAAACCCAGAAAAACACAAACACGCGAGCTACCAATATATGTTTCATATAAAAAGTAATTTTTTTCGCCACCAGACAGCGTCAGTCTTACATGTTGACTGTCCTTCCCTAGTCCGACACCTCTGATTACATCTGATTTTCTGATGCATGATTTTTTCCTAAAAGAGAAGCCACATCTAGAAATTAAGGAAAGACTACAAAACTTCATCATGAAACAAATTTTACCATCTAAATATTCACAATGTATCGATTGTATCAGCTTAGAGCCTCGGGGGCTAAATTAGTGTTTAAAATATTAAAAGAAAGAATAATTAAAATTCACTAAGTTTCTCTCAGCGATAATTTATTTTGCTCAACAGAGTTTCCTAATAACAAATTCCAATAGGCATTTTCCGAAAAAATTATAATTTTTCCGTTTTTTAATTAAAAAAACACCGGAAAGCTATTAGAGAATTTCGATATTTCCTTTTTTCTAAACGAAATTTGCAAATACTTTTTCTAGTTATTTATTCAAATCTCGTTTGCCTGTTACTGAAAATTAATTTAAAAAAGTACTTAACAAAAAAAAAAAAAAGCAGAATAAAGTTACTGATAATATAGAGGAATAAATAAAATAAACAATTTGATAATATTTTATTCAAATGAATATTAAAAAAATCATTTATGTGTAATAAACATGTGTATTATTTTAAAATCATACATTACAACTAATTATTATTATTGTATTAAAAATATGTTCAGCAAAAAAATTCAATGGCTTACCTATTGTGGTAAGCCATTGAAACACATGTTTGAGTTTTAAATTTATAAAAATGTTTCTCTACATTATTATATTTACATTAGATCAAAACAAAAAAAAATATTTTTCAAGGGGGTTTGTAGTTAACAGCTTAAAATTTTATAAGTAAATTACGATTTTATTGCTAAGGGATTAAACATTTTCTTTACATCCAACAGAAGTAAATTTTTTCTTTACAGTCGCCATTCTAATTGGTAAGTAAAGTAAATAAAGTATTTTTTTTTACTTTATTTAAAGAATTAAACTACTTTGTTAGTTTTAGTTAGCTTGGATTTGTAATTTTAATTTTAATTTAGATGGCACTTGCATGTAGTCCACAGAGGATGATCTGTTACGACTGAGAGCGCCTCGGTGAAATTAAATGTTTATTGTAAAGAGACTGTGTTTTTCCTATTATCGACAATACTTTTTCGGTATACTTGCGCTATAAACGAAGAAAAGAAAAATAGTAAAGTGTTAATATTAAAAAAAAAATAATAATATATTTATTTGTCATAGACATACAGTCTTTACAAAGCCCCCCTTTGTAAAGACTGTATGTAAGGACTGTAAGGACTCCCCCAGTCCTTGCAGGACAATTACATGTTTCAGTTAAGTATAAAAGAAAACACATAAATTAATTCTTAAGCAATAAATTAAATAGTAAACAACTATTTATTAACTATTATTTGACTTATTATTAAAAAAACAAAAGTTTGTCTGTTTTTAACAAAAGTAAAATAATCTTAAGGAAAAAAATAGTAGAGTGTCAATATTATTCATCTGTGATTCATGTCTTTTTGGTGATCACTACTATAGTTATATAAATGAGGAAAGAAAAATAGTAGTGTGAATATTATTTTATTCCTGTTTTATAACTTTTTGATGAGTCACTACTATAGTTATATAAATGAGGAAAAGAAAAATAGTAGAGTGTCAATATTATTCATCTGTGATTCATGTCTTTTTGGTGAGTCACTACTATAGTTATATAAATGAGGAAAAGAAAAATAGTAGTGTGAATATTATTTATTCCTGTTTTATAACTTTTTGATGAGTCACTACTATAGTTATATAAATGAGGAAAAGAAAAATAGTAGAGTGTCAATATTATTCATCTGTGATTCATGTCTTTTTGGTGAGTCACTACTATAGTTATATAAATGAGGAAAAGAAAAATAGTAGTGTGAATATTATTTATTCCTGTTTTATAACTTTTTGATGAGTCACTACTATAGTTATATAAATGAGGAAAAGAAAAATAGTAGAGTGTCAATATTATTCATCTGTGATTCATGTCTTTTTGGTGAGTCACTACTATAGTTATATAAATGAGGAAAAGAAAAATAGTAGTGTGAATATTATTTATTCCTGTTTTATAACTTTTTGATGAGTCACTATAGTTATATAAATGAGGAAAAGAAAAATAGTAGAGTGTCAATATTATTCATTCCTGTTTTATAACTTCTTAATGAGTCACTACTATAGTTATATAAATGAGGAAAAGAAAAATAGTAGAGTACCAATCTTATTCATCTGTGTTTTATGACTGTTTGATGAGTCACTAATATAGTTAATGGCGTCATAGAATAATCATTTCCGGATACTCCTAATTATCTATAGCCTAAGATAATATTATTCCGTACTCGCTGCGCTCGACCTCAGAATAGGATAGTCATTCAAAGTGTAAGGCGTAATATCTTCGTTATAATTTTGTCAAGTTTTAAGACCATAAGCAATATTTTTTTCGTAACATTTACTTAAAAGTAAGGATAAATAAATAGATGTCGAAGAAATAAATCAAATGTCACGTTAAAAAAATATTTATGATTAATATTATTTTATAACCGAACTGTGTTATAGTTTGTCTATAAAATTTAAAACCATAAAATATTAATTAAAAAACTTTATTAAGTTTCTGCTCTATATTTTATTTACTTTCAATATTGAAAAAATAGATTAATAGACTCAGATGATATATTGGTATAAAGTCATGCATGACAAACATGTTGATTGACTTTTTATATTTATGTAGAAAAATAGTGTATTTGTCTAGTTTTAATTAGTTCTATATAAATTAACATTTTAAATTAAATAGAAATACATTTTTTTTTAATTTCTTTCTTTCGCGAACATTAATTAAAAATGAAGGAAATGTAAGCTGAGGGACATAAACCTCTCTGAAGGGCGGATCCTCATATATATAATTTATATATAATAATATATATATATATATATATATATAATATATATATATATATATATATATATATATATAAATATATATTACTTAGCGGTATTATAGGAGACGATAGATCACCTAGCAAATTGGTTACGTCGATGGGTTTTATTTGCTAGAAGATTTTATTGTATTATCATATACCACATGACGTAGTCCAGGTATTTTGTGCCATATCCCCTGAATAGTTCTTTGTGTTTAAATAAGTACAAAGTATTCTGTTTATTCTTATTTATACTTCTTAGAGTATAAATAAGTACAGAGTATTCTGTTTATTCTTATTTATACTTCTTAGAGTATAAATAAGAACAGTGTGTTTCCCATCATACGACTATTATAAATTGCTCATGTTTAACTGTAACGTGTTAAAAATTATCAAATTTGTTTTAAAAGAATGTAAGATTGATTTAAAGAAAAAGAATCTTGAAAAAGAGACTGGAAATATAACTGATTTAGGTTTTCTTTGAGGGCTGGAAATGCTGGTTTAGTCTGCTACTAGGCTCGAGCCTAACTTTTTACTTTTTCAACAGTTACCTCTCCTTTCTAAGTACATTAAGTCTTCGACAACTCAGAGGCTTAGACGTAAAATCACATCTTATATCTTTGTCTTTTATGTTTAAACTTATTCTATTCTTTTAAAAGATCTAAAAAAGTATAGTTATTTATAGTTGAGTACACTGAGAAAAATGAAGACTTTTTTTGTTTAACTAAATGTAGTTAGGAGGCACTTCATTGGGTTTAATTGGAAATTCATTGCAGTTATCTATTGGCTAGGCAATCCAGCAACAGGCTCGTAGATGTCGCAACTAAGTGATTTTAGTTCAGTGCGATTTAGCTGTAATAAATATGATTTATTTAGGTACAAAGACTGAATAGTGAGTTTTCATAAATGACGGTAGCTGCCGTTACTATACACGTTTAGTTATTATTATTATTTTTTTCTTTAACTACATTTTAGTAAAGGCAAAGAACCAATTAGTGAAGTCCTATATATTGTTTAAGAGTATTAACTGAACAATGTAGTTAAGTCCGAATACTTCATTTTAATCAAGTATCTGGTTAAGTTAAATGGCAAAATTTATTTAAGTATAGATGTTAATACGGCTCATACCGTTATTTTAACTATATAAAAAATAAGTACTAGATTCCTCAACTAAATTAAAAATTAATTTATTAATTACTGAAAGGAATATAATCAACATTAATTTTGCCGGTTTCAATTGTTACTTGACCTAAAAATGGACAACGTTCATTAGCGTAATTTTTTAAATTTAAAATTCGCTAAAAACATTACATACAGCGTTTGGATATTGAATAGAAGACGCAAAATGTATTCTATTCATCTCTAGAATCCAAAAAGTCTATTTAAAATATACCTTCCAATTTACTTTTTCACATTTTCCTCAAAACAGGTGTTGAATGAGACACACAAAGTTAACTACACCATCAAAACGAAGTTCTCTTTACACAAGAAAAGTACCCCAGGTTTCATTAAATCATGTCAAACGGTTCAAATTTTAAGAGGGGAGAGACTTTTAGATCACCCTGTACACGCTCGCTCCCCCCCTCCCCCCTGGCCGTCCATTTTTTTAATGTACCTCCTTCAGATCTCTCGGTTGGATACGCCACTGATTAAAGGTGGTTCACTAGCTGCGTGGTCAAGTAGTTTTTTTTAAATTTCATAGGTGTACGAATTTTCAAAACCAACTTATATAATAGTCATGTGGAAAAACTGTTGAGAATGGGGCCAAAGTTAATTTAAAATATTTATTGGAAAATAAATTAAATACAAATTGATTATTTAAACTGGCTTTTGGCAATATAGAGACATACATGTTACACAAAACTTGTGTAACATACAAATTTGTTGGAAATATGAGCCTGCGAGGCCATGGTACGACACATTACTTGCAGGAAATGCGCCTATATGTTGGAATCGACAAGAAATTTGTCGTTTTAAATGTATTATTTTGTTTCTTAACTAAATTCCAGTTAAAGTCAAGAAAAATTGTAAAGGCAGGTAGTGTCTACTAGAAATTCTAGAATCATACGTAGTTCTGGTAGACTTAAAACAATTTAGAAGGATGTAACAGAACATTTAATTGAAAAGACAAGTGTTTAGTGGAATCTAATGGTAGGCTTGGTTAGAGGTAATATCTGACTCCCCACCCCAGCATGGGAATAGACGAGACGCGTACCCCCAGAACCATTCCGGTTTCTAGCTGGGTCGTGTGCATATTGTCTTCATGAACTCCTATATTCAATATTGCAATTTATGTGTTTTAATTTTAATTGTAACATTTTTTGTGCGTTTTCGTTGATTGAGCTGTGAAGTGCTTTTTTATGTGAACAAAGATAATAATTGTAATAGGAAAGATAATAATTGTAAATATGGCATATTATTAAAATTATTGTTATAAAATATCATATTTATTAACTTATTTAATTTAATTAAGTCAATAAATATGAATGTTATGATATACAGGGTGGTCCAAAAGTCTCCCCCTCCCCTCCTTAAATTTTGAACCGTTTGACATAATTTAATGAAACCTGGGGTACTTTTCTTTAGGAAAGGGAACTTCGTTTTGTACAGGTTTTGGGGAAAATGTAAAAAAGTAAATTGGAAGTGTTTTATTGCACATTTTGGATTCTAGAGATGAATACAAGACATTTAGCCTACACCTGAAGTTAACTACACCATCAAAACGAAGTTCCCTTTACACAAGCAATGTATAATTGGTTTTATTCGATTATGTCAAACGATTCATTCGCTGCATTCTTTAAAGGTAATTGTACTTGTTTATATATTTTATATTTTTTTTTAATGATGATCTTTTGATAATTGCATAATTTTCCGTATGATATATTTGTGTAATGTACTTTTTCAATTTTTAATAAAAATTTGATGAAATAACAGTTTTGTTTTTTATATAAGTTACAAAACACCTCCACGGACTTGGAATATTGTATGTTTTATTTACTATTTTCCTAACACCTGCACTATTTCATTTCACTAGTGTCAGATGTGCACTTAGTTTGTGGCTAAGTGTTTATGATTATTAATTAAGGTTTATATTTAACAAAGAATATGCGTACATTTGTTCCATGTATAGATATTTGTGATATTTGTTTCAATTATTTAAATGTAGCAAATGTACCTATTCTTTATTAAATATAAACATTAATCAATAGTCAACGATAAGCCACTAAACTAAAAAAACCTGACACTACTAAAATGAAGGGTCTACTGGCAAATTAGTAAAGGCAACTACAATGTATAGTAGATACTCTAGGAGATCTCTACTATAGTGTAGTAGAATCTTCCAAAAAGTATACCAGATCCTACTGCAATAGAAGTAGTAGTAACCAGAAAGTATAGTAAACATACCAGAAAGTATAGTAGCACTTACCAGAAATTAATGGTAGTAGCAAAAAATTACAGTATAAACTACCAGAAGGTTAATGGGGCAACTAGAAGTTATAGTAGTTTATTTACTATTACGTTAGGACCAACTAAATATATAATTTGCACTTAACCAGAAAAGTCCATATTGGAGTAAAATTTCACTGGGTCTAACTAAACAGAGAGTTGGGGGTAACTGAAAAATCAGTTACATCAGTAATAACCACCAACTATTTATAGTTAAGATCACTAGAATTTCCAATAAATGCATAGTCGTAACTACTAAACCCCTCAACTGAACAGTTTAGACAAATCCTATAAACTCTCCTAACTATTTTCATTTAGCAGATCCAGCAAACGTTTAGATGTCCTTGGTTTTTCTAGAAATTCAGGTTAAACCCAATGTTTTTTCATTGTGAGACGCCAGAAAATTTTCTCAGTGTATTGTTTAATGTATTTGCTGTCGTGGGGGTAATGGTATTGGACATTGGTATTTGATTTTCCAAGGTTAGTAATCAATTTTCCATAGAAAAAAATGGGGTAGGGGTCATAACGGAAGTCAGGCTCGGGAGTGCGGCCCAAGTCCGATTTAGACGAAATAAAACGTTTTGCGAAACATTAATTTGATGAGTGTGTGTGTTCGAAACACCCAAAAATACATCTTTCGAAGAGAAATATGTTTTAACATATTAGGTACAAAAATCATACTTCCCTAAGTTAATCCCCTGACCCCCCTAATCCCCTTATTACTAACCCCTTCGAAAATTTGGATTGGAAAAATCAACCCGGATTGCCGAGTCAGCAAAAGTTTTAAAAATTGGTAAATTTCAAGGTTAAAAAGTTTCCCTGGTAAAAATTGTTTGATTAATTTTTTGGGTGCTAAATCGATTAAAACTGGTTTGAAATCGATACCGCTACTCTGAGTTACCAAAAAGTCGAAAAACCCGCGGTAAATGAAAGGATACCAAAATAACGGTCGGTAAAAAATAATTTTCGAGTTGGGTGTCATTTTCACTGTTTTTAGGGCGCAGAATCGAGCGAACCCACCTCTTAGTTAACGGAGTTATATTACTGAAAATTCAAAAATAAGCTAAGAGAACAACAAATGCGAAGTAGGGCGCCGTTATCGATATTTTGGGGGCTCTGAGGAGTCTGTTATCATGGACGCTCCCAGTGTATTTATGCAAGACAGTTGAAACATTGTACAATAATCAGTCTATAGATGTAGTTGTGTTATTCAGAAAATAAATGACGTCATTAACCCGCAATAACGACAGCAAAATTTTCGAAATATCATAAAATGTTGCGATGAATTTAAGAATCGCCTATGGTTAGGCTGTAATGTCACTTTTCTCTGTATTGAGATATTATTAAAACAGAGGCCCTGAGGTTCAAATTTTAAAACATCGAAAAAACCTGAACACTTTTAATTATTAATATTATAAATATACAGTAAAATGTTAAATTAACTTATACATTAGAACGTTTGTGACTTCTTTTTAAATTCTTTATTTAAACAGAATAAGAATTCAATACAAAACATATTAATAAGAAATTTAGACCATCACTTTAGATTAATAAATGATCTGTGTTGTGCAGGTTGTAAATAAATTAAATCAAATTATTTAAATTAAATTAAATTAATTTAAAATAAAACACAATGGGCAGAAAGCGGACAGCAAATTAATAAATTATAACCTTAATACACTTATGCAGAAGGTTACATAAAGTTACAAATTGACCCTGAGAGCCCAAAAAACAGTAAATTTAATTCTTAGACGTTGAATTATATGATATCTATTTTGTTCAATCACAACTAAAAATTTGATTAATATGTAATGGTTTACGACAAATTACAAACTAATATATGGATTGGTGAGTTGATCGAGAAACCCGCAAAATAGAGGACAACTGTCCTGGGACTCGCGCCAAAACCCTGCCTATAAAAACGTTTGTTTAGAATTTACAAGTTTTCGCTTTGTTGCTGGAAATACTTTAATATTGAACTGGGAAACAGCTTTTGAGAGTACAAGGTTGGAGAATGAAATTTGGCTTGAAATCAATTACAGATCATACGTTAAGTGTTTATGTTGGAGCTATGTATGTATGTATGAATAGGCCATTAATGTAGCCTACCGGACTACGTAACTATCGGACTCTTCTAGAGCGGAGATTTTTTGAAAAATCTCTGAAAATATCGGGTTTATGGGGTATTTCGGGAGTTTTCTTCATCACGTCCGATCCGCTACGCTCATCCTCCCTACTTCGGGCTCATATCGCGAGTCCTAAGAATACATACAAGTCGTTAAATTTATACCGCATAACATCTTCTTACTCGCTCCGCTCGTCTTAAGATAGTAGATACGTCCGTTTTATTCCTCGCAGTCACCCATCCTGACACTAAACACGTTCAATGCTCCCCTTAACTTATATGATACAATACTTTTCTTACATACCTACAGTATAAAGTAAAAGGCTTTGCAAGTGTATGTTTCTACATAAATAAAGCCCCTACCCTGTATGTAAATCCCCTTTGAGAGTAGCTTAGCTAACTTATAAATATGCGTAAATGTAAAACAAAATAGGCTCTTTTCATTCGCAAAATTTAATTTTAGGTACATTAAAAAGGGCTCACTAGATTGCTGTGAATTTCGTAAAAGAGGCTCACTTAGCTCCAACAATTGGTAAACTATAATTTTAGGTACATAACAAAGCGTTCACTTCGCTCGCTAGACAGTTATAAATATATACGCGGATGTCGGAGAAGAGGCTTACATCGCTCACAAGATTGCTAAAGTATATTATAAGATACGTTAAATTTCAATAAGACGCTTGCTTCGCTCGCTATGTTGATAAAACACTTATTTAATATGTTTTATGGAACTCGCTTTGCTCGCTAAAGGACGTAATGAATTAAAACTTTTTCTGAGCACAATAAAGAAAATAAAACATAATTTTTGTTAACACATTAACATTTTGTTTTGCACATCCTTATGGTGCTGAATGGATGTGGTTTGCTGGACTCCTATTTCTGACTTTTGTCAAAGGGTGCTGAAAACTAAACCCGCAGAACGTTATTGATGAGCGTACTTTGACCCCCTCCCCCCGGAAAAAATCCTGCGGACGCCCAAGTTGATGATAAAATTAACCTAGGATCTGGGGCGTAACTACAACATTGGGGCCTCGAGCTGGAATTGTAATCCAGGATAGAAATCAAACCCTGAACGAGGGTTCGCTCTTACTGACTGAGCTATCCCGTAGATGAGGTCAGCACTGCACTAATATAAATATCAATTCGATTTTCCAACATTCACAATAGACATATTCCACTATTCGAGAGAAATTTTCGATTAGAAAAACTTGTAAAATCGTGATATGCGTTCGAGTCTGGGATAGCTCAGTTGGTTAGAGCGTACCCGCGTTCAGAATTTGATTTCTATCCTGGGTTCGAATCTCAGCTCGACGCTTGCATTTTAATCGTACATTTTAAATTCAACTCTTATCACTGCAGTCATGCGAGATTGTGTGGCGTGAGATAAAGTATTTACATTATGGCGAAGGTGAATTTTATAAGTTTTTTCTGATAGAAAATTCCTCTCTAATAGCTTAGAATGTCTATTGAGAGTGTTGGATGATCAGTTTGATACTGGCATCAGTGAAATTAAGATTTTGCTTGACAACATGTCACGTGGGATAAAAGATGTCTTCAAATCAGACATTCCGGAAAGGAAACAAGAATCGAAAACTTCATTTTTAGCTAACCAAAAAGACAATACACTCATACAAAAACAAAAAAGACTTAATATAACCTTATGGCGCTATCTGTTGGTTAATGCAGCAAGTCTAAGCATGCAATATCTTTAGTATGTAAGCTCTGTCAAAAAAAAAAAATATATGTATATGTATGTATGTGTATGCATGTGTGTGTGTGTGTATGTATATGTATGTATATTTATATATATATATATATATATAAAAATAAAATAAAATGCCCGTTTTAAGGCCTTTCGGCCTATCAGGGTATTAACCCTGCGGGAACCACCTCAGGTGGATTGCATCTACTACACTCTAAGAATTAATTAAAGTTGGCGAAATATATTTAATACAAATACTATTCATAAAATCTTAGAGCATAGCCCGGGCTGCGAACCCCGGACCTCCGGTGCCGAAATCGAACGCCTTTACAATCACGGCCACGGAGGCAGACTATGTATGTATATACATAGTCTATGTATATATATATATATATATATTATATATATTATATATATTATATATATATATACATATATATATATATATATATATATATATATATATATATATTTAAAAATAATGCTTTTTATCTTTATTATTTTGAGTTCTACTCTGAACCTTAAATATATTTAGTAGTATGTAAGTGAGGGTGTGTATATGTATGTGTGAATGTGTATGTATGAATGTGTGTATATACTAAGTTAAAAATTATAGTTGAGGTGTATTGAAGTTGCAATACAACTCAACCCTACTATAATTACCTGATCTCCCCCTTCGATAAGGTAACCTTAGAAGGGTAATTGTGATTAAAAAAAAGAAAAGAAAAAAATAAATAAAATAATAATATATGTATATAATTTAATATGTATTGTATGTATATACATATTATATAACATACATATTATTATTATAACATATTTTATTATTATATATTATTATTATAATATATTTAACATATATTATAACATATTATTAATAACATACATATTATGTATGTTTGTTCAATTATTTAATTTTTGTAAAAATTGTTTGTTATATAAATCACGTTTTCATTCATTCATTCACTTCATTTTTAACTCGACTTGAGTTTAATCAACTCATTTATTATAAATTGATCAATTAAAATAAATAAAGTGTTGAAATTACCAAAGGCACCTTCTGATAAATGTCCTACTCTACACTTATACTGTTATACCGAGATATAACAGTATAAAAGATTCTGTCTTCAAGTTGTATAGCTATAAAAAGAATAAGGTTATAAAGCGAGGACATAACCAGCTCTGTGTTTAATATAACCTCCTCACACACTAAAATTCTATGATTACGATCTAAGTGCTATTAAAACTTGAGGGGAAAAACCTCTTCTAAGACGTTTAATTACTTTTTATTACCTTTGAAGAAAACCTTTAAAAAAGTTCATGAGCTGTTTATAGGTGGAGTTTATTAGTTTTAGCAAGAATCTTCAGTTGGAACTTTTTCTTACCTGCATCACTTTTGTTATTTCATATGGAAAACATGATTTTTACATTATCGTAAAGTTGTTATCAAGGCACAGTGTTTCTAATTAAATATTTTGTTTGATTAAATTTTAATTAACACCCAAACTCACGGTACTAACCACATCGTCTTAAAATATCTAAATATATATATATATATATTATATATATATATATATATATATATATATATATATATATATATATATATATATATACGAGGTCTGTCCCATAAATACGTATAAAATAATTGTTTAGATCTAAGCAGGAATTGGAGAGACGAGACAGTGAGCTTCCCCCACCACTAACAACCCAAGCAAGCCTAAGCTAGATGGACAGCGCCTCATGAGTCATCAGTCAAACATGGTTTTTACATTATCGTAAAGTTGGTATCAAGGCACAGTGTTTCTAATTAAATATTTTGTTTGATTAAAATTTTAATTTTTAATTAACACCCAAACTCACGGTACTAACCACATCGTCTTAAAATATCTAATATATATATATATATATATTATATATATATATTATATAATATATATATTATATATATATATATATGAGGTCTGTCCCATAAATACGTATAAAATAATTGTTTAGCTCTAAGCAGGAATTGGAGAGACGAGACAGAGAGCTTTGCCCCACCACTAACAACCCAAGCAAGCCTAAGCTAGATGGACAGCGCCTCATGAGTCATCAGTCAGTATCTACAGTCAGTTGGTCCGACCCCTTTCTTAATAACTCGTCGGCATGGAAATCTCTCTTACCGATCAGCAGCGTATCAATATCAAATTTCTTGCTAAACTCGGCAAGAATGGTCGAGAAATTCATGTGATAGTGTACGGAGAAGATGCCTTGAAGGAACCAAAGGTCCACAAGTGGTTAAAGCTGTTTAGAGAAGGACAAGAAGACTTCAAGGATGACCCTCACCCCGGACGCCTAAAAAATATAAACGCCTAAATATCCCTAGAATGGCGTATGAACTAAATTTGTGTAAAATAAAAGTTACCTACAAGCACGGGTTGCTCGAAGCCGCCCGGCATTAGCTCGCGAAAAACTTTGGATCCTTCATCACAACACTCCATCGCACACGTCATTGGTTGTAGGCGAATTTTTGGCGCGCAACTCAATCACATTCACTGACCAGCCACCATATTCTTCCGATTTGCCACCGTGTGACTTTTTTTGTTTTCTAAATGTAAAATGTTGCTTCGGAGGCGCCAATTGGGGGGACGTGGATGACATAAAAAGAGCGCCGACGAGGCAGCTGAAGGGCCTTAAAGTAGAGACTTTGAAGGATGTCTTCAACCATGGAAACGGCGTTGGACCAAGTGTGTTTTATCAGGGGGGGAGTACTTCGAGGGGGAAAAAATGTTATTTGATGGTTAATTGTAAAATAAAATGTTTATGATTTTTTATACGTATTTATGGGACAGACCTCGTATATATATATATATGTATATAAACACTCTGATCTCATGGACATGCAACTTTCTCTTAAAAAGTTTTATCAACTACTTCGGACTTTAAATCTTTTTAATTTTTTTTTAATTTCTTCTCACTAAAGAGCATATAAAAAAATGTTTTTTAGGATTTCATTGGTCCAATAGCATTTTGTAACTCTGTAGGGGTAAGAAAATATGCAGTGGGGTCACCATATATATATTGATCACCATATATACCTTTGATTACACTTAAAATATACACAAACAAAAATAATATAAATTTAAAAGCAGTTAAAAGATTTTTAACGCAAATGCTTGTGCATTTTAAAGTTATTCCATAACAGAATCCTAGGATAACCTTTAAAGAAAATTGAAAGCTGTTTTTTAATACAGCTATCCAAAATTGCTTAAATAATTTTAATCATATCTAATGTTTAAAAACTAACTAATTTAAGCTTGACTTTTTGTAACCTTCATACATTATTGAAAAGGTAATAGGAAGGTTATTTACCCAAAAACCTGAAGTAAGCCGGCAATAGAATACTCAAAGAGCTGATTTTCCCGACGATAAAACGGAATTTTAAAGAAGGTGGCCACTTTTTTGGAGTTGCTTTGGAGAAATCTTTGTTTGAATTTAAAGGTTTTTTTGTTGGATTTCTTGCTTTTAAACTTGTTTTTGCTCTTAAGATGCTAGTTTTTTCCCTTTATTGGGTTGGAGCTGAATTAATCGCCTCAAGAGAACAGTTTACTGAAATATTAAAGGGTTGTTGTGAGAGCAACTTGCTCAAAGCGCTAAATATTACATGTTACCTCTATTTTTCCCAATTACAAACAAAAAGCGTGTAATGCATTGAAAAGTATATTGTATTTTTTTAACTTTACAAAAATTAATAATACCTTAAATTTAGCAAACAATTTTTTGAATTCCTGACTTGTACAGGGTCATTGTGAAATTTTTGGACGGGTATTGCTCTGGGTGTTGACAAAATAAACTTTATGCTTGTTTATGGTTATTTTATTATCAATAAAAGAACCAGAACGCTACAAAGAAGTTGTGTACGCAACCTCCCTCCATTGTATAAAGAGAAGAAAGAATATATATTTTGGGGGCGTTTTGGTAAATCGTGCCCAACCAAGGCGGGGAATTTGGGCATTGTTGGTGCATTTCCCGTATAGGAGTACTCACTCTTGTTGAAACATTTGGTCCAAACAAACCTTTTTACTTTTTTACAAACCTTTTTCGTCATTTATACCGTAAGTGTATAGGAAAAGTATTGTGTTTGCAAATAAATCCGAAACCGGGATAAATCCGAAATTGTCCGTTTCAGGCGTTTTTAAAACTTCCTGAGTGGTTTTCGCAAAGTTGTCTATGTGTGTGTGTCTGTTATCATAGTAGCGCCTAGTGTATTTATGCAAGAGTTGACATTTTTTTCAAAAATCAAACTACAGCTGTAGTTGTTTTATTCGGAAGATAATTTTTTTATGACGTCTTTAACCTACAATAATGACTATGAAAAATCGTAAAGATTAAGAACAGTTGCGTGCCAAATCTCAAAAAAGATTGAAATTTAGCACGCATGTGACTATGTATAAGACTAACATGTGCTAAGTTTCATTCCATTATCAGCATTAGTTCAATTTTCATTTAATGACTTGTGTACGTTTTTAAAAAAAATGTAAAAATTGGGAAATGGTTCGATTAAGCTGCAATTTGACACAAGTGTATATTATTACCTAGTAAATAAGTGCACCAGGTTCCGTTTCAATACGACAAGTATACCACATGATTTTCGTTGGATCATATTATCAAGGAGCAATGAGCGTGGTCAATTTTTTTTTTAAAAGAACCTTTATTTTTAGAAATATACAATTATTGATCTACATATGTTATAGTAGCCAGGTTTATCCCTCCACAAAAGGTAAAAAGATATCTTGTGCCGTGGAGGGAGGTACTGCCTCGCTTATTATTACGCTTATAAACTAAGTTATGAATGCTGTATCAATAGTATATAGTTATCAGTGGCGTAGCCAGGGGGGGCTGAGGGGGCTTCAGCCCCCCACGAAATTTTTACATAACCTAAACCCGCAATAAATATGTGAAAAAAAATAAAACCTATAAAAAATATATAAAAATAATAAATTACATAACATATATTTTTAACAATGAACTTATAATATTAATATCATAATATATAAAAAAAAAATATACCATGAAATTGAAAGATATAAAAATAATTTGAAAACATTGCCAATATACAAATATGTATATATATATATATTATATATATATATATATATAATATATATAATTATATATATATATATATGTATATATATATATTATATTTATATATATATATTATATATATATTATTATATATATATATATATATAATATATCAGCCCTCCCGAAATTAAATTAAATCCTGGCTACGCCACTGATAGTTATAATGTTGTTATTAGTGCTGCATGGGTGACCGCTGAAAATGATACGGGTGCATTTACTATCTGAAGACGAGCGAAGTGAATGCAAAGGCATGTTGCTGTATAAATTTGCTCGAATTGTATATTCTGAGGACGAGTGAAGCGAGCCCGAAGCAGGAAGGATGAGCGAAGCGAATCCGATGTGATGAGGAGAAGTTCCGAGGTTACCCGTACCCGATTTTTCTATTTTTAATAAATGAATACTCCATATTAGTTTGTTTATGTGTAGATTCTAAGAATATATTTTAATTAAATTAATTTAAACCTTTTATTTATTATTTAAGGAATTTTATTGATATGGTCTTTTTTGTTGTAAAAATTTTAAAGCCGGCTCACAATAAAGAGTTCGTCTAATTACACTGTTTTGAATATTTTACACAAAAATATTTTAATGTTATATTCATCTCCTGCGAGGGATCACCAGGATTTGACGAGTCCGCGTTGTATTTTATCAGTTCTGTTCATTAGCTACACACAGGAACAAGTCTAGTTCATTTGTTCACATCTGCTAAATATCAATTTTTTTATTGTTCTATATCCTTGATTTGGGGTCTATAAAGTTGCTTGTGCACGCATGACTTTAAGACTTATTACCACTAAAACTGGAGTTATTTTTTATAATCAATGATTTTTTCTCATAGAGTGCAGGAAAAACGTGTAAGACCGAGTAGAAAACATGCTTGCTATATTGCTATATTTTAGAATGATTAAAGCTAACATTGAGTGAAAATATATATAAATTTCGCCCGAAATTCCAAATCTAAAGCAGGCATTGTGCACAATGCCCGGGCAAAGTGGACAATTGTCATGTTTACAAACATTATACTTGTCATCCATATTTAGTTTAACAAAACAACTCCTAACCTAAATTAATATATATAAGGAACAACAGAAGGGACTCACACACACTTCCCTTCCAGCCAGCCATGTGATCACATCTACGTAAGATATTTTTATACTTTTTATTTGATGAGAGATAGATAAATTTTAAATAAGAATAATTTGCTAATAATTATTAATAATATTAAATTTATGAGCTAAATAATATTATACATGTTAAATTTAATGTAAATATTTCATTGTTCAAACTTTGATTAATAATATTTTTTTTCTATTGTTAAATTAGCTAATTGATGTTAATTAATTATAACTTTTCTTTTACTAAAAATGTATTTTATTTTATGTGTAAAATCAACCGGCTTTCGTGTTATCAGTAGTGCTCCTTTTATATATAGTATTATTCTAAGGTTATGATCGATAACGCAACAGGTGTGATGGAATAAAGATATGCAAGTGGCAAATATATCGATACTTTCCCTAAATTGTACAGGTGGCAAGATGGCGAATAAAAGCGAAGCCGATTTCCTAATAACCTATCACTCAATTTAGACGAAATTTTAAGGCGATTTTAAGAAAGATAGAAAAGAGAGAAATACAGAAAAATATCATGAAGAAAATAGCTAAAAAAGGAATCCGGCGAGAGTGGACCAAAAATTATGGTGGAACTTTCTTAAATATTATAAGAATTTATTATTCCGACCGTAGCGGAGATGGCGGAGAGCAATTTTTTAAGGACTGTATTGTTAAGGAAAAGAACCTTAGGAAGGCGGCGATAGATATAGATATAAGATAACATAAAATGTAAGATAGAGGATATGATGTGAAGATAAAAAAAATGAAATTACACTCATCTTGAAATTTCGTCAAGCGGGGGTGGGCCGGCCGGCGTCTAATTGGTGAAATATCTAATTAAATTATTTGTTTGGGGCAAGACAAGTTAAAATGTAGTAAAATGTAGAACACTATATTTCACTTTGGTGTTACGGCGGCGGTTTTACAAGCGGTATATTAGGCGGTGATCAAAATGATAACCTAAGCGTACGCGACAACGGTTAGACAGAGACTGCCTTATAGATTAAGTAATACGGCATACTAAGCCCGCATTACAATTACTTTTAATTCCATAAATACGCCACTAGATGGCAGATGTATTTACTTTTAAAGAATGCAATGCATATTCCTAACTTTTCACTTCACATAAGATAGAAATATGACAAAATGCAATAGATAAACATATAAATGATGAGAGAAATAAAAATAATGCAATAAAATTATAAAAATTCTATTAATGCGCCTTAATCATAATTAATAAGTTTTCCACTAAATCGTTTACTTTGTCACTAAAGACAGGCTTTGAAAAGTTACCTCAAACCACACCTTGAACAAATTTCTCATATGAATATTTAAGTAATTCTCGAAAAAATAATAAAAAAACTTTCCTAACATGCCAGTAAAGTTTTACGCCTCGTTATTTTTAAGTCACTCTCAAGTCAAAAATATGACATAAAATCTTTATGATTTTCTTTGAGAAACAACAAAGTTTTCTCTTAAAACATGAAGTCGTGTAAATTGTATATTTATTAACAACATTTACACGACTTTGACGGTATAAAGTTTTAATAAATTGTTAACTCAACAGATTTCTTCACCACAAGTTTTGTATATACTCTTCAGGATATCAAAATTTTTCACATACTAGGGACTGACGTATTACATTTTTATTTTTGGTATTAAAGTGGAAAATATGAAAGTTTGGCAGGTATTTTATGTAATAAACGGGCATTTCTAATTATTTGTAAAGTTATTTACAAATAACTTTTTATAATTGATTAAAATTTTAAGAACTTAATATAAATATATTTCTCGTTATTTTTAAAAGTGTACGATTTGGGAGATTTAAATTTTACTTACTTACTTACTAATTTTACTTAAATTTCACTTTGAGAAATGTTGATTCTGAAACCGTCGTTCCTAAGCTGTCGCTGAAAAATTTTAAAGTACAAAATAGATACTAAAAAGATGTTGGGCCAAAATTTCTTTTCTAGTTGGATTTTCAACAACCCGGACTAAGTTTACCCAGAAAAAAAATTGTTTACCTATTCACGGGAGGAAATTAAATCACTACTACACTTTTTTAAATAATGTACACTTTGCAGAGACTATGCCCTAAAGCAAATAAAATTATTATATTATTATGCCCAAATCAGGTAGGTGTGGATTCGTTCCGTCGACAAATCATTTGGTCAACCCAACAACCACGATCATACCGTCACATATAATATTTTTTAGTTAACTATTGACAAGTAAACTTTTAATTATTCATCCTTCAATAATGATTTTATTTTTTAATAATTTGAAAAAAAATAGATTATTCTTAAGTTTGTTTTTTATTTATTGGGATGGGAGTGTTTTCTTCTCTTCTTCTTATTCGCCATTTTCTGACGAAAGGTGTTTAAAAACAAGGATCTTATTGTCTTTTAGAAATTTTTCGCCTCGGGAGTAAATACTTTGGTTCCCTCGGCTTACGCTTTAAGAACCAACTAACTGCTCAGGGAAATAATAGCATTCTTTACTCCCTTGGTGCATAAATAACTATTATCTACTTACGACTAAAATATAAACATAAGAATATTATTCTTTAAAATATTATGTTTTATTTTCATCGTTTACGGCAAAAAATTAAAATTCGAATAAATTATTCAATTAAGATAAGAAACGGATGATTTAAATTTAAAAGAGTTTGTAAATACTTGCAACGAGATTTTAGAAGCAGCAGATTTTGCTTTAAAGTTGTTGCTGCATAATGTCAGGTAGAGTTGGTCTTGTAATATTTTTGTGTTAATTATTTTCACTATTATTCAGATTCACACGGAAAAAAATCTCGTTGGTCTAGATAACACTAAGATCGTGTTAAAGCCCTTTAGGTTTCATAATATACGATATTAGTGTCTTGATTAATGTATACGTGTTGTCTGTAGCCTATGTTGGAAAAATAGTGTCGTCGAAAGCCTTAATCAAATAGTTTCTATAACCCGCCATTAGTGTTATTTCACTTAAGTGTCGTAAAAACCCGATTAAATTAAGGTCATCACTAGTTCGGGTAGGGCAATCTCGATCGCGGGTATAAATAACCCTAACCGTTAGGATACAATTGAATATTAGCTAAGATTTACTGGTACTCTGATTTTTAGAATCAAGCATACTCTTGTAAGGTTTGTTTAAAATTTATATCGTGTTGAATCTAATATTGCTTAGGGTTACTACTTAACACTTGTCAAGTGTTCAGTCTGGCCTACTTAGTGTTAACTGTGTTAACCCTTATATAGTTTTCTCAAATATTTTAAGAGTTGATTCTCGCCTATCAAAGTGTTAAATTTAAGGTTTAGTTATACACTAATTTTAAGGGTTGTAACAGCACGATGCGACACTTTCAGCAGTGTACATACAACCCGAAGCGTTAGGTTCCCTTCAAAATTAATCTTAGTGTTGGGCAGAGCAGTATTACTTTTAACGTAACACTACAGTAGTACTGTCTTTACCCTATTTTTATGAATTTGATCAATCTTTAGCATTGTATCAAAACTAGACTTAGTGAAATGTGAAATCAGCTAAAGAGTTCAAATTATCATTACTAGAATCTTCTTTACACTTATTCCTCTCACAGTTTGGTTTTTGGAAGGAGAACTTTTATTCCATTTAAGTCTATTAAAGTTATATTCAACCCTTGTTATATTAATGTGGCCGAAGGATATATATTTTTGTCTATTTAAACCTATTAAAGTTATATTCAACCCTTATTATATTAATGTGGCCGAATGTTGACACCGTCATGATTTTATAGGATGCTATTACTTGTATAATATATTTTTTTAAGTCATGAATTCTCGTTTGAGTTAAATTCATGTATTATGTCTATAGATATATATGAGAGCTCACGATTAAAGAAATATATTATAGGTCAAGTTATCAGTATATTAATAAGGCAATATAGTTCTCTGGGATAAATAATAATATAAATAAATAAATAATAAATATAATAATAAATAAATAATAAATAAATGAAACAGAAGCGCAAGTGGATTTCATATTATAAGCAGGAAAAGAAAAGTCTATCCACCATAAATAAAAAGATGATTCATACAATTAATGCATTACCGGCTTTCAACCTCAAACAGGTCATCCTCAGTACCGGAGAGCTAAATATTATTTCTTCTTCTTGAGTCTTGCTGCAGTGACCTGGTGGAAAGCCGTTTATGCTTCAA